>CM059254.1:1660701-1793560 GCA_030347555.1 Lablab purpureus
TAGAAATTCAAATTTCATTTTCGATCCGTACTTTTGTTTTACATAAAAAAACGCAATCTTTTGTAATTTCAAAATTTAAATTTTATATTTGATCCCTACTTTTTTTCACACAAAAAATCAACTTTTCATAATTTGGAAATTTATATTTTATTTTCGATCCGTACTTTTGTTTTACAAAAAAAAAACTCAGTTTTTGATAATTTGAAATTTATGTTTTATTCGCGATCCGTACTTTTGTTTTACACAAAAAACTCAATTTTTCTTAATTTTGAAATTTATATTTTATTTTCCATCCCTACGTTTGTTTGACAAAAAAAAAACTCAATTTTTCATAATTTGGATATTTATATTTTATTCTTGATCCGAACTTTTGTTTTACACAAAAAAAACTCAATTTTTCGTAATTTAGAAATTCAAATTTCATTTTCGATCCGTACTTTTGATTTACATAAAAAAACGCAATTTTTTGTAATTTCAAAATTTAAATTTTATATTTGATCCCTACTTTTTTTCACACAAAAAATCAACTTTTCATAATTTGGAAATTTATATTTTATTTTCGATCCGTACTTTTGTTTTACAAAAAAAAAAACTCAGTTTTTGATAATTTGAAATTTATGTTTTATTCGCGATCCGTACTTTTGTTTTACACAAAAAACTCAATTTTTCTTAATTTTGAAATTTATATGTTATTTTCCATCCCTACGTTTGTTTGACAAAAAAAAACTCAATTTTTCATAATTTGGATATTTATATTTTATTCTTGATCCGAACTTTTGTTTTACACAAAAAAAACTCAATTTTTCGTAATTTAGAAATTCAAATTTCATTTTCGATCCGTACTTTTGATTTACATAAAAACGCAATTTTTGTAATTTCAAAATTTAAATTTTATATTTGATCCCTACTTTTTTCACACAAAAATCAACTTTTCATAATTTGGAAATTTATATTTTATTTTCGATCCAGTACTTTTGTTTTACAAAAAAAACTCAGCTTTTGATAATTTGAAATTTATGTTTTATTCGCGATCCGTACTTTTGTTTTACACAAAAAACTCAATTTTTCTTAATTTTGAAATTTATATGTTATTTTCCATCCCTACGTTTGTTTGACAAAAAAAAACTCAATTTTTCATAATTTGGATATTTATATTTTATTCTTGATCCGAACTTTTGTTTTACACAAAAAAGCTCAATTTTTCATAATTTGGAAATTCAAATTTTATATTCGATCCGTATTTTCTTTTACATAAAAAAACTCAATTTTTTGTAATTTCAAAATTTAAATTTTATATTTGATCCCTACTTTTGTTTTACAAAAAAAATCAACTTTTCATAATTTGGAAATTTATATTTTATTTTTGATCCGTGCTTATTTTAACAAAAAAAAACTCACTTTTTGATAATTTGAAATATATATTTTATTCTCGATCCGTACTTTTGTTTTACACAAAAAACTCAATTTGTCTTAATTTTGAAATTTATATTTTATTTTCCATCCCTACGTTTGTTTGACAAAAAAAACTCAATTTTTCATAATTTGGATATTTATATTTTATTTTCGATCCCTACATTTGTTTGACAAAAAAACTCAATTTTTCATAATTTGAATATTTATATTTTATTCTTGATCCGAACTTTTGTTTTACACAAAAAAGCTCAATTTTTTGTAATTTGGAAATTCAAATTTTATTTTCGATCCGTACTTTTGTTTTACATAAAAAGACTCAATTTTTCGTAATTTCAAAATTTAAATTTTATATTTGATCCCTACTTTTGTTTTACAAAAAAATCAAATTTTCATAATTTGGAAATTTATATTTTATTTTCGATCCGTACTTTTGTTTTGCAAAAAAAAAACTCTGTTTTTGATAATTTGAAATTTACATTTTATTCTCGATCCAGTACTTTTGTTTTACACAAAAACTCTATTTTTCTTAATTTTGAAATTTATATTTTATTTTCCATCCCTACGTTTGTTTTACAAAAAACTTAATTTTTCATAATTTGAAATTTATATTTTATTCTCGATCCAGTACTTTTGTTTTATACAAAAAAAACTCAGTTTTTCTTAATTTCGAAATTTATATTTTATTTTCGATCACTACTTTTGTTTTACACAAAAAAAACTCAACTTTTTATAATTTAGATATTTATATTTTATTCTCGATCCGAACTTTTGTTTTACGCATCAAAACTTAATTTTTCGTAATTTCAAAATTTATTTTTATTGTGGATCCGGACGTTTGTTTTACAAAGAAAAACTCAATTTTTCATAATTTGGAATTTTATATTTTATTCTCGATCCGTACTTTTGTTTTACACAAAAAGGTTCAATTTTTGTTAATTTCGAAATTTATATTTTATTTTCGATCCCTACGTTTGTTTGACAAAAAAAAACTCAATTTTTCATAATTTGGATATTTATATTTTATTCTTGATCCGAACTTTTGTTTTACACAAAAAAAACTCAATTTTTCGTAATTTAGAAATTCAAATTTCATTTTCGATCCGTACTTTTGTTTTACATAAAAAAACGCAATTTTTTGTAATTTCAAAATTTAAATTTTATATTTGATCCCTACTTTTTTTCACACAAAAAATCAACTTTTCATAATTTGGAAATTTATATTTTATTTTCGATCCGTACTTTTGTTTTACAAAAAAAAAAACTCAGTTTTTGATAATTTGAAATTTACGTTTTATTCGCGATCCGTACTTTTGTTTTACACAAAAAACTCAATTTTTCTTAATTTTGAAATTTATATTTTATTTTCCATCCCTACGTTTGTTTGACAAAAAAAAACTCAATTTTTCATAATTTGGATATTTATATTTTATTCTTGATCCGAACTTTTGTTTTACACAAAAAAGCTCAATTTTTCATAATTTGGAAATTCAAATTTTATATTCGATCCGTATTTTCTTTTACATAAAAAAACTCAATTTTTTGTAATTTCAAAATTTAAATTTTATATTTGATCCCTACTTTTGTTTTACAAAAAAAATCAACTTTTCATAATTTGGAAATTTATATTTTATTTTTGATCCGATCCGTGCTTAGTTTAACAAAAAAAACTCAGTTTTTGATAATTTGAAATTTATATTTTATTCTCGATCCGTACTTTTGTTTTACACAAAAAACTCAATTTGTCTTAATTTTGAAATTTATATTTTATTTTCCATCCCTACGTTTGTTTGACAAAAAAAACTCAATTTTTCATAATTTGGATATTTATATTTTATTCTTGATCCGAACTTTTGTTTTACACAAAAAAGCTCAATTTTTCATAATTTGGAAATTCAAATTTTATATTCGATCCGTATTTTCTTTTACATAAAAAAACTCAATTTTTTGTAATTTCAAAATTTAAATTTTATATTTGATCCCTACTTTTGTTTTACAAAAAAAATCAACTTTTCATAATTTGGAAATTTATATTTTATTTTTGATCCGTGCTTATTTTAACAAAAAAAAACTCAGTTTTTGATAATTTGAAATATATATTTTATTCTCGATCCGTACTTTTGTTTTACACAAAAAACTCAATTTGTCTTAATTTTGAAATTTATATTTTATTGTTAAATAAAGACGGCAGTGTAAAAACCAAGAGGGGGGGTGAATTGGGTTTTTAAAGAAATTTTCTCTTTTAAATAAATTTTCAGGTTTTGAAAAACTTTCAAAAACTTGGATGTGAATTTTTCCAATCCTTTGATTAACGCTGTTGGGATTAGCAATTGTAATAATGATCCACAATTAAGAGATAAAGAGAAAGAGAAAGAACACAGAGATTTATACTGGTTCGGATTAAGCCAATCCTACATCCAGTTCCCAACCACCACAAATCCGTGATGATTTTCCCCACTATCTTTAATTGAAATTACAAACACCAATTCATGCAATAACAAATAAAGATAAACTGAAACACCTCCTCAGACACACTAAGGATGAAACACCTCCTCAGACACACTAAGGATGAAACACCTCCTCAGACACACTAAGGATGAAACACCTCCCCAGACACACTGAGGATGAAACACCTCCTTAGACACACTAAGGATGAAACACCTCCTTAGACACACTAAGGATGAAACACCTCCTTAGACACACTAAGGATGAAACACCTCCTCAGACACACTAAGGATGAAACACCTCCTCAGACACACTAAGGATGAAACACCTCCTCAGACACACTGAGGATGAAACCCACCTCTCTTGACACACAAGAGATGAAACACCTCCCTTAGAACAGATCCAAGGGATGAATTTTCCCTTTACGGAAAACGAGTAAAAGAATACACCGAAATGTGTCTGGATAGAAAGCTTAAGCACAATGATCACCACTTCCAAAGACTTGATCAAGCGAAGAGAAGCGGGAAGCGGCTTTGAAAAAGCTAAGGCGCAGAAACACTTTGAATGTTTTGTGTTTTTTTCAGATGTGTTAAACCTAAGACATTCTCTTTCATTTTATAATTCGAAAATGCTCCAAAGTTTCCATTCTTAGGTTGATTTAGAATGATTTCGCAAAAGCGACTCATTTAATCGATTATATTAAAAGCTTAATCGATTATATCATGTTTAAAAGCTGGAAAACAAATATTGTGCGATTTAATCGATTAGATTAAGGCCATAATCGATTATATTAACCCAGAATCAATATAATCGATTATCAAAGACACTTAATCGATTATTTTGCTCGTTAAACATTTTTTATTCAAATATTAAGTTAAATAATCGATTATCTACGTATGGTAATCGATTAAAAGCGTAGAAAAACGTTTTTGCGAGAAAACACCTTGCTCTCTTGTTTGGGAAGGTCTTGAATGGGATTTATGACTTACTCTTTTTATCCAACACCCAAAACAGAACCTTCTACCTTTGATCCTTCAGCTCTTGAGAAAATCATCATCAATCTTCTCTCTTGAAAGCTTTGAATGCTCTTTATGCCTTTCCTTTCTTATCAAGCAACCTTCCTTTGTGAGATGGCACAAGTCTTTAATGTTGATTGAAACTTCCTAAAAACTTCATCATCAAAACTGTAGGTGTCCATAAAACTCTGGACTTGAAATATGCCAACATTTATTTTCCATCCCTACGTTTGTTTGACAAAAAAAAATTTATTTTTCATAATTTGGATATTTATATTTTATTTTCGATCCCTACATTTGTTTGACAAAAAAACTCAATTTTTCATAATTTGAATATTTATATTTTATTCTTGATCCGAACTTTTGTTTTACACAAAAAAGCTCAATTTTTCGTAATTTGGAAATTCAAATTTTATTTTCGATCCGTACTTTTGTTTTACATAAAAAGACTCAATTTTTTGTAATTTCAAAATTTAAATTTTATATTTGATCCCTACTTTTGTTTTACAAAAAAATCAACTTTTCATAATTTGGAAATTTATATTTTATTTTCGATCCGTACTTTTGTTTTGCAAAAAAAAAAAACTCTGTTTTTGATAATTTGAAATTTACATTTTATTCTCGATCCGTACTTTTGTTTTACACAAAAAACTCTATTTTTCTTAATTTTGAAATTTATATTTTATTTTCCATCCCTACGTTTGTTTTACAAAAAAACTTAATTTTTCATAATTTGAAATTTATATTTTATTCTCGATCCGTACTTTTGTTTTATACAAAAAAAACTCAGTTTTTCTTAATTTCGAAATTTATATTTTATTTTCGATCACTACTTTTGTTTTACAAAAAAAAACTCAACTTTTTATAATTTAGATATTTATATTTTATTCTCGATCTGAACTTTTGTTTTACGCATCAAAACTTAATTTTTCGTAATTTCAAAATTTATTTTTATTGTGGATCCGGACTTTTGTTTTACAAAGAAAAACTCAATTTTTCATAATTTGGAATTTTATATTTTATTCTCGATCCAGTACTTTTGTTTTACACAAAAGGTTCAATTTTGTTAATTTCGAAATTTATATTTTATTTTCGATCCCTACGTTTGTTTGACAAAAAAAACTCAATTTTTCATAATTTGGATATTTATATTTTATTCTTGATCCGAACTTTTGTTTTACACAAAAAAAACTCAATTTTTCGTAATTTAGAAATTAAAATTTCATTTTCGATCCGTACTTTTGATTTACATAAAAAAACCCAATTTTTTGTAGTTTCAAAATTTAAATTTTATATTTGATCCCTACTTTTTTTCACACAAAAAATCAACTTTTCATAATTTGGAAATTTATATTTTATTTTCGATCCGTACTTTTGTTTTACAAAAAAAAAAAACTCAGTTTTTGATAATTTGAAATTTACGTTGTATTCGCGATCCGTACTTTTGTTTTACACAAAAAACTCAATTTTTCTTAATTTTGAAATTTATATTTTACTTTCCATCCCTACGTTTGTTTGACAAAAAAAACTCAATTTTTCATAATTTGGATATTTATATTTTATTCTTGATCCGAACTTTTGTTTTACACAAAAAAGCTCAATTTTTCATAATTTGGAAATTCAAATTTTATATTCGATCCGTATTTTCTTTTACATTAAAAAAACTCAATTTTTTGTAATTTCAAAATTTAAATTTTATATTTGATCCCTACTTTTGTTTTACAAAAAAAATCAACTTTTCATAATTTGGAAATTTATATTTTATTTTTGATCCGTGCTTATTTTAACAAAAAAAAACTCAGTTTTTGATAATTTGAAATTTATATTTTATTCTCGATCCGTACTTTTGTTTTACACAAAAAACTCAATTTGTCTTAATTTTGAAATTTATATTTTATTTTCCATCCCTACGTTTGTTTGACAAAAAAAACTCAATTTTTCATAATTTGGATATTTATATTTTATTTTCGATCCCTACATTTGTTTGACAAAAAAACTCAATTTTTCATAATTTGAATATTTATATTTTATTCTTGATCCGAACTTTTGTTTTACACAAAAAGCTCAATTTTTGTAATTTGGAAATTCAAATTTTATTTTCGATCCAGTACTTTTGTTTTACATAAAAGACTCAATTTTTGTAATTTCAAAATTTAAATTTTATATTTGATCCCTACTTTTGTTTTACAAAAAAATCAACTTTTCATAATTTGGAAATTTATATTTTATTTTCGATCCGTACTTTTGTTTTGCAAAAAAAAACTCTGTTTTGATAATTTGAAATTTACATTTTATTCTCGATCCAGTACTTTTGTTTTACACAAAAACTCTATTTTTCTTAATTTTGAAATTTATATTTTATTTTCCATCCCTACGTTTGTTTTACAAAAAAACTTAATTTTTCATAATTTGAAATTTATATTTTATTCTCGATCCAGTACTTTTGTTTTATACAAAAAAACTCAGTTTTTCTTAATTTCGAAATTTATATTTTATTTTCGATCACTACTTTTGTTTTACAAAAAAAAACTCAACTTTTTATAATTTAGATATTTATATTTTATTCTCGATCTGAACTTTTGTTTTACGCATCAAAACTTAATTTTTCGTAATTTCAAAATTTATTTTTATTGTGGATCCGGACTTTTGTTTTACAAAGAAAAACTCAATTTTTCATAATTTGGAATTTTATATTTTATTCTCGATCCGTACTTTTGTTTTACACAAAAAGGTTCAATTTTTGTTAATTTCGAACTTTATATTTTATTTTTGATCCCTACGTGTGTTTGACAAAAAAAAAAACTCAATTTTTCATAATTTGGATATTTATATTTTATTCTTGATCCGAACTTTTGTTTTACACAAAAAAAACTCAATTTTTCGTAATTTAGAAATTAAAATTTCATTTTCGATCCGTACTTTTGAATTACATAAAAAAAACCCAGTTTTTTGTAATTTCAAAATTTAAATTTTATATTTGATCCCTACTTTTTTTCACACAAAAAATCAACTTTTCATAATTTGGAAATTTATATTTTATTTTTGATCCGTACTTTTGTTTTACAAAAAAAAAAACTCAGTTTTTGATAATTTGAAATTTACGTTTTATTCGCGATCCGTACTTTTGTTTTACACAAAAAACTCAATTTTTCTTAATTTTGAAATTTATATTTTATTTTCCATCCCTACGTTTGTTTGACAAAAAAAAACTCAATTTTTCATAATTTGGATATTTATATTTTATTCTTGATCCGAACTTTTGTTTTACACAAAAAAGCTCAATTTTTCATAATTTGGAAATTCAAATTTTATATTCGATCCGTATTTTCTTTTACATAAAAAAAACTCAATTTTTTATAATTTCAAAATTTAAATTTTATATTTGATCCCTACTTTTGTTTTACAAAAAAAATCAACTTTTCATAATTTGGAAATTTATATTTTATTTTTGATCCGTGCTTATTTTAACAAAAAAAACTCAGTTTTTGATAATTTGAAATTTATATTTTATTCTCGATCCGTACTTTTGTTTTACACAAAAAACTCAATTTTTCTTAATTTTGAAATTTATATTTTATTTTCCATCCCTACGTTTGTTTGACAAAAAAAAAACTCAATTTTTCATAATTTGGATATTTATATTTTATTCTTGATCCGAACTTTTGTTTTACACAAAAAAAACTCAATTTTTCGTAATTTAGAAATTCAAATTTCATTTTCGATCCGTACTTTTGTTTTACATAAAAAAACGCAATTTTTTGTAATTTCAAAATTTAAATTTTATATTTGATCCCTACTTTTTTTCACAAAAAAAATCAAATTTTCATAATTTGGAGATTTATATTTTATTTTCGATCCGCACTTTTGTTTTACAAAAAAAAACTCAGTTTTTGATAATTTGAAATTTATGTTTTATTCGCGATCCGTACTTTTGTTTTACACAAAAAACTCAATTTTTCTTAATTTTGAAATTTATATGTTATTTTCCATCCCTACGTTTGTTTGACAAAAAAAAACTCAATTTTTCATAATTTGGATATTTATATTTTATTCTTGATCCGAACTTTTGTTTTACACAAAAAAGCTCAATTTTTCATAATTTGGAAATTCAAATTTTATATTCGATCCGTATTTTCTTTTACATAAAAAAAACTCGATTTTTTATAATTTCAAAATTTAAATTTTATATTTGATCCCTACTTTTGTTTTACAAAAAAAATCAACTTTTCATAATTTGGAAATTTATATTTTATTTTTGATCCGTGCTTATTTTAACAAAAAAAAACTCACTTTTTGATAATTTGAAATTTTATATTTTATTCTCGATCCGTACTTTTGTTTTACACAAAAAACTCAATTTGTCTTAATTTTGAAATTTATATTTTATTTTCCATCCCTACGTTTGTTTGACAAAAAAAAACTCAATTTTTCATAATTTGGATATTTATATTTTATTCTTGATCCGAACTTTTGTTTTACACAAAAAAGCTCAATTTTTCATAATTTGGAAATTCAAATTTTATATTCGATCCGTATTTTCTTTTACATAAAAAAAACTCGATTTTTTATAATTTCAAAATTTAAATTTTATATTTGATCCCTACTTTTGTTTTACAAAAAAAATCAACTTTTCATAATTTGGAAATTTATATTTTATTTTTGATCCGTGCTTATTTTAACAAAAAAAAACTCACTTTTTGATAATTTGAAATTTTATATTTTATTCTCGATCCGTACTTTTGTTTTACACAAAAAACTCAATTTGTCTTAATTTTGAAATTTATATTTTATTTTCCATCCCTACGTTTGTTTGACAAAAAAAACTCAATTTTTCATAATTTGGATATTTATATTTTATTTTCGATCCCTACATTTGTTTGACAAAAAAACACATTTTTTCATAATTTGAATATTTATATTTTATTCTTGATCCGAACTTTTGTTTTACACAAAAAAGCTCAATTTTTTGTAATTTGGAAATTCAAATTTTATTTTCGATCCGTACTTTTGTTTTACATAAAAAGACTCAATTTTTTGTAATTTCAAAATTTAAATTTTATATTTGATCCCTACTTCTGTTTTACAAAAACATCAACTTTTCATAATTTGGAAATTTATATTTTATTTTCGATCCGTACTTTTGTTTTGCAAAAAAAAAAACTCAGTTTTTGATAATTTGAAATTTACGTTTTATTCGCGATCCGTACTTTTGTTTTACACAAAAAAGCTCAATTTTTCGTAATTTGGAAATTCAAATTTTATTTTCGATCCGTACTTTTGTTTTACATAAAAAGACTCAATTTTTTGTAATTTCAAAATTTAAATTTTATATTTGATCCCTACTTTTTTTCACACAAAAAATCAACTTTTCATAATTTGGAAATTTATATTTTATTTTCGATCCGTACGTTTGTTTTACAAAAAAAAAACTCAGTTTTTGATAATTTGAAATTTACGTTTTATTCGCGATCCGTACTTTTGTTTTACACAAAAAACTCAATTTTTCTTAATTTTGAAATTTATATTTTATTTTCCATCCCTACGTTTGTTTGACAAAAAAAAAACTCAATTTTTCATAATTTGGATATTTATATCTTATTCTTGATCCGAACTTTTTTTTTACACAAAAAAAAACTCAATTTTTCGTAATTTAGAAATTCAAATTTCATTTTCGATCCGTACTTTTGTTTTACATAGAAAAACGCAATTTTTTGTAATTTCAAAATTTAAATTTTATATTTGATCCCTACTTTTTTTCACAAAAAAAATCAACTTTTCATAATTTGGAAATTTATATTTTATTTTCGATCCGTACTTTTGTTTTACAAAAAAAAAACTCAGTTTTTGAGAATTTGAAATTTACGTTTTATTCGCGATCCGTACTTTTGTTTTACACAAAAAACTCAATTTTTCTTATTTTTGAAATTTGTATTTTATTTTCCATCCCTACGTTTGTTTGACAAAAAAAACTCAATTTTTCATAATTTGGATATTTATATTTTATTCTTGATCCGAACTTTTGTTTTACACAAAAAAGCTCAATTTCTCATAATTTGGAAATTCAAATTTTATATTCGATCCGTATTTTCTTTTACATAAAAAAACTCAATTTTTTGTAATTTCAAAATTTAAATTTTATATTTGATCCCTACTTTTGTTTTACAAAAAAAATCAACTTTTCATAATTTGGAAATTTATATTTTATTTTTGATCCGTGCTTATTTTAACAAAAAAAACTCAGTTTTTGATAATTTGAAATTTATATTTTATTCTCGATCCGTACTTTTGGTTTACACAAAAAACTCAATTTGTCTTAATTTTGAAATTTATATTTTATTTTCCATCCCTACGTTTGTTTGAAAAAAAAAACTCAATTTTTCATAATTTGGATATTTATATTTTATTTTCGATCCCTACATTTGTTTGACAAAAGAACTCAATTTTTCATAATTTGAATATTTATATTTTATTCTTGATCCGAACTTTTGTTTTACACAAAAAAGCTCAATTTTTTGTAATTTGGAAATTCAAATTTTATTTTCGATCCGTACTTTTGTTTTACATAAAAAGACTCAATTTTTTGTAATTTCAAAATTTAAATTTTATATTTGATCCTTACTTTTGTTTTACAAAAAAATCAACTTTTCATAATTTGGAAATTTATATTTTATTTTCGATCCGTACTTTTGTTTTGCAAAAAAAAAAAACTCTGTTTTTGATAATTTCAAATTTACATTTTATTCTCGATCCGTACTTTTGTTTTACACAAAAAACTCTATTTTTATTAATTTTGAAATTTATATTTTATTTTCCATCCCTACGTTTGTTTTACAAAAAAACTTAATTTTTCATAATTTGAAATTTATATTTTATTCTCGATCCGTACTTTTGTTTTATACAAAAAAAACTCAGTTTTTCTTAATTTCGAAATTTATATTTTATTTTCGATCCCTACTTTTGTTTTACAACAAAAAAACTCAACTTTTTATAATTTAGATATTTATATTTTATTCTCGATCCGAACTTTTGTTTTACGCATCAAAACTTAATTTTTCGTAATTTCAAAATTTATTTTTATTGTGGATCCGGAGTTTTGTTTTACAAAGAAAAACTCAATTTTTCATAATTTGGAATTTTATATTTTATTCTCGATCCAGTACTTTTGTTTTACACAAAAAGGTTCAATTTTTGTTAATTTCGAAATTTATATTTTATTTTCGATCCCTACGTTTGTTTGAAAAAAAACTCAATTTTTCATAATTTGGATATTTATATTTTATTCTTGATCCGAACTTTTGTTTTACACAAAAAAACTCAATTTTTCGTAATTTAGAAATTCAAATTTCATTTTCGATTCGTACTTTTGTTTTACATAAAAAAATGCAATTTTTTGTAATTTCAAAATTTAAATTTTATATTTGATCCCTACTTTTTTTCACAAAAAAAATCAACTTTTCATAATTTGAAAATTTATATTTTATTTTCGATCCGTACTTTTGTTTTACAAAAAAAAAAAAACTCAGTTTTTGATAATTTGAAATTTATGTTTTATTCGCGATCCGTACTTTTGTTTTACACAAAAACAATTTTTCTTAATTTGGAAATTTATATTTTATTTTCCATCCCTACGTTTGTTTGACAAAAAAAAACTCAATTTTTCATAATTTGGATATTTATATTTTATTCTTGATCCGAACTTTTGTTTTACACAAAAAAGCTCAATTTCTCATAATTTGGAAATTCAAATTTTATATTCGATCCGTATTTTCTTTTACATAAAAAAACTCAATTTTTTGTAATTTCAAAATTTAAATTTTATATTTGATCCCTACTTTTGTTTTACAAAAAAATCAACTTTTCATAATTTGGAAATTTATATTTTATTTTCGATCCGTACTTTTGTTTTGCAAAAAAAAAAAACTCTGTTTTTGATAATTTGAAATTTACATTTTATTCTCGATCCGTACTTTTGTTTTACACAAAAAACTCTATTTTTCTTAATTTTGAAATTTATATTTTATTTTCCATCCCTACGTTTGTTTTACAAAAAAACTTAATTTTTCATAATTTGAAATTTATATTTTATTCTCGATCCGTACTTTTGTTTTATACAAAAACAACTCAGTTTTTCTTAATTTCGAAATTTATATTTTATTTTCGATCACTACTTTTGTTTTACAAAAAAAAAACTCAACTTTTTATAATTTAGATATTTATATTTTATTCTCGATCTGAACTTTTGTTTTACGCATCAAAACTTAATTTTTCGTAATTTCAAAATTTATTTTTTATTGTGGATCCGGACTTTTGTTTTACAAAGAAAAACTCAATTTTTCATAATTTGGAATTTTATATTTTATTCTCGATCCGTACTTTTGTTTTACACAAAAAGGTTCAATTTTTGTTAATTTCGAAATTTATATTTTATTTTCGATCCCTACATTTGTTTGACAAAAAAAAAACTCAATTTTTCATAATTTGGATATTTATATTTTATTCTTGATCCGAACTTTTGTTTTACACAAAAAAAACTCAATTTTTCGTAATTTAGAAATTCAAATTTCATTTTCGATCCGTACTTTTGTTTTACATAAAAAAACGCAATTTTTTGTAATTTCAAAATTTAAATTTTATATTTGATCCCTACTTTTTTTCACAAAAAAAATCAACTTTTCATAATTTGGAAATTTATATTTTATTTTCGATCCGTACTTTTGTTTTACAAAAAAAAAACTCAGTTTTTGATAATTTGAAATTTACGTTTTATTCGCGATCCGTACTTTTGTTTTACACAAAAAACTCAATTTTTCTTAATTTTGAAATTTATATTTTATTTTCCATCCCTACGTTTGTTTGACAAAAAAAAAACTCAATTTTTCATAATTTGGATATTTATATTTTATTCTTGATCCGAACTTTTGTTTTACACAAAAAAAACTCAATTTTTCGTAATTTAGAAATTCAAATTTCATTTTCGATCCGTACTTTTGTTTTACATAAAAAAACGCAATTTTTTGTAATTTCAAAATTTAAATTTTATATTTGATCCCTACTTTTTTTCACAAAAAAAATCAAATTTTCATAATTTGGAAATTTATATTTTATTTTCGATCCGCACTTTTGTTTTACAAAAAAAAACTCAGTTTTTGATAATTTGAAATTTATGTTTTATTCGCGATCCGTACTTTTGTTTTACACAAAAAACTCTATTTTTCTTAATTTTGAAATTTATATTTTATTTTCCATCCCTACGTTTGTTTGACAAAAAAAAAACTCAATTTTTCATAATTTGGATATTTATATTTTATTCTTGATCCGAACTTTTGTTTTACACAAAAAAGCTCAATTTTTCATAATTTGGAAATTCAAATTTTATATTCGATCCGTATTTTCTTTTACATAAAAAAAACTCAATTTTTTGTAATTTCAAAATTTAAATTTTATATTTGATCCCTACTTTTGTTTTACAAAAAAAATCAACTTTTCATAATTTGGAAATTTATATTTTATTTTTGATCCGTGCTTATTTTAACAAAAAAAAACTCAGTTTTTGATAATTTGAAATTTATATTTTATTCTCGATCCGTACTTTTGTTTTACACAAAAAACTCAATTTGTCTTAATTTTGAAATTTATATTTTATTTTCCATCCCTACGTTTGTTTGACAAAAAAAACTCAATTTTTCATAATTTGGATATTTATATTTTATTTTCGATCCCTACATTTGTTTGACAAAAAAACTCAATTTTTCATAATTTGAATATTTATATTTTATTCTTGATCCGAACTTTTGTTTTACACAAAAAAGCTCAATTTTTTGTAATTTGGAAATTCAAATTTTATTTTCGATCCGTACTTTTGTTTTACATAAAAAGACTCAATTTTTTGTAATTTCAAAATTTAAATTTTATATTTGATCCCTACTTTTGTTTTACAAAAAAATCAACTTTTCATAATTTGGAAATTTATATTTTATTTTCGATCCGTACTTTTGTTTTGCAAAAAAAAAACTCTGTTTTTGATAATTTGAAATTTACGTTTTATTCGCGATCCGTACTTTTGTTTTACACAAAAAACTCAATTTTTCTTAATTTGGAAATTCAAATTTTATTTTCGATCCAGTACTTTTGTTTTACATAAAAGACTCAATTTTTTGTAATTTCAAAATTTAAATTTTATATTTGATCCCTACTTTTTTTCACAAAAAAATCAACTTTTCATAATTTGGAAATTTATATTTTATTTTCGATCCGTACTTTTGTTTTACAAAAAAACTCGATTTTGAGAATTTGAAATTTACGTTTTATTCGCGATCCAGTACTTTTGTTTTACACAAAAACTCAATTTTTCTTATTTTTGAAATTTATATTTTATTTTCCATCCCTACGATTGTTTGACAAAAAAAAACTCAATTTTTCATAATTTGGATATTTATATTTTATTCTTGATCCGAACTTTTGTTTTACACAAAAAGCTCAATTTTTCATAATTTGGAAATTCAAATTTTATATTCGATCCGTATTTTCTTTTACATAAAAAAAAACTCAATTTTTTGTAATTTCAAAATTTCAATTTTATATTTGATCCCTACTCTTGTTTTACAAAAAAAATCAACTTTTCATAATTTGGAAATTTATATTTTATTTTTCATCCGTGCTTATTTTAACAAAAAAACTCAGTTTTTGATAATTTGAAATTTATATTTTATTCTCGATCCAGTACTTTTGTTTTACACAAAAACTCAATTTGTCTTAATTTTGAAATTTATATTTTATTTTCCATCCCTACGTTTGTTTGACAAAAAAAACTCAATTTTTCATAATTTGGATATTTATATTTTATTTCCGATCCCTACATTTGTTTGACAAAAAAACTCAATTTTTCATAATTTGAATATTTATATTTTATTCTTGATCCGAACTTTTGTTTTACACAAAAAGCTCAATTTTTGTAATTTGGAAATTCAAATTTTATTTTCGATCCAGTACTTTTGTTTTACATAAAAAACTCAATTTTTGTAATTTCAAAATTTAAATTTTATATTTGATCCCTACTTTTGTTTTACAAAAAATCAACTTTTCATAATTTGGAAATTTATATTTTATTTTCGATCCAGTACTTTTGTTTTGCAAAAAAACTCTGTTTTTGATAATTTGAAATTTACATTTTATTCTCGATCCAGTACTTTTGTTTTACACAAAAAACTCTATTTTTCTTAATTTTGAAATTTATATTTTATTTTCCATCCCTACGTTTGTTTTACAAAAAACTTAATTTTTCATAATTTGAAATTTATATTTTATTCTCGATCCAGTACTTTTGTTTTATACACAAAAAATCAGTTTTTCTTAATTTCGAAATTTATATTTTATTTTCGATCACTACTTTTGTTTTACACAAAAAAACTCAACTTTTTATAATTTAGATATTTATATTTTATTCTCGATCCGAACTTTTGTTTTACGCATCAAAACTTAATTTTTCGTAATTTCAAAATTTATTTTTATTGTGGATCCGGACTTTTGTTTTACAAAGAAAAACTCAATTTTTCATAATTTGGAATTTTATATTTTATTCTCGATCCGTACTTTTGTTTTACACAAAAAGGTTCAATTTTTGTTAATTTCGAAATTTATATTTTATTTTCGATCCCTACGTTTGTTTGACAAAAAAAAACACTCAATTTTTCATAATTTGGATATTTATATTTTATTCTTGATCCGAACTTTTGTTTTACACAAAAAAACTCAATTTTTCGTAATTTAGAAATTCAAATTTCATTTTCGATCCAGTACTTTTGTTTTACATAAAAAACACAATTTTTGTAATTTCAAAATTTAAATTTTATATTTGATCCCTACTTTTTTCACAAAAAATCAACTTTTCATAATTTGGAAATTTATACTTTATTTTCGATCCAGTACTTTTGTTTTACAAAAAAACTCAGCTTTTGATAATTTGAAATTTACGTTTTATTCGAGATCCGTACTTTTGTTTTACACAAAAAACTCAATTTTTCTTAATTTTGAAATTTATATTTTATTTTCCATCCCTACGTTTGTTTGACAAAAAAACTCAATTTTTCATAATTTGGATATTTATATTTTATTCTTGATCCGAACTTTTGTTTTACACAAAAAGCTCAATTTTTCATAATTTGGAAATTCAAATTTTATATTCGATCCAGTATTTTCTTTTACATAAAAAACTCAATTTTTTGTAATTTCAAAATTTCAATTTTATATTTGATCCCTACTCTTGTTTTACAAAAAAATCAACTTTTCATAATTTGGAAATTTATATTTTATTTTTCATCCGTGCTTATTTTAACAAAAAACTCAGTTTTTGATAATTTGAAATTTATATTTTATTCTCGATCCAGTACTTTTGTTTTACACAAAAACTCAATTTGTCTTAATTTTGAAATTTATATTTTATTTTCCATCCCTACGTTTGTTTGACAAAAAAACTCAATTTTTCATAATTTGGATATTTATATTTTATTTCCGATCCCTACATTTGTTTGACAAAAAACTCAATTTTTCATAATTTGAATATTTATATTTTATTCTTGATCCGAACTTTTGTTTTACACAAAAAGCTCAATTTTTGTAATTTGGAAATTCAAATTTTATTTTCGATCCAGTACTTTTGTTTTACATAAAAAACTCAATTTTTGTAATTTCAAAATTTAAATTTTATATTTGATCCCTACTTTTGTTTTACAAAAAATCAACTTTTCATAATTTGGAAATTTATATTTTATTTTCGATCCAGTACTTTTGTTTTGCAAAAAAAAACTCTGTTTTTGATAATTTGAAATTTACATTTTATTCTCGATCCAGTACTTTTGTTTTACACAAAAACTCTATTTTTCTTAATTTTGAAATTTATATTTTATTTTCCATCCCTACGTTTGTTTTACAAAAAAACTTAATTTTTCATAATTTGAAATTTATATTTTATTCTCGATCCAGTACTTTTGTTTTATACACAAAAAATCAGTTTTTCTTAATTTCGAAATTTATATTTTATTTTCGATCACTACTTTTGTTTTACACAAAAAAACTCAACTTTTTATAATTTAGATATTTATATTTTATTCTCGATCCGAACTTTTGTTTTACGCATCAAAACTTAATTTTTCGTAATTTCAAAATTTATTTTTATTGTGGATCCGGACTTTTGTTTTACAAAGAAAAACTCAATTTTTCATAATTTGGAATTTTATATTTTATTCTCGATCCAGTACTTTTGTTTTACACAAAAGGTTCAATTTTTGTTAATTTCGAAATTTATATTTTATTTTCGATCCCTACGTTTGTTTGACAAAAAAAAACTCAATTTTTCATAATTTGGATATTTATATTTTATTCTTGATCCGAACTTTTGTTTTACACAAAAAAAACTCAATTTTTCGTAATTTAGAAATTCAAATTTCATTTTCGATCCAGTACTTTTGTTTTACATAAAAAACACAATTTTTGTAATTTCAAAATTTAAATTTTATATTTGATCCCTACTTTTTTCACAAAAAAATCAACTTTTCATAATTTGGAAATTTATATTTTATTTTCGATCCGCACTTTTGTTTTACAAAAAAAACTCGATTTTGATAATTTGAAATTTACGTTTTATTCGCGATCCAGTACTTTTGTTTTACACAAAAACTCAATTTTTCTTAATTTTGAAATTTATATTTTATTTTCCATCCCTACGTTTGTTTGACAAAAAAACTCAATTTTTCATAATTTGGAAATTTATATTTTATTCTTGATCCGAACTTTTGTTTTACACAAAAAGCTCAATTTTTCATAATTTGGAAATTCAAATTTTATATTCGATCCGTATTTTCTTTTACATAAAAACTCAATTTTTGTAATTTCAAAATTTCAATTTTATATTTGATCCCTACTCTTGTTTTACAAAAAAATCAACTTTTCATAATTTGGAAATTTATATTTTATTTTTCATCCGTGCTTATTTTAACAAAAAAAACTCAGTTTTTGATAATTTGAAATTTATATTTTATTCTCGATCCGTACTTTTGTTTTGCACAAAAAACTCAATTTGTCTTAATTTTGAAATTTATATTTTATTTTCCATCCCTACGTTTGTTTGACAAAAAAAACTCAATTTTTCATAATTTGGATATTTATATTTTATTTCCGATCCCTACATTTGTTTGACAAAAAAACTCAATTTTTCATAATTTGAATATTTATATTTTATTCTTGATCCGAACTTTTGTTTTACACAAAAAAGCTCAATTTTTTGTAATTTGGAAATTCAAATTTTATTTTCGATCCGTACTTTTGTTTTACATAAAAAAACTCAATTTTTTGTAATTTCAAAATTTAAATTTTATATTTGATCTGGAAATTTATATTTTATTTTCGATCCGTACTTTGGTTTTGCAAAAAAAAAACTCTATTTTTGATAATTTGAAATTTACATTTTATTCTCAATCCGTACTTTTGTTTTACACAAAAAACTCTATTTTTCTTAATTTTGAAATTTATATTTTATTTTCCATCCCTACGTTTGTTTTACAAGAAAACTTAATTTTTCATAATTTGAAATTTATATTTTATTCTCGATCCGTACTTTTGTTTTATACAAAAAAAACTCAGTTTTTCTTAATATCGAAATTTATATTTTATTTTCGATCACTACTTTTGTTTTACAAAAAAAAAAACTCAACTTTTTATAATTTAGATATTTATATTTTATTCTCGATCTGAACTTTTGTTTTACGCATCAAAACTTACTTTTTCGTAATTTCAAAATTTATTTTTTATTGTGGATCCGGACTTTTGTTTTACAAAGAAAAACTCAATTTTTCATAATTTGGAATTTTATATTTTATTCTCGATCCGTACTTTTGTTTTATACACAAAAAAATCAGTTTTTCTTAATTTCGAAATTTATATTTTATTTTCGATCACTACTTTTGTTTTACACAAAAAAAACTCAACTTTTTATAATTTAGATATTTATATTTTATTCTCGATCTGAACTTTTGTTTTACGCATCAAAACTTAATTTTTCGTAATTTCAAAATTTATTTTTATTGTGGATCCGGACTTTTGTTTTACAAAGAAAAACTCAATTTTTCATAATTTGGAATTTTATATTTTATTCTCGATCCAGTACTTTTGTTTTACACAAAAGGTTCAATTTTGTTAATTTCGAAATTTATATTTTATTTTCGATCCCTACGTTTGTTTGACAAAAAAACACTCAATTTTTCATAATTTGGATATTTATATTTTATTCTTGATCCGAACTTTTGTTTTACACAAAAAAACTCAATTTTTCGTAATTTAGAAATTCAAATTTCATTTTCGATCCAGTACTTTTGTTTTACATAAAAAACACAATTTTTGTAATTTCAAAATTTAAATTTTATATTTGATCCCTACTTTTTTCACAAAAAATCAACTTTTCATAATTTGGAAATTTATATTTTATTTTCGATCCGCACTTTTGTTTTACAAAAAAACTCGATTTTGATAATTTGAAATTTACGTTTTATTCGCGATCCGTACTTTTGTTTTACACAAAAACTCAATTTTTCTTAATTTTGAAATTTATATTTTATTTTCCATCCCTACGTTTGTTTGACAAAAAAACTCAATTTTTCATAATTTGGATATTTATATTTTATTCTTGATCCGAACTTTTGTTTTACACAAAAAGCTCAATTTTTCATAATTTGGAAATTCAAATTTTATATTCGATCCGTATTTTCTTTTACATAAAAAACTCAATTTTTGTAATTTCAAAATTTCAATTTTATATTTGATCCCTACTCTTGTTTTACAAAAAAATCAACTTTTCATAATTTGGAAATTTATATTTTATTTTTCATCCGTGCTTATTTTAACAAAAAACTCAGTTTTTGATAATTTGAAATTTATATTTTATTCTCGATCCAGTACTTTTGTTTTACACAAAAACTCAATTTGTCTTAATTTTGAAATTTATATTTTATTTTCCATCCCTACGTTTGTTTGACAAAAAAACTCAATTTTTCATAATTTGGATATTTATATTTTATTTCCGATCCCTACATTTGTTTGACAAAAAACTCAATTTTTCATAATTTGAATATTTATATTTTATTCTTGATCCGAACTTTTGTTTTACACAAAAAGCTCAATTTTTGTAATTTGGAAATTCAAATTTTATTTTCGATCCGTACTTTTGTTTTACATAAAAACTCAATTTTTGTAATTTCAAAATTTAAATTTTATATTTGATCCCTACTTTTGTTTTACAAAAAATCAACTTTTCATAATTTGGAAATTTATATTTTATTTTCGATCCAGTACTTTTGTTTTGCAAAAAAAAACTCTGTTTTTGATAATTTGAAATTTACATTTTATTCTCGATCCAGTACTTTTGTTTTACACAAAAACTCTATTTTTCTTAATTTTGAAATTTATATTTTATTTTCCATCCCTACGTTTGTTTTACAAAAAACTTAATTTTTCATAATTTGAAATTTATATTTTATTCTCGATCCAGTACTTTTGTTTTATACACAAAAAATCAGTTTTTCTTAATTTCGAAATTTATATTTTATTTTCGATCACTACTTTTGTTTTACACAAAAAAAACTCAACTTTTTATAATTTAGATATTTATATTTTATTCTCGATCTGAACTTTTGTTTTACGCATCAAAACTTAATTTTTCGTAATTTCAAAATTTATTTTTTATTGTGGATCCGGACTTTTGTTTTACAAAGAAAAACTCAATTTTTCATAATTTGGAATTTTATATTTTATTCTCGATCCGTACTTTTGTTTTACACAAAAAGGTTCAATTTTTGTTAATTTCGAAATTTATATTTTATTTTCGATCCCTACGTTTGTTTGACAAAAAAAAAACACTCAATTTTTCATAATTTGGATATTTATATTTTATTCTTGATCCGAACTTTTGTTTTACACAAAAAAACTCAATTTTTCGTAATTTAGAAATTCAAATTTCATTTTCGATCCAGTACTTTTGTTTTACATAAAAAACACAATTTTTGTAATTTCAAAATTTAAATTTTATATTTGATCCCTACTTTTTTCACAAAAAATCAACTTTTCATAATTTGGAAATTTATATTTTATTTTCGATCCGCACTTTTGTTTTACAAAAAAAAAACTCAGTTTTGATAATTTGAAATTTACGTTTTATTCGCGATCCGTACTTTTGTTTTACACAAAAAACTCAATTTTTCTTAATTTTGAAATTTATATTTTATTTTCCATCCCTACGTTTGTTTGACAAAAAAAAACTCAATTTTTCATAATTTGGATATTTATATTTTATTCTTGATCCGAACTTTTGTTTTACACAAAAAGCTCAATTTTTCATAATTTGGAAATTCAAATTTTATATTCGATCCGTATTTTCTTTTACATAAAAAACTCAATTTTTGTAATTTCAAAATTTCAATTTTATATTTGATCCCTACTCTTGTTTTACAAAAAAAATCAACTTTTCATAATTTGGAAATTTATATTTTATTTTTCATCCGTGCTTATTTTAACAAAAAAAACTCAGTTTTTGATAATTTGAAATTTATATTTTATTCTCGATCCGTACTTTTGTTTTACACAAAAAACTCAATTTGTCTTAATTTTGAAATTTATATTTTATTTTCCATCCCTACGTTTGTTTGACAAAAAAAACTCAATTTTTCATAATTTGGATATTTATATTTTATTTCCGATCCCTACATTTGTTTGACAAAAAAACTCAATTTTTCATAATTTGAATATTTATATTTTATTCTTGATCCGAACTTTTGTTTTACACAAAAAAGCTCAATTTTTTGTAATTTGGAAATTCAAATTTTATTTTCGATCCGTACTTTTGTTTTACATAAAAAAACTCAATTTTTTGTAATTTCAAAATTTAAATTTTATATTTGATCCCTACTTTTGTTTTACAAAAAAATCAACTTTTCATAATTTGGAAATTTATATTTTATTTTCGATCCGTACTTTTGTTTTGCAAAAAAAAAACTCTGTTTTTGATAATTTGAAATTTACATTTTATTCTCGATCCGTACTTTTGTTTTACACAAAAAACTCTATTTTTCTTAATTTTGAAATTTATATTTTATTTTCCATCCCTACGTTTGTTTTACAAAAAAACTTAATTTTTCATAATTTGAAATTTATATTTTATTCTTGATCCGTTCTTTTGTTTTATACAAAAAAAACTCAGTTTTTCTTAATTTCGAAATTTATATTTTATTTTCGATCACTACTTTTGTTTTACAAAAAAAAAAACTCAACTTTTTATAATTTAGATATTTATATTTTATTCTCGATCTGAACTTTTGTTTTACGCATCAAAACTTAATTTTTCGTAATTTCAAAATTTATTTTTTATTGTGGATCCGGACTTTTGTTTTACAAAGAAAAACTCAATTTTTCATAATTTGAAATTTACGTTTTATTCGCGATCCGTACTTTTGTTTTACACAAAAAACTCAATTTTTCTTAATTTTGAAATTTATATTTTATTTTCCATCCCTACGTTTGTTTGACAAAAAAAAACTCAATTTTTCATAATTTGGATATTTATATTTTATTCTTGATCCGAACTTTTGTTTTACACAAAAAAGCTCAATTTTTCATAATTTGGAAATTCAAATTTTATATTCGATCCGTATTTTCTTTTACATAAAAAAACTCAATTTTTTGTAATTTCAAAATTTCAATTTTATATTTGATCCCTACTCTTGTTTTACAAAAAAAATCAACTTTTCATAATTTGGAAATTTATATTTTATTTTTGATCCGTGCTTATTTTAACAAAAAAAACTCAGTTTTTGATAATTTGAAATTTATATTTTATTCTCGATCCGTACTTTTGTTTTACACAAAAAACTCAATTTGTCTTAATTTTGAAATTTATATTTTATTTTCCATCCCTACGTTTGTTTGACAAAAAAAATCAATTTTTCATAATTTGGATATTTATATTTTATTTTCGATCCGTACTTTTGTTTTGCAAAAAAAAAACTCTGTTTTTGATAATTTGAAATTTACATTTTATTCTCGATCCAGTACTTTTGTTTTACACAAAAACTCTATTTTTCTTAATTTTGAAATTTATATTTTATTTTCCATCCCTACGTTTGTTTTACAAAAAACTTAATTTTTCATAATTTGAAATTTACATTTTATTCTCGATCCAGTACTTTTGTTTTATACAAAAAAACTCAGTTTTTCTTAATTTCGAAATTTATATTTTATTTTCGATCACTACTTTTGTTTTACAAAAAAAAAAACTCAACTTTTTATAATTTAGATATTTATATTTTATTCTCGATCCGTACTTTTGTTTTACACAAAAAGGTTCAATTTTTGTTAATTTCGAAATTTAAATTTTATTTTCGATCCCTATCTTTGTGTGACAAAAAAAAACCTCAATTTTTCATAATTTGGATATTTATATTTTATTCTTGATCCGAACTTTTGTTTTACACAAAAAAAACTCAATTTTTCGTAATTTAGAAATTCAAATTTCATTTTCGATCCGTACTTTTGTTTTACATAAAAACGCAATTTTTGTAATTTCAAAATTTAAATTTTATATTTGATCCCTACTTTTTTCACAAAAAAATCAACTTTTCATAATTTGAAATTTATATTTTATTTTCGATCCGTACTTTTGTTTTACAAAAAAAAAACTCAGTTTTTGATAATTTGAAATTTACGTTTTATTCGCGATCCGTACTTTTGTTTTACACAAAAAACTCAATTTTTCTTAATTTTGAAATTTATATTTTATTTTCCATCCCTACGTTTGTTTGACAAAAAAAAAACTCAATTTTTCATAATTTGGATATTTATATTTTATTCTTGATCCGAACTTTTGTTTTACTCAAAAAAGCTCAATTTTTCATAATTTGGAAATTCAAATTTTATATTCGATCCGTATTTTCTTTTACATAAAAAAACTCAATTTTTTGTAATTTCAAAATTTCAATTTTATATTTGATCCCTACTCTTGTTTTACAAAAAAAATCAACTTTTCATAATTTGGAAATTTATATTTTATTTTTGATCCGTGCTTATTTTAACAAAAAAAACTCAATTTTTGATAATTTGAAATTTATATTTTATTCTCGATCCGTACTTTTGTTTTGCACAAAAAACTCAATTTGTCTTAATTTTGAAATTTATATTTTATTTTCCATCCCTACGTTTGTTTGACAAAAAAAACTCAATTTTTCATAATTTGGATATTTATATTTTATTTCCGATCCCTACATTTGTTTGACAAAAAACTCAATTTTTCATAATTTGAATATTTATATTTTATTCTTGATCCGAACTTTTGTTTTACACAAAAAGCTCAATTTTTGTAATTTGGAAATTCAAATTTTATTTTCGATCCAGTACTTTTGTTTTACATAAAAAACTCAATTTTTTGTAATTTCAAAATTTAAATTTTATATTTGATCCCTACTTTTGTTTTACAAAAAAATCAACTTTTCATAATTTGGAAATTTATATTTTATTTTCGATCCGTACTTTGGTTTTACAAAAAAAAAACTCAATTTTTGATAATTTGAAATTTACATTTTATTCTCGATCCGTACTTTTGTTTTACACAAAAAACTCTATTTTTCTTAATTTTGAAATTTATATTTTATTTTCCATCCCTACGTTTGTTTTACAAAAAAACTTAATTTTTCATAATTTAAAATTTATATTTTATTCTCGATCCGTACTTTTGTTTTATACAAAAAAAACTCAGTTTTTCTTAATTTCGAAATTTATATTTTATTTTCGATCACTACTTTTGTTTTACAAAAAAAAACTCAACTTTTTATAATTTAGATATTTATATTTTATTCTCGATCTGAACTTTTGTTTTACGCATCAAAACTTAATTTTTCGTAATTTCAAAATTTATTTTTTATTGTGGATCCGGACTTTTGTTTTACAAAGAAAAACTCAATTTTTCATAATTTGGAATTTTATATTTTATTCTCGATCCGTACTTTTGTTTTACACAAAAAGGTTCAATTTTTGTTAATTTCGAAATTTATATTTTATTTTCGATCCCTACGTTTGTTTGACAAAAAAAAACCTCAATTTTTCATAATTTGGATATTTATATTTTATTCTTGATCCGAACTTTTGTTTTACACAAAAAAAACTCAATTTTTCATAATTTAGAAATTCAAATTTCATTTTCGATCCGTACTTTTGTTTTACATAAAAAAACTCAATTTTTTGTAATTTCAAAATTTAAATTTTATATTTGATCCCTACTTTTGTTTTACAAAAAAATCAACTTTTCATAATTTGGAAATTTATATTTTATTTTCAATCCGTACTTTGGTTTTGCAAAAAAAAAACTCTCTTTTTGATAATTTGAAATTTACATTTTATTCTCGATCCGTACTTTTGTTTTACACAAAAAACTCTATTTTTCTTAATTTTGAAATTTATATTTTATTTTCCATCCCTACGTTTGTTTGACAAAAAAAACTCAATTTTTCATAATTTGGATATTTATATTTTATTCTTGATCCGAACTTTTGTTTTACACAAAAAAGCTCAATTTTTCATAATTTGGAAATTCAAATTTTATATTCGATCCGTATTTTCTTTTACATAAAAAAACTCAATTTTTTGTAATTTCAAAATTTCAATTTTATATTTGATCCCTACTCTTGTTTTACAAAAAAAATCAACTTTTCATAATTTGGAAATTTATATTTTATTTTTGATCCGTGCTTATTTTAACAAAAAAAACTCAGTTTTTGATAATTTGAAATTTATATTTTATTCTCGATCCGTACTTTTGTTTTACACAAAAAACTCAATTTGTCTTAATTTTGAAATTTATATTTTATTTTCCATCCCTACGTTTGTTTGACAAAAAAAACTCAATTTTTCATAATTTGGATATTTATATTTTATTTCCGATCCCTACATTTGTTTGACAAAAAAACTCAATTTTTCATAATTTGAATATTTATATTTTATTCTTGATCCGAACTTTTGTTTTACACAAAAAAGCTCAATTTTTTGTAATTTGGAAATTCAAATTTTATTTTCGATCCGTACTTTTGTTTTACATAAAAAACTCAATTTTTGTAATTTCAAAATTTAAATTTTATATTTGATCCCTACTTTTGTTTTACAAAAAATCAACTTTTCATAATTTGGAAATTTATATTTTATTTTCGATCCAGTACTTTTGTTTTGCAAAAAAACTCGATTTTGATAATTTGAAATTTACGTTTTATTCGCGATCCGTACTTTTGTTTTACACAAAAAACTCAATTTTTCTTAATTTTGAAATTTATATTTTATTTTCCATCCCTACGTTTGTTTGACAAAAAAAAAACTCAATTTTTCATAATTTGGATATTTATATTTTATTCTTGATCCGAACTTTTGTTTTACACAAAAAGCTCAATTTTTCATAATTTGGAAATTCAAATTTTATATTCGATCCAGTATTTTCTTTTACATAAAAACTCAATTTTTTGTAATTTCAAAATTTCAATTTTATATTTGATCCCTACTCTTGTTTTACAAAAAAATCAACTTTTCATAATTTGGAAATTTATATTTTATTTTTGATCCGTGCTTATTTTAACAAAAAAAACTCAGTTTTTGATAATTTGAAATTTATATTTTATTCTCGATCCGTACTTTTGTTTTACACAAAAAACTCAATTTGTCTTAATTTTGAAATTTATATTTTATTTTCCATCCCTACGTTTGTTTGACAAAAAAAACTCAATTTTTCATAATTTGGATATTTATATTTTATTTCCGATCCCTACATTTGTTTGACAAAAAAACTCAATTTTTCATAATTTGAATATTTATATTTTATTCTTGATCCGAACTTTTGTTTTACACAAAAAAGCTCAATTTTTTGTAATTTGGAAATTCAAATTTTATTTTCGATCCGTACTTTTGTTTTACATAAAAAAACTCAATTTTTTGTAATTTCAAAATTTAAATTTTATATTTGATCCCTACTTTTGTTTTACAAAAAAATCAACTTTTCATAATTTGGAAATTTATATTTTATTTTCGATCCGTACTTTTGTTTTGCAAAAAAAAAAAAACTCTGTTTTTGATAATTTGAAATTTACATTTTATTCTCGATCCGTACTTTTGTTTTACACAAAAAACTCTATTTTTCTTAATTTTGAAATTTATATTTTATTTTCCATCCCTACGTTTGTTTTACAAAAAAACTTAATTTTTCATAATTTGAAATTTATATTTTATTCTCGATCCGTACTTTTGTTTTATACAAAAAAAACTCAGTTTTTCTTAATTTCGAAATTTATATTTTATTTTCGATCACTACTTTTGTTTTACAAAAAAAAAACTCAACTTTTTATAATTTAGATATTTATATTTTATTCTCGATCTGAACTTTTGTTTTACGCATCAAAACTTAATTTTTCGTAATTTCAAAATTTATTTTTTATTGTGGATCCGGACTTTTGTTTTACAAAGAAAAACTCAATTTTTCATAATTTGGAAATTTATATTTTATTTTCGGTCCGTACTTTTGTTTTACAAAAAAGGTTCAATTTTTGTTAATTTCGAAATTTATATTTTATTTTCGATCCCTACGTTTGTTTGACAAAAAAAAACTCAATTTTTCATAATTTGGATATTTATATTTTATTCTTGATCCGAACTTTTGTTTTACACAAAAAAAACTCAATTTTTCGTAATTTAGAAATTCAAATTTCATTTTCGATCCGTACTTTTGTTTTACATAAAAAAACGCAATTTTTTGTAATTTCAAAATTTAAATTTTATATTTGATCCCTACTTTTGTTTTACAAAAAAAATCAACTTTTCATAATTTGGAAATTTATATTTTATTTTCAATCCGTACTTTTGTTTTGCAAAAAAAAAATTCTGTTTTTCATAATTTGAAATTTACATTTTATTCTCGATCCAGTACTTTTGTTTTACACAAAAACTCTATTTTTCTTAATTTTGAAATTTATATTTTATTTTCCATCCCTACGTTTGTTTGACAAAAAAAACTCAATTTTTCATAATTTGGATATTTATATTTTATTCTTGATCCGAACTTTTGTTTTACACAAAAAGCTCAATTTTTCATAATTTGGAAATTCAAATTTTATATTCGATCCAGTATTTTCTTTTACATAAAAACTCAATTTTTTGTAATTTCAAAATTTCAATTTTATATTTGATCCCTACTCTTGTTTTACAAAAAAAAAATCAACTTTTCATAATTTGGAAATTTATATTTTATTTTTTGATCCGTGCTTATTTTAACAAAAAAAACTCAATTTTTGATAATTTGAATTTTATATTTTATTCTCGATCCGTACTTTTGTTTTACACAAAAAACTCAATTTGTCTTAATTTTGAAATTTATATTTTATTTTCCATCCCTACGTTTGTTTGACAAAAAAAACTCAATTTTTCATAATTTGGATATTTATATTTTATTTCCGATCCCTACATTTGTTTGACAAAAAAACTCAATTTTTCATAATTTGAATATTTATATTTTATTCTTGATCCGAACTTTTGTTTTACACAAAAAGCTCAATTTTTGTAATTTGGAAATTCAAATTTTATTTTCGATCCAGTACTTTTGTTTTACATAAAAAACTCAATTTTTGTAATTTCAAAATTTAAATTTTATATTTGATCCCTACTTTTGTTTTACAAAAAATCAACTTTTCATAATTTGGAAATTTATATTTTATTTTCGATCCGTACTTTTGTTTTGCAAAAAAAAAAAACTCTGTTTTTGATAATTTGAAATTTACATTTTATTCTCGATCCGTACTTTTGTTTTACACAAAAAACTCTATTTTTCTTAATTTTGAAATTTATATTTTATTTTCCATCCCTACGTTTGTTTTACAAAAAAACTTAATTTTTCATAATTTGAAATTTATATTTTATTCTCGATCCGTACTTTTGTTTTATACACAAAAAAATCAGTTTTTCTTAATTTCGAAATTTATATTTTATTTTCGATCACTACTTTTGTTTTACACAAAAAAAACTCAACTTTTTATAATTTAGATATTTATATTTTATTCTCGATCTGAACTTTTGTTTTACGCATCAAAACTTAACTTTTCGTAATTTCAAAATTTATTTTTTATTGTGGATCCGGACTTTTGTTTTACAAAGAAAAACTCAATTTTTCATAATTTGGAATTTTATATTTTATTCTCGATCCGTACTTTTGTTTTACACAAAAAGGTTCAATTTTTGTTAATTTCGAAATTTATATTTTATTTTCGATCCCTACGTTTGTTTGACAAAAAAAAACCTCAATTTTTCATAATTTGGATATTTATATTTTATTCTTGATCCGAACTTTTGTTTTACACAAAAAAACTCAATTTTTCGTAATTTAGAAATTCAAATTTCATTTTCGATCCAGTACTTTTGTTTTACATAAAAACGCAATTTTTTGTAATTTCAAAATTTAAATTTTATATTTGATCCCTACTTTTTTCACAAAAAAATCAACTTTTCATAATTTGGAAATTTATAGTTTATTTTCGATCCGTACTTTTGTTTTACAAAAAAAAAACTCAGTTTTTGATAATTTGAAATTTACGTTTTATTCGCGATCCGTACTTTTGTTTTACACAAAAAACTCAATTTTTCTTAATTTTGAAATTTATATTTTATTTTCCATCCCTACGTTTGTTTGACAAAAAAAACTCAATTTTTCATAATTTGGATATTTATATTTTATTCTTGATCCGAACTTTTGTTTTACACAAAAAGCTCAATTTTTCATAATTTGGAAATTCAAATTTTATATTCGATCCGTATTTTCTTTTACATAAAAAACTCAATTTTTGTAATTTCAAAATTTCAATTTTATATTTGATCCCTACTCTTGTTTTACAAAAAAATCAACTTTTCATAATTTGGAAATTTATATTTTATTTTTGATCCGTGCTTATTTTAACAAAAAAAACTCAATTTTTGATAATTTGAAATTTATATTTTATTCTCGATCCGTACTTTTGTTTTACACAAAAAACTCAATTTTTCTTAATTTTGAAATTTATATTTTATTTTCCATCCCTACGTTTGTTTGACAAAAAAACTCAATTTTTCATAATTTGGATATTTATATTTTATTTCCGATCCCTACATTTGTTTGACAAAAAACTCAATTTTTCATAATTTGAATATTTATATTTTATTCTTGATCCGAACTTTTGTTTTACACAAAAAGCTCAATTTTTGTAATTTGGAAATTCAAATTTTATTTTCGATCCAGTACTTTTGTTTTACATAAAAAACTCAATTTTTGTAATTTCAAAATTTAAATTTTATATTTGATCCCTACTTTTGTTTTACAAAAAATCAACTTTTCATAATTTGGAAATTTATATTTTATTTTCGATCCAGTACTTTTGTTTTGCAAAAAAAAACTCTGTTTTTGATAATTTGAAATTTACATTTTATTCTCGATCCAGTACTTTTGTTTTACACAAAAACTCTATTTTTCTTAATTTTGAAATTTATATTTTATTTTCCATCCCTACGTTTGTTTTACAAAAAACTTAATTTTTCATAATTTGAAATTTATATTTTATTCTCGATCCGTACTTTTGTTTTATACAAAAAAAACTCAGTTTTTCTTAATTTCGAAATTTATATTTTATTTTCGATCACTACTTTTGTTTTACAGAAAAAAAAACTCAACTTTTTATAATTTAGATATTTATATTTTATTCTCGATCTGAACTTTTGTTTTACGCATCAAAACATAATTTTTCGTAATTTCAAAATTTATTTTTATTGTGCATCCGGACTTTTGTTTTTCAAAGAAAAACTCAATTTTTCATAATTTGGAATTCTATATTTTATTCTCGATCCAGTACTTTTGTTTTACACAAAAGGTTCAATTTTTGTTAATTTCGAAATTTATATTTTATTTTCGATCCCTACGTTTGTTTGACAAAAAAAACACTCAATTTTTCATAATTTGGATATTTATATTTTATTCTTGATCCGAACTTTTGTTTTAGACAAAAAAACTCAATTTTTCGTAATTTAGAAATTCAAATTTCATTTTCGATCCAGTACTTTTGTTTTACATAAAAACGCAATTTTTGTAATTTCAAAATTTAAATTTTATATTTGATCCCTACTTTTTTCACAAAAAAATCAACTTTTCATAATCTGGAAATTTATATTTTATTTTCGATCCGTACTTTTGTTTTACAAAAAAAAAACTCAGTTTTTGATAATTTGAAATTTACGTTTTATTCGCGATCCGTACTTTTGTTTTACACAAAAAAATCAATTTTTCTTAATTTTGAAATTTATATTTTATTTTCCATCCCTACGTTTGTTTGACAAAAAAACTCAATTTTTCATAATTTGGATATTTATATTTTATTCTTGATCCGAACTTTTGTTTTACACAAAAAAGCTCAATTTTTCATAATTTGGAAATTCAAATTTTATTTTCGATCCAGTATTTTCTTTTACAAAAAAAAGCTCAATTTTTTGTAATTTCAAAATTTCAATTTTATATTTGATCCCTACTTTTGTTTTACAAAAAAAATCAACTTTTCATAGTTTTGAAGTTTATATTTTATTTTTGATCCGTGCTTATTTTTACAAAAAAAACTCAGTTTTTGATAATTTGAAATTTATATTTTATTCTCGATCCGTACTTTTGTTTTACACAAAAAACTCAATTTTTCTTAATTTTGAAATTTATATTTTATTTTCCTTCCCTACGCTTGTTTTACAAAAAAAAAACTCCATTTTCATAATTTGGAATTTTATATTTTATCCACGATCTGCACTTTTGTTTTACACAAAAGGATCAATTTTTGTTAATTTTGAAATTTATATTTTATTTTCGATCCAGTATGTTTGTTTGACAAAAAAACTCAATTTTTCATAATTTGGATATTTATATTTTATTCTTGATCCGAACTTTTGTTTTACACAAAAGCTCAATTTTTGGTAATTTGGAAATTCAAATTTTATTTTGAATCCGTACTTTTGTTTTACATAAAAAAAACTCAATTTTTTTTAATTTCAAAATTCAAATTTTATACTTGATCCCTACTTTTTTTTTACAAAAACAAATCAATTTTTCATAATTTGGAAATTTATATTTTATTTTCGATCCGTACTTTTGTTTTACAAAAAAACTCATATTTTGATAATTTGAAATTTACATTTTATTCTCGATCCAGTACTTTTGTTTTACACAAAAACTCTATTTTTCTTAATTTTGAAATTTATATTTTATTTTCCATCCCTACGTTTGTTTTAAAAAAAACTCAATTTTTCATAATTTGAAATTTATATTTTATTGTCGATCCGTACTTTTGTTTTATAAAAAAAAAACTCAATTTTTCTTAATTTCGAAATTTATATTTTATTTTCGATCCCTACTTTTGTTTTACAAAAAAAACTCAATTTTTATAATTTTGGATATTTATATTTTACTCTCGATCCGAACTTTTGTTTTACGCATCAAAACTTAATTCTTCGTAATTTCAAAATTTATTTTTATTATCGGATCCGTACTTTTGTTTTACAAAGAAAAACTCAATTTTTCATAATTTGGAATTTTATATTTTATTCTCGATCCAGTACTTTGTTTTACACAAAAGGTTCAATTTTTGTTAATTTTGAAATTGATATTTTATTTTCGATCCCTACGTTTGTTTGACAAATAAAACTCAATTTTTCATGATTTGGATATTTATATTTTATTCTCGATCCGAACTTTTGGTTTACACAGAAAAACTCAATTTTTCGTAATTTTGAAATTCAAATTTTATTTTTGATCCAGTAGTTTTGTTTTACATAAAAAAAACTCAATTTTTTGTAATTTCAAAATTTAAATTTTATATTTGATCCCTACTTTTGTTTTACAAAAAAAAATCAATTTTTCATAATTTGGAAATTTATATTTTATTTTCGATCCGTACTTTTGTTTTACAAAAAAAAACTCAGCTTTTGATAATTTTAAATTTATGTTTTATTCTCGATCCAGTACTTTTGTTTTACACAAAAACTCAATTTTTCTCAATTTTGAAATTTATATTTTATTTTCCATCCCTACGTTTGTTTGACAAAAAAACTCAATTTTTCATAATTTGGATATTTATATTTTATTCTTGATCCGAACTTTTGTTTTACACAAAAAGCTCAATTTTTCATAATTTGGAAATTCAAATTTTATTTTCGATCCAGTATTTTCTTTTACATAAAAAACTCAATTTTTTGTAGTTTCAAAATTTCAATTTTATATTTGATCCCCACTTTTGTTTTACAAAAAAAATCAACTTTTCATAATTTTGAAGTTTATATTTTATTTTTGATCCGTGCTTATTTTTACAAAAAAAACTCAGTTTTGATAATTTGAAATTTATATTTTATTCTCGATCCGTACTTTTGTTTTACACAAAAAACTCAATTTTTCTTAATTTTGAAATTTATATTTTATTTTCCTTCCCTACGCTTGTTTTACAAAAAAAAAACTCCATTTTCATAATTTGGAATTTTATATTTTATCCACTATCTGCACTTTTGTTTTACACAAAAGGATCAATTTTTGTTAATTTTGAAATTTATATTTTATTTTCGATCCGTATGTTTGTTTGACAAAAAAAACTCAATTTTTCATAATTTGGATATTTATATTTTATTTTTGATCCGTGCTTATTTTAACAAAAAACTCAATTTTTGATAATTTGAAATTTATATTTTATTCTCGATCCAGTACTTTTGTTTTACACAAAAACTCAATTTGTCTTAATTTTGAAATTTATATTTTATTTTCCATCCCTACGTTTGTTTGACAAAAAAAACTCAATTTTTCATAATTTGGATATTTATATTTTATTTCCGATCCCTACATTTGTTTGACAAAAAAACTCAATTTTTCATAATTTGAATATTTATATTTTATTCTTGATCCGAACTTTTGTTTTACACAAAAAAGCTCAATTTTTTGTAATTTGGAAATTCAAATTTTATTTTCGATCCGTACTTTTGTTTTACATAAAAAAACTCAATTTTTTGTAATTTCAAAATTTAAATTTTATATTTGATCCCTACTTTTGTTTTACAAAAAAATCAACTTTTCATAATTTGGAAATTTATATTTTATTTTCGATCCGTACTTTTGTTTTGCAAAAAAAAAAAACTCTGTTTTTGATAATTTGAAATTTACATTTTATTCTCGATCCAGTACTTTTGTTTTACACAAAAACTCTATTTTTCTTAATTTTGAAATTTATATTTTATTTTCCATCCCTACGTTTGTTTTACAAAAAACTTAATTTTTCATAATTTGAAATTTATATTTTATTCTCGATCCAGTACTTTTGTTTTATACAAAAAAACTCAGTTTTTCTTAATTTCGAAATTTATATTTTATTTTCGATCACTACTTTTGTTTTACAGAAAAAAACTCAACTTTTTATAATTTAGATATTTATATTTTATTCTCGATCTGAACTTTTGTTTTACGCATCAAAACATAATTTTTCGTAATTTCAAAATTTATTTTTTATTGTGCATCCGGACTTTTGTTTTTCAAAGAAAAACTCAATTTTTCATAATTTGGAATTCTATATTTTATTCTCGATCCGTACTTTTGTTTTACACAAAAAGGTTCAATTTTTGTTAATTTCGAAATTTATATTTTATTTTCGATCCCTACGTTTGTTTGACAAAAAAAAACACTCAATTTTTCATAATTTGGATATTTATATTTTATTCTTGATCCGAACTTTTGTTTTAGACAAAAAAAACTCATTTTTTCGTAATTTAGAAATTCAAATTTCATTTTCGATCCAGTACTTTTGTTTTACATAAAAAACGCAATTTTTTGTAATTTCAAAATTTAAATTTTATATTTGATCCCTACTTTTTTTCACAAAAAAAATCAACTTTTCATAATCTGGAAATTTATATTTTATTTTCGATCCGTACTTTTGTTTTACAAAAAAAAAACTCAGTTTTTGATAATTTGAAATTTACGTTTTATTCTCGATCCGTACTTTTGTTTTACACAAAAAAATCAATTTTTCTTAATTTTGAAATTTATATTTTATTTTCCATCCCTACGTTTGTTTGACAAAAAAAACTCAATTTTTCATAATTTGGATATTTATATTTTATTCTTGATCCGAACTTTTGTTTTACACAAAAAAGCTCAATTTTTCATAATTTGGAAATTCAAATTTTATTTTCGATCCGTATTTTCTTTTACAAAAAAAAGCTCAATTTTTTGTAATTTCAAAATTTCAATTTTATATTTGATCCCTACTTTTGTTTTACAAAAAAAATCAACTTTTCATAGTTTTGAAGTTTATATTTTATTTTTGATCCGTGCTTATTTTTACAAAAAAAACTCAGTTTTTGATAATTTGAAATTTATATTTTATTCTCGATCCGTACTTTTGTTTTACACAAAAAACTCAATTTTTCTTAATTTTGAAATTTATATTTTATTTTCCTTCCCTACGCTTGTTTTACAAAAAAAAAACTCCATTTTCATAATTTGGAATTTTATATTTTATCCACGATCTGCACTTTTGTTTTACACAAAAAGGATCAATTTTTGTTAATTTTGAAATTTATATTTTATTTTCGATCCGTATGTTTGTTTGACAAAAAAAACTCAATTTTTCATAATTTGGATATTTATATTTTATTCTTGATCCGAACTTTTGTTTTACACAAAAAAGCTCAATTTTTGGTAATTTGGAAATTCAAATTTTATTTTGAATCCGTACTTTTGTTTTACATAAAAAAAACTCAATTTTTTTTAATTTCAAAATTCAAATTTTATACTTGATCCCTACTTTTTTTTTACAAAAACAAATCAATTTTTCATAATTTGGAAATTTATATTTTATTTTCGATCCAGTACTTTTGTTTTACAAAAAAAAACTCATATTTTGATAATTTGAAATTTACATTTTATTCTCGATCCGTACTTTTGTTTTACACAAAAAACTCTATTTTTCTTAATTTTGAAATTTATATTTTATTTTCCATCCCTACGTTTGTTTTAAAAAAAAAACTCAATTTTTCATAATTTGAAATTTATATTTTATTCTCGATCCGTACTTTTGTTTTATAAAAAAAAAACTCAATTTTTCTTAATTTCGAAATTTATATTTTATTTTCGATCCCTACTTTTGTTTTACAAAAAAAAAACTCAATTTTTTATAATTTTGGATATTTATATTTTACTCTCGATCCGAACTTTTGTTTTACGCATCAAAACTTAATTCTTCGTAATTTCAAAATTTATTTTTTATTCTGGATCCGTACTTTTGTTTTACAAAGAAAAACTCAATTTTTCATAATTTGGAATTTTATATTTTATTCTCGATCCGTACTTTGTTTTACACAAAAAGGTTCAATTTTTGTTAATTTTGAAATTGATATTTTATTTTCGATCCCTACGTTTGTTTGACAAATAAAACTCAATTTTTCATGATTTGGATATTTATATTTTATTCCTGATCCGAACTTTTGGTTTACACAGAAAAACTCAATTTTTCGTAATTTTGAAATTCAAATTTTATTTTTGATCCGTAGTTTTGTTTTACATAAAAAAAACTCAATTTTTTGTAATTTCAAAATTTAAATTTTATATTTGATCCCTACTTTTGTTTTACAAAAAAAAATCAATTTTTCATAATTTGGAAATTTATATTTTATTTTCGATCCGTACTTTTGTTTTACAAAAAAAAACTCAGCTTTTGATAATTTTAAATTTATGTTTTATTCTCGATCCGTACTTTTGTTTTACACAAAAAACTCAATTTTTCTCAATTTTGAAATTTATATTTTATTTTCCATCCCTACGTTTGTTTGACAAAAAAAACTCAATTTTTCATAATTTGGATATTTATATTTTATTCTTGATCCGAACTTTTGTTTTACACAAAAAAGCTCAATTTTTCATAATTTGGAAATTCAAATTTTATTTTCGATCCGTATTTTCTTTTACATAAAAAAACTCAATTTTTTGTAGTTTCAAAATTTCAATTTTATATTTGATCCCCACTTTTGTTTTACAAAAAAAATCAACTTTTCATAATTTTGAAGTTTATATTTTATTTTTGATCCGTGCTTATTTTTACAAAAAAAACTCAGTTTTTGATAATTTGAAATTTATATTTTATTCTCGATCCGTACTTTTGTTTTACACAAAAAACTCAATTTTTCTTAATTTTGAAATTTATATTTTATTTTCCTTCCCTACGCTTGTTTTACAAAAAAAAAACTCCATTTTCATAATTTGGAATTTTATATTTTATCCACTATCTGCACTTTTGTTTTACACAAAAGGATCAATTTTTGTTAATTTTGAAATTTATATTTTATTTTCGATCCGTATGTTTGTTTGACAAAAAAAACTCAATTTTTCATAATTTGGATATTTATATTTTATTCTTGATCCGAACTTTTGTTTTACACAAAAAAGCTCAATTTTTTGTAATTTGGAAATTCAAATTTTATTTTGAATCCGTACTTTTGTTTTACATAAAAAAAACTCAATTTTTTTTAATTTCAAAATTCAAATTTTATACTTGATCCCTACTTTTGTTTTACAAAAACAAATCAATTTTTCATAATTTGGAAATTTATATTTTATTTTCGATCCGTACTTTTGTTTTACAAAAAAAAACTCATATTTTGATAATTTGAAATTTACATTTTATTCTCGATCCGTACTTTTGTTTTACACAAAAAACTCTATTTTTCTTAATTTTGAAATTTATATTTTATTTTCCATCCCTACGTTTGTTTTACAAAAAAAACTCAATTTTTCATAATTTGAAATTTATATTTTATTCTCGATCCGTACTTTTGTTTTATAAAAAAAAAAACTCAATTTTTCTTAATTTCGAAATTTATATTTTATTTTCGATCCCTACTTTTGTTTTACAAAAAAAAAACTCAATTTTTTATAATTTTGGATATTTATATTTTACTCTCGATCCGAACTTTTGTTTTACGCATCAAAACTTAATTCTTCGTAATTTCAAAATTTATTTTTTATTCTGGATCCGTACTTTTGTTTTACAAAGAAAAACTCAATTTTTCATAATTTGGAATTTTATATTTTATTCTCGATCCGTACTTTGTTTTACACAAAAAGGTTCAATTTTTGTTAATTTTGAAATTGATATTTTATTTTCGATCCCTACGTTTGTTTGACAAATAAAACTCAATTTTTCATGATTTGGATATTTATATTTTATTCCTGATCCGAACTTTTGGTTTACACAGAAAAACTCAATTTTTCGTAATTTTGAAATTCAAATTTTATTTTTGATCCGTAGTTTTGTTTTACATAAAAAAAACTCAATTTTTTGTAATTTCAAAATTTAAATTTTATATTTGATCCCTACTTTTGTTTTACAAAAAAAAATCAATTTTTCATAATTTGGAAATTTATATTTTATTTTCGATCCGTACTTTTGTTTTACAAAAAAAAACTCAGCTTTTGATAATTTTAAATTTATGTTTTATTCTCGATCCGTACTTTTGTTTTACACAAAAAACTCAATTTTTCTCAATTTTGAAATTTATATTCTATTTTCCATCCCTACGTTTGTTTGACAAAAAAAAACTCAATTTTTCTTAATTTCGAAATTTATATTTTATTTTCCATCCCTACGTTTGTTTTACAAAAAAAACTCAACTTTTCATAATTTGAAATTTATATTTTATTCTCGATCCGTACTTTTGTTTTATACAAAAAAACTCAATTTTTCTTAATTTCGAAATTTATATTTTATTCTCGGTCCCTACTTTTGTTTTACAAAAAAAAACTCAATTTTTTATAATTTGGATATTTATATTTGATTCTCGATCCTAACTTTTGTTTTACGCATCAAAACTTAACTTTTTGTAATTTCAAAATTTATATTTTATTTTGGATCCGTACTTTTGTTTTACAAGGAAAAACTCAATTTTTCATAATTTGGAATTTTATATTTTATTCTCGATCCGTACTTTTGTTTTACACAAAAAGGTCAATTTTTGTTAATTTCGAAATTTATATTTTATTTTCGATCCCTACGTTTGTTTGACAAAAAAAACTCTATTTTTCATAATTTGGATATTATTATTTTATTCATGATCCAAACTTTTGCTTTACAAAAAAAAAAACTCAATTTTTCGTAATTTGGAAATTCAAATTTTATTTTCGATCCGTACTTTTTTTTTACATAAAAAAACACAATTTTTTGTAATTTCAAAATTTAAATTTTATATTTGATCCCTACTTTTATTTTTAAAAAAAAATCAACTTTTCATAACTTGCAAATTTACATTTTATTTTCGATTCGTACTTTTGTTTAACAAAAAAAAACCCAATTTTTGATAATTTGAAATTTATATTTTATTCTCGATCCGTACTTTTGTTTTACACAAAAAACTCAATTTTTCTTAATTTTCGTAATTTGTATTTTCAAAATTTTTCGTAATTTTCATAATTTGGAATTTTACATTTTATTCTCGATCCGTACTTTTGTTTTACACAAAAAGGTTCAATTTTTGTTAATTTTGAAATTGATATTTTATTTTCGATCCCTACGTTTGTTTGACAAAAAAAACTCAATTTTTCATAATTTGAATATTTATATTTTATTCTCGATCCGAACTTTTGTTTTACACAAAAAAAACTCAATTTTTCGTAATTTGGAAATCCAAATTTTATTTTCGATTCGTACTTTTTTTTACATAAAAAAAACTCAATTTTTTGTAATTTCAAAATTTAAATTTTATATTTGATCCCTACTTTTGGTTTACAAAAAAAAATCAATTTTTCATAATTTGGAAATTTATATTTTATTTTCGATCCGTACTTTTGTTTTACAAAAAAAAATAAGGTTTTGATAATTTGAAATTTATATTTTATTCTCGATCCGTACTTTTGTTTTACACAAAAAACTCAATTTTTCTTAATTTTGAAATTTATATTTTATTTTCCATCCCCACGTTCGTTTTACCAAAAAAACTCAATTTTTCATAATTTGAAATTTATATTTTATTCTCGATCCGTACTTTTGTTTTATACAAAAAAAACTCAATTTTTCTTAATTTCGAAATTTATATTTTATTTTCGATCCCTACTTTTGTTTTACAAAAAAAAAATCAATTTTTTATAATTTGGATGTTTATATTTTATTCTCGATCCGAACTTTTGTTTTACGCATCAAAACTTAATTTTTCGTAATTTCACAATTTATTTTTTATTGTGGATCCGTACTTTTGTTTTACAAAGAAAAACTCAATTTTTCATAATTTGGAATTTTATATTTTATTCTCGATCCGTACTTTTGTTTTACGCAAACAGGTTCAATTTTTGTTAATTTTGAAATTGAAATTTTATTTTCGATCCCTACGTTTGTTTGACAAAAGAAACTCAATTTTTCATAATTTGGATATTTATATTTTATTCCTGATCCGAACTTTTGGTTTACACAGAAAAACTCAATTTTTCGTAATTTGGAAATTCAAATTTTATTTTCGATCCGTACTTTTGTTTTACATTAAAAAAACTTAATTTTTTGTGATTTCAAAATTTAAATTTTATATTTGATCCCCACTTTTGTTTTACAAAAAAAAATCAATTTTTCATAATTTGGAAATTTATATTTTACTTTCGATCCGTACTTTTGTTTAACAAAAAAAAACCCAATTTTTGATAATTTGAAATTTATATTTTATTCTCGATCCGTACTTTTGTTTTACACAAAAAACTCAATTTTTCTTAATTTTCGTAATTTGTATTTTCAAAATTTTTCGTAATTTTCATAATTTGGAATTTTACATTTTATTCTCGATCCGTACTTTTGTTTTACACAAAAAGGTTCAATTTTTGTTAATTTTGAAATTGATATTTTATTTTCGATCCCTACGTTTGTTTGACAAAAAAAACTCAATTTTTCATAATTTGAATATTTATATTTTATTCTCGATCCGAACTTTTGTTTTACACAAAAAAAACTCAATTTTTCGTAATTTGGAAATCCAAATTTTATTTTCGATTCGTACTTTTTTTTACATAAAAAAAACTCAATTTTTTGTAATTTCAAAATTTAAATTTTATATTTGATCCCTACTTTTGGTTTACAAAAAAAAATCAATTTTTCATAATTTGGAAATTTATATTTTATTTTCGATCCCTACTTTTGTTTTACAAAAAAAAATAAGGTTTTGATAATTTGAAATTTATATTTTATTCTCGATCCGTACTTTTATTTTACACAAAAAACTCAATTTTTCTTAATTTTGAAATTTATATTTTATTTTCCATCCCCACGTTCGTTTTACAAAAAAAACTCAATTTTTCATAATTTGAAATTTATATTTTATTCTCGATCCGTACTTTTGTTTTATACAAAAAAAACTCAATTTTTCTTAATTTCGAAATTTATATTTTATTTTCGATCCTTACTTTTGTTTTACAAAAAAAACTCAATTTTTTATAATTTGGATATTTATATTTTATTCTCGATCCGAACTTTTGTTTCTTAATTTCGAAATTTATATTTTATTTTCGATCCCTACTTTTGTTTTACAAAAAAAACTCAATTTTTTATAATTTGGGTATTTATATTTTATTCTCGATCCGAACTTTTGTTTTACGCATCAAAACTTAATTTTTCGTAATTTAAAAATTTATATTTTATTGTGGATCTGTACTTTTGTTTTACAAAGAAAAACTCAAATTTTCATAATTTGGAATTTTATATTTTATTCTCGATTCGTACTTTTGTTTTACACAAAAAGGTTCAATTTTTGATAATTTCGAAATTTATATTTTAATTTCGATCCCTACGTTTGTTTGACAAAAAAACTCAATTTTTCATAATTTGGATATTTATATTTTATTCCTGATCCGAACTTTTGGTTTACACAAAAAAAACTCAGTTTTTGATAATTTGAAATTTACATTTTATTCTCGATCCGTACTTTTGTTTTACACAAAAAACTCTATTTTTCTTAATTTTGAAATTTATATTTTATTTTCCATCCCTACGTTTGTTTTACAAAAAAGCTCAATTTTTCATAATTTGAAATTTATATTTTATTCTTGATCCGTACTTGTGCTTTATACAAAAAAAACTCAATTTTTCTTAATTTCGAAATTTATATTTTATTTTCGATCGCTACTTTTGTTTTACAAAAAAAAAATCAATTTTTTATAATTTGGATGTTTATATTTTATTCTCGATCCGAACTTTTGTTTTACGCATCAAAACTTAATTTTTCGTAATTTCACAATTTATTTTTTATTGTGGATCCGTACTTTTGTTTTACAAAGAAAAACTCAATTTTTCATAATTTGGAATTTTATATTTTATTCTCGATCCGTACTTTTGTTTTACGCAAACAGGTTCAATTTTTGTTAATTTTGAAATTGAAATTTTATTTTCGATCCCTACGTTTGTTTGACAAAAGAAACTCAATTTTTCATAATTTGGATATTTATATTTTATTCCTAATCCGAACTTTTGGTTTACACAGAAAAACTCAATTTTTCGTAATTTGGAAATTCAAATTTTATTTTCGATCCGTACTTTTGTTTTACATTAAAAAAACTTAATTTTTTGTGATTTCAAAATTTAAATTTTATATTTGATCCCCACTTTTGTTTTACAAAAAAAAATCAATTTTTCATAATTTGGAAATTTATATTTTATTTTCGATCCGTACTTTTGTTTTACAAAAAAAAAACTCAGTTTTTGATAATTTTAAATTTATGTTTTATTCTCGATCCATACTTTTGTTTTACACAAAAAACTCAATTTTTCTTAATTTTGAAATTTATATTTTATTCTCCATCCCCACGTTTATTTTACAAAAAAAACTCAATTTTTCATAATTTGAAATTTGTACTTTATTCTCGATCCGTACTTTTGTTTTATAAAAAAAAAACTCAATTTTTCTTAATTTTGAAATTTATATTTTATTTTCGATCCCTACTTTTGTTTTACAAAAAAAACTCAAGTTTTTATAATTTGGATATTTATATTTTATTCTCGATCCGAACTTTTGTTTTACGCATCAAAACTTAATTTTTCGTAATTTCAAAACTTATATTTTATTGTGGATCCGTACTTTTGTTTTACAAGGAAAAACTAAATTTTTCGTAATTTGGAATTTTATATTTTATTCTCGATCCGTACTTTTGTTTTACACAAAAATGTTCAATTTTTGATAATTTCGAAATTTATATTTTAATTTCGATCCCTACGTTTGTTTGACAAAAAAAACTCAATTTTTCATAATTTGGATATTTATATTTTATTCCTGATTCGAACTTTTGGTTTACACAAAAAAAACTCAATTTTTCGTAATTTGGAAATTCAAATTTTATTTTCGATCCGTACTTTTTTTGTACATTAAAAAAAACTCAATTTTTTGTAATTTCAAAATTTAAATTTTATATTTGGTCCCTACTTTTATTTTACAAAAAAAATCAACTTTTCATAACTTGCAAATTTATATTTTATTTTCGATCCGTACTTTTGTTTTACAAAAAAAACTCAATTTTTTATAATTTGGATATTTATATTTTATTCTCGATCCGAACTTTTGTTTTACGCATCAAAACTTAACTTTTTGTAATTTCAAAATTTATATTTTATTTTGGATCCGTATTTCTGTTTTACAAGGAAAAACTCAATTTTTCATAATTTGGAATTTTATATTTTATTCTCGATCCGTACTTTTGTTTTACACAAAAAGGTTCAATTTTTGTTCATTTTGAAATTTATATTTTATTTTCGATCCCTACGTTTGTTTGACAAAAAACACTCAATTTTTCATAATTTGGATATTTATATTTTATTCCTGATCCGAACTTTTGGTTTACACAAAAAAAACTCAATTTTTCGTAATTTGGAAATTCAAATTTTATTTTCGATTCGTACTTTTTTTTACATAAAAAAAAAATCAATTTTTCATAATTTGGAAATTTATATTTTATTTTCGATCTGTACTTTTGTTTTACAAAAAAAATTCAGTTTTTGATAATTTGAAATTTATGTTTTATTCTCGATCCGTACTTTTGTTTTACTCACAAAACTCATTTTTTCTTAATTTTGAAATTTGTATTTTATTTTTCATCCCCACGTTTGTTTTACAAAAAAACTCAATTTTTCATAATTTGAAATTTATATTTTATTCTCGATCTGCACTTTTGTTTTATACAAAAAAAACTCAATTTTTCTTAATTTCGAAATTTATATTTTATTTTCGATCCCTACTTTAGTTTTAGACAAAAAAAACTCAATTTTTTATAATTTGGATATTTATATTTTATTCTCGATCCGAACTTTTGTTTTACGCATGAAAACTTAATTTTTCGTAATTTCAAAATTTATATTTTATTTTGGATTCGTACTTTTGTTTTAGAAGGAAAAACTCAATTTTTTATAATTTGGATATTTATATTTTATTCTCGATCCGAACTTTTGTTTTACGCATCAAAACTTAACTTTTTGTAATTTCAAAATTTATATTTTACTGTGGATCCGTACTTTTTTTTTACAAAGAAAAACTCAATTTTTCATAATTTGGAATTTTATATTTTATTCTCGATCCGTACTTTTGTTTTACACAAAAAGTTTATTTTTGTTATTTTCGAAATTTATATTTTAATTTCGATCCATAAATTTGTGTGACAAAAAAAACTCAATTCTTCATAATTTGGATATTTATATTTCATTCTTGATCCAAACATTTGTTTTACATAAAAAAGCTCAATTTTTCGTAATTTGGAAATTCAAATTTTATTTTCAATCTGTACTTTTCTTTTACATAAAAAAAACTCAATTTTTTGTTATTTCAAAATTTTAATTTTAGATTTGATCCCTACTTTTGTTTTACAAAAAAAATCAATTTTTCATAATTTGGAAATTTATATTTTATTTTCGATTCGTACTTTTGTTTTACAAAAAAAAAACTCAGTTTTTGATAATTTGAAATTTATGTTTTATTCTCGATCCGTACTTTTGTTTTACACAAAAAACTCAATTTTTCTTAATTTTGAAATTTATATTTTATTTTCCATCCCTACGTTTGTTTTACAAAAAAGCTCATTTTTTCATAATTTGGAATTTTATATTTTATTCTCGATCCGTACTTTTGTTTTAAACAAAAAGGTTCAATTTTTGTTATTTTCGAAATTTATATTTTAATTTCGATCCCTACGTTTGTTTGACAAAAAAAACTCAATTTTTCATAATTTGGATATTTATATTTCATTCTTGATCTGAACTTTTGTTTTACATAAAAAAGCTCAATTTTTCGTAATTTGGAAATTCAAATTTTATTTTCGATCTGTACTTTTCTTTTACATAAAAAAACTCAATTTTTTTTATTTCAAAATTTAATTTTATATTTGATCCCTACTTTTGTTTTACAAAAAAAAAATCAATTTTTCATAATTTGGAAATTTATATTTTATTTCCAATTCGTACTTTTGTTTTACAAAAATAAAACTCAGTTTTTGATAATTTGAAATTTATGTTTTATTCTCGATCCGTACTTTTGTTTTACACAAAAAACTCAATTTTTCTTAATTTTGAAATTTATATTTTATTTTCCATCCCTACATTTGTTTTACAAAAAAGCTCAATTTTTCATAATTGGGAATTTTATATTTTATTCTCGATCCGTACTTTTGTTTTACACAAAAAGGTCAATTTTTGTTAATTTCGAAATTTATATTTTATTTTCGAGCCCTACGTTTGTTTGACAAAAAAAACTCAATTTTTCATAATTTGGATATTTATATTTTATTCCTGATCCGAACTTTTGGTTTACACAGAAAAACTCAATTTTTCGTAATTTGGATATTCAAATTTTATTTTCGATCCGTACTTTTGTTTTACATTAAAAAAACTTAATTTTTTGTAATTTCAAAATTTAAATTTTATATTTGATCCCTACTTTTGTTTTACAAAAAAAAAATCAATTTTTCATAATTTGGAAATTTATATTTTATTTTCGATCCGTACTTTTGTTTTACAAAAAAAAACTCAGTTTTTGATAATTTTAAATTTCTGTTTTATTCTCGATCCATACTTTTGTTTTACACAAAAAACTCAATTTTTCTTAATTTTGAAATTTATATTTTATTTTCCATCCCCACGTTTGTTTTACAAAAAAAATTCAATTTTTCATAATTTGAAATTTGTATTTTATTCTCGATCCATACTTTTGTTTTATACAAAAAAACTCAATTTTTCATAATTTGGATATTTATATTTTATTTTCGATTCCTACTTTTGTTTTACAAAAAAAACTCAAGTTTTTATAATTTGGATATTTATATTTTATTCTCGATCCGAACTTTTGTTTTACGCATCAAAACTTAATTTTTCGTAATTTCAAAATTTATATTTTATTGTGGATCCGTACTTTTGTTTTACAAGGAAAAACTCAATTTTTCATAATTTGGAATTTTATATTTTATTCTCGATCCGTACTTTTGTTTTACACAAAAATGTTCAATTTTTGATAATTTCGAAATTTATATTTTAATTTCGATCCCTACGTTTGTTTGACAAAAAAAACTCAATTTTTCTGTTTTGTTACAAGAAAATCATCCCATTGCATATTTTAGTGAAAAGTTAAAGGGAGGGCATTTGAATTATTCCACTTATGACGAGGAATTGTATTCACTTGTTAGAGCATTGCATACATGGCAACATTATTTGCTTCCAAAAGAATCTATCATTCATAGTGATCATGAAGCATTGAAGTATTTGAAAAGTCAAGGCAAGCTTAACAAGAGGCATGCCAAATGGGTAGAATTTATTGAGCAATTTCCTTATGTCATTAAACACAAACAAGGGAAAGTCAACATAGTAGCAGATGCTTTATCTAGGAGACATACATTGCTTACTATGGTTGAAACAAAATTTTTGGGTTTTGAACATATTAAAGGTTTGTATGAACATGATTATGAGTTTTCTTCTATTTTTCAAGAATGTTCTAAAGGTTCTAAAGAGGGATTTTTCATTCATGATGGTTTTCTTTTTAGATCTACTTGCTTGTGTATTCCTCAAGGATCTTTAAGAATGTTAATTGTGAAGGAAGCTCATGAAGGAGGCTTGATGGGACACTTTGGGATCACAAAGACTTTAGAAGTTGTTAAAGAGCATTTTTATTGGCCACATTTGAAAAGAGATGTACAAAGAATTTGTGATAAATGTATTGTTTGTAAAAGGCCAAATCTAGAGTCTTAGCTCATGGACTGTATACTCCCTTCCCATTCCCAATATGCCTTGGACTGATATTTCAATGGACTTTGTGTTGGGCCTTCCAAAGGCCAAGACGGGTAATGATTCTATTTTTGTGGTAGTGGATCGTTTTTCAAAAATGGCCCATTTTATTACATGCCACAAAGTGGATGATGCTTGTCACATTGCTAATATTTTCTTTAAAGAAGTAGTGCGCATGCATGGGCTCCCAAAGAGCATAGTGTCTGATAGAGATTCAAAGTTTGTAAGCCACTTTTGGAAAACTTTATGGGGTAAGCTGGGTACTAAACTTTTATTTTCCACTACATGTCACCCCCAAACAGATGGACAAACAGAGATGGTAAATAGAACTTTATCTCAACTACTTCATTGTTTGATTTCTAAAAATTTAAGAGAGTGGGAGGAGCTTCTTCCTCATGTGGAGTTTGCCTATAATAGGGTGGTGAACTCCTCAACCTCCCATTCTCCTTTTGAAGTGGTTTATGGATTTAATCCTTTGACTCCTCTGGACCTATTACCTCTTCCCAATCTTGATGCTATGATCTGTAGTGATGGTTTAGAAAAAGCAAAATTTGTGAAAGATTTACATTCTAAGATCAAAGCTCAAATTGAGAAGAAGGTTGAAAAATATGCAAAGTCAGCCAATAGAGGAAGAAGGAAAGTGACATTTGAACCTGGTGATTGGGTATGGATTCATTTGAGGAAGGAAAGATTTCCTGCTCAAAGAAAATCTAAACTATTGCCAAGGGCGGATGGACCTTTCCAAGTTCTTGAAAAAATAAATGACAATGCATACAAAATAGATTTACCTTCCACATATGAAGTAAGCAATAGTTTTAATGTGAGTGATTTATCTTTGTATGATGTAGGTGCCCCAAATTCGAGGACGAATTCTTTTCAAGAGGGGAAGGATGATGTGATCTCATTCCATGAAGAACCTCAATCAATACAAGGAGGAGTCACCACAAGAAGAAAAGGAAAAGAAATTATGAAAAAGAGCTTACAAAAAGATTTGAAGAAAAGGAAGGAAGAAAAACAAGAGGAATGTACAAGAAACTTGAAGACGACATTAGAAATATCAATAGTTCTTGTAAATTCCTTGAAAATAAAAATAGTTTAGTTTCTTTTATGACTTTGTCACAAATAAACACAAGAGGAGGGGTGTTTGGACATAAGGATAACATTTAGTGGGAAGGGCCTCGTCGGGGAAGCTAAGGAGCATCTCCAAACATGGCCTAAACCATTCACCTTCCACCCATGTGCATGCATTTTCGTTTTCCCCTCTGTATAAGGGTGTAACTCTCATTTGTAACATAACTTTGAAGATTAATTGAGAGCAAGAGCAATTCTCTTTGAAGTTCAAGAGGTATTCCTCATTTTCTTTGAATCTTATCTTGAGTTTTCCTAAATTCAAGTGGTGATTGTCTTTTGCACTTATCTTTTCTCTTGAAAAGTGGCGTGTTCTTCATCTCTTTCTCTCTTCCATGTTTTCCTTTTCATGTTCTTGTTTTGTTCTTCATGTGCTGCACCTATATGGATCAATTCTAGCCATTTGCACCGATTAAATTCAAGTTTAATTCATTCTATGCCTTCCTATGCATGTGTTCTTCATTTTAATCGGTTGAATTGATTTCTTTTCAAGTTTTAAAGATTTTGCACCAATTGGAACCCTAACATTTGGGGGAATTTCGGTTTTCATGTTCTTCTATGATAATCTTCATGTTATTTTGATTTCCTATGCTTCTACACATGTTTGAGAGATCCTACAACACATACAATGCCTCCTAGGCATGCATCAGAAGACGTGAAACGATCAAGGAAAAATACCTTGATTCAGGAGTACGAAATGTTCCGGATGAGCAAAGGGAAAACCATATATGACGTCCAAAAGAGATTTACTCACATTGTAAATCACCTCAAGGCGTTAGGTAAGAAATTTGATAGTGAAGAGTTAAATGTGAAAATTTTGAAATCTTTGGACAGGACTTGGCAACCTAAAGTGACAGCCATCACGGAATCAAAGAACCTTGCAAACATGAATATGACAACTCTCTTCGGGAAGCTTAGAGAACATGAAATGGAGCTTGGACGTTTCAAAGGAGAAGAAGAAGACGTCAAAAGAAAAGGTGTTGCTCTTAAAGCAGAATCCCACAAAGATGAGAGTAGTGACACAAATGATGATCTTGAATGCAGTGACATCAGCTTATTTGTCAAAAAGTACAAAAAGTTTATCAAGAACAAGAACAAAGGAAATTTCAAGAAAGGTAAGAAAACTGAAAACCTAAATTCTCTTGATAACTTTAAATGCTATGGTTGTGGAAAAGGGGACACTTGAAGTCGGATTGCCCCAACATCAAGAAGGATGAGGAAAAGGAAAAGAAATACAAGAAGCCTTTTGATAAGAAGAAAAAGAAGGCATACATCGCTTGGGAAGATAATGACGTGAGTTCTTCTAGTGCAAGTGAGTCAGAAGAAAAAGCCAATATCTGTCTTATGGCGGATGATGATGATGATGCCGAATCCACATGTAGCAAGGTAAGTGATTCTGGCCTTCCTGATAATTATGATGAGTTTCTTGAAGAGTTTTTGGATTTATGTGAAAAATCGGAAAAACTAACCTTCTTTCATAATAAATTAAAAAATGACTACAAAAGTCTTGAAAAGAAAATTTCTGATTTGGAAGAAGAGAAAATCGTTTTAAAAAAGGATTTGGAAAAAGCGAAAATTCCTTGCAAATGCAAAACCAAAATTCCTATTTGCAAAAATTGTAGTGTTCTTGCTAACAAGGTTTCTTATCTTGAAACATCTCTTTCAAACATTACAATGGGTAATAATAATTTAAATAATGTTTTGAAAGACAACAAAGGTTTATACCAAAAAGCAGGACTTGGTTACAATTTCAAAAATAATAATAAATCAAACAAAATTGTTTTTGTTCAAGGAGAATCATCAAATACGAAAAAGATTTTCGAAGTTCCTCATTTCAAAAATAAAACAAATGAGCCTAAAAAGAAGTTTTATAAAAATGCATATATACCAAGAAAAACAAATGTTCCTACATGTTTTTATTGTATGCATAAAGGTCATTCTGTTAATAGATGCAATATTAAACGTTTTAGTGTTCCTAATGGGAAATATAAATGGGTTCCCAAAGGAAAATTTGTTTCTAACCCATGAGGACCCTAATAAGTGACTTTAGGGGACCTAAATATTTTTGTTTATGATGCAGGTTGGTCCCAAGTCCAAAAAGTCACTATGGTATCTTGATAGTGGTTGTTCAAGGCACATGACGGGTGATAAAAGCAAATTCAAAAGCTTCAAAAAGAAAGAACAAGGTTTTGTAACCTATGGTGACAACAATAGGGGAAAAATCATTGGTAGTGGAATGATTGGAGAATGCCTAAAGATTCATGATGTTCTTCTTGTTGATGGGTTGAAGCACAATTTGCTAAGCATTAGTCAACTTTGTGATAAAGTCTTAAAGGTAACATTTGATAATGATCTTTGCAAAATTCATCACAAAGTCTCAAATGAAATCGCCCTCATTGGTAAGAGACACAATAAAATCTATTTGATTGACATTGATTGTGCATTTACATCTAATAATTTGTCTTGTTTAGTTGCGAAAGAAGAGGATCCATGGTTATGGCATAGAAGAGCTGCTCACATTCATATGCCTCATCTAAGTAAACTCATATCTAAAGAGTTGGTAATTGGTTTGCCAAAACTGGTTTTTGAAAAGAACAAACTATGTGCAGCTTGTCAAAAAGGGAAGCAAACGAAAAATTCTTTTAAATCTAAAAATGTTGTTTCCACTTCAAAACCTTTAGAATTACTGCACATGGATTTATTTGGCCCCTCTAGAACAAAAAGTTTTGGTGGCAATTATTATGCTCTTGTCATTGTTGATGATTACTCTAGATTTACTTGGACTCTCTTTCTTTCATCTAAAAGTGATGCTTTCAAAGAATTTAGAAAATTTGCCAAGGTTATTCAAAATGAAAAAGATTTGAAAATCAAGTTTTTACGAAGTGATCATGGCGGTGAATTTCAAAATATTTCTTTTGAAAATTTTTGTGAAGAAAATGGAATTTCTCATAATTTTTCAGCACCAAGAACACCTCAACAAAATGGTGTAGTTGAAAGGAAAAATAGATCTTTGGAAGAACTTGCAAGAACCATGTTGAATGAAAATAATTTACCTAAATATTTTTGGGCTCGATGCCGTAAGCACCGCATGTTATGTTTTAAATAGAGTTTTAATAAGACCTATTTTGAAATTAACTCCTTATGAGCTTTTCAAAGGAAGAAAACCAAATATTTCTCATTTCAGAATTTTTGGATGCAAATGTTTTGTTTTGAATAACGGAAAAGATAGCCTTGGGAAATTTGATGCTAAATCCGATGAAGCTACATTTTTAGGTTATTCTTTGCATAGTAAAGCATATAGAGTTTTTAATAAAAGGACTTTAACTGTTGAAGAATCTATACATGTTGTCTTTGATGAATATCTAGACCTTGAGGAAACCCCTCTTGAGTAAAAAAGATTCTTTGTAGATGATGAAGGAGTACATCAAGAAGAAACTCCTTTAGAAGAAGCTGTTGAAGAAATCAAATTGGATGAGAATCCTCCTCATGATGAAAGTCTACCAAAAGAATGGAGACCACCTAGAAACATGTCTTTGGACAATGTCATTGGAGACATCTCAACAGGTGTAAGAACAAGGAGGAACATGAATAATTTCTGCATGAATGTTGCTTTTGTTTCACAGATTGAACCAAAGAATGTAGAAGAAGCATTAACGGATGAACATTGGTGTATAGCAATGCAAGAAGAGCTAAATCAGTTTGAAAGAAATCAGGTATGGGATTTAATTCCTAAGACTAACAATATGCAGGTCATAGGTACAAGATGGGTGTTTAGGAATAAGCTTGATGAAGATGGAAACATCACCAAGAACAAAGCAAGGTTGGTTGCAAAAGGATATAGACAAGAAGAAGGCATAGATTATGATGAAACCTATGCTCCAGTAGCAAGACTTGAAGCTATCCGCTTGTTACTAGCATATGCCTCCATTATGGGATTCAAATTATTTCAAATGGATGTAAAAAGTGCTTTTCTAAACGGATACATCAAGGAAGAAGTCTATGTAGAACAACCTCCAGGCTTTGAAGATTTCAAAAATCCTAATCATGTCTACAAGTTGAAGAAAGCTTTGTATGGACTCAAACAAGCCCCAAGATCCTGGTATGAAAGGTTAAGTAATTTCTTACTTGAAAATAATTTTAGAAGAGGTCAAGTTGATTCTACTCTTTTTATTAAGAAATCAAAGAAACGTATTCTTATTGTTCAAGTTTATGTTGATGATATCATTTTTGGATCAACTAATGATGATCTTTGCCAAGAGTTTGCTAGAAATATGCAGGGAGAGTTTGAAATGTCCATGATGGGAGAGTTAAATTTCTTTCTTGGTTTGCAAATCAAACAATTAAAGAAAGGCATATTTATATGTCAAACAAAGTATTGCAATGAACTCTTAAAGAAATTTGAGATGGAAAGTTCCAAGGAAGCCGCAACCCCCATGGCCACATCTTGCTATCTAGACCAAGATTTAAACGGTAAGGCGGTAGATCAAACACGGTATCGAGGAATTTTTAGTAGCAAATGGGCTGCAACAATTTGTGGAGATGGAAGGGGCATTCTATCCAGACTTGGTTAAAGTGTTTTACATGAATTTAACTGTTGGCATATTTCAAGTCCAGAGTTTTATGGAGACCTACAGTTTTGATGATGAAGTTTTTAGGAAGTTTCAATCAACATTAAAGACTTGTGCCATCTCACAAAGGAAGGTTGCTTGATAAGAAAGGAAAGGCATAAAGAGCATTCAAAGCTTTCAAGAGAGAAGATTGATGAAGATTTTCTCAAGAGCTGAAGGATCAAAGGTAGAAGGTTCTGTTTTGGGTGTTGGATAAAAAGAGTAAGTCATAAATCCCATTCAAGACCTTCCCAAACAAGAGAGCAAGGTGTTTTCTCGCAAAAATGTTTTTCTACGCTTTTAATCGATTACTATACGTAGATAATCGATTATTTAACTTAAAATTTGAATTAAAAATGTTTAACGAGCAAAATAATCGATTAAGTGTCTTTGATAATCGATTATATTGATTCTGGGTTAATATAATCGATTATGGCCTTAATCTAATCGATTAAATCAGACGATATTTGTTTTCCAATTTTTAAACATGATATAATCGATTAAGCTTTTAATATAATCGATTAAATGAGTCGCTTTTGTGAAATTAATTTTAAATCAACCTAAGAATGGAAACTTTGGAGCATTTTCGAATTATAAAATGAAAGAGAATGTCTTAGGTTTAACACATCCGAACAAACACAAAATATTCAAAGTGTTTCGCGCCTTAGCTTTTTTAAAGCCGCTTTCCTGCTCTCTTCAGTTTGATCAAGTCTTTGGAAGTGGTGATCATTGTGCTTAAGCTTTCTATCCAGCACTTTTCGGTGTATTCTTTTACTGTTTTCTCGTAAAGGGAAAATTCATCCCTTGGATCTGTTCTAAGGGAGGTGTTTCATCTCTTGTGTGTCAAGAGAGGTGGGTTTCATCCTCAATGTGTCTGGGGAGGTGTTTCATCCTCGATGTGTCCTGGGAGGTGTTTCATCCTTAGTGTGTCCGAGGAGGTGTTTCCGCTTATCTTTTTTGTTATTGCATGAATTGGTGTTTGTAATTTCAATTAAAGATAGTGGGGAAAATCATCACGGATTTGTGGTGGTTGGGAATTGGATGTAGGATTGGCTTAATCCGAACCAGTATAAATCTCTGTGTTCTTTCTCTTTCTCTTTATCTTTTAATTGTGGATCATTATTACAATTGCTAATCCCAACAAGCGTTAATCAAAGGATTGGAAAAATTCACATCCAAGTTTTTGAAAGTTTTTCAAAACCCGAAAATTTATTTAAAAGAGAAAATTTCTTTAAAAACCCAATTCACCCCCTCTTGGTTTTTACACTCGCCATCTTTATTTAACAATTGGCCTCGGAGCTGGTTTTTGAAAGTTATTCAAAAACAAGATCCTTATGGCGCACAAAAATCAAACTTTTGTTGAAGGTGCATCTATTCATAGACCACCACTTTTTACAAGTGAAAACTATCCTTTTTGGAAAAAGAGGATGGAAATTTTTCTAAGGTCTAATGATCAAGGCGTTTGGGATGTCTGTTGTAAATGGTCCATTTATTCCTATGGTTGTTGTTGAAGAAGCGCAGTACCTAAGAAGAAAGCAAATTGGAGCAAGGACGAATACAACCAAAATCAATGCGATATAAGGGCATGTAACATGATAGCATCCGCCTTAACCATTGATGAGTTTTACAGGTTATCGGATTGCACTATCGCAAAGGAGATGTGGGACACTCTAGAAGTCACACATGAAGGAACGGAAGAAGTGAAACGATCAAGGAAGAACACCTTGATTCAGGAATATGAAATGTTCCGTATGAGCAAAGGAGAAACCATATGCGACGTACAAAAGAGATTTACTCACATCGTAAATCATCTCAAGGCGTTAGGTAAGAAATTCGACACTGAAGAATTAAATGTCAAAATTTTGAAATCTTTGGACAGGACTTGGCAACCTAAAGTGACGGCCATCTCGGAATCAAAGAACCTGTCAAACATGAACATGACAACTCTCTTCGGGAAACTCAGAGAACATGAAATGGAACTTGGACGCTTTAAAGGAGAAGAAGAAGACGTCAAGAGAAAAGGCATTGCTCTTAAAGCGGAATCCGACAAAGAGGAGAGTAGTGATACTAATGATTCAGAAGACGATGATCTTGATAAATTTGTAAAGAAATACAAGAAGTTCATCAAGAAGAAAAGCAACCATAAGAAAGGTAAGAAATTTGAAAGTTCAAATTCTAACAATAATTATAAATGTTATGGTTGTGGCAAAAAGGGGCACATGAGAGCAGATTGTCCGAATTCCAAGAAACCTGAAGAAAGGGAAAAGAAAAGTAAGAAGTTCTTCAAAAAGAAGAAGAGAGCATATATTGCTTGGGACGACAATGAAGTGAGTTCTTCTGAAGGTTCAGTGAATCAGAAGAAGAAGCAAACATTTGTCTCATGGCAGATGATGATGTGGAATCCACGTGCAGCGAGGTAAGTGATTCTGATCTTCCAAATGATTATGATGAATTGCTTGAAGAATTTCTAAATCTTTGTAAAAAATCTGAAAAGCTTTCTTCGGTTTATAATAAATTAAAAAATGACTACAAGAGTCTTGAAAAGAAAATTTCAGATTTGGAACAAGAGAAAATCGTTTTGAAAGATGATTTGGAAACAGCAAAAATTCCTTGCAAATGCAAAACCAAAATTCCTATTTGCGAAAATTGTAGCGTTCTTGCAAACAAGGTTTCTTATCTTGAAACGTCTCTTTCAAACATTACAACGGGTAATAAAAATTTAAATAATGTTTTGAAAGTGCAAAAAGGTTTATATGAAAAAGCAGGTCTTGGTTACAATTTCAAGTATAATCATAAACCTACCAAAACTGTTTTTGTGAAAGGAGAATTGTCTAATTCAAATCAGGTTTTTGAAAATCCTAATTCCTTTAAACAAAATGTGCCTACAAAGAAGTTTTATAAAAATGCATATGTTTCAAGGAAAACAAATGTTCCTACATGTTTTTACTGTATGCATAAAGGTCATTCTGTTAATAGGTGCAATATTAAACGTTTTAGTGTTCCTAATGGGAAATATAAATGGGTTCCCAAAGGAAAAATTGTTTCTAACCCATGAGGACCCTGATAAGTGATTTTAGGGGACCAGGATATTTCTTGTTTGTATTGCAGGCTGGTTCCAAAGTTCAAAAAGGCCTCTTCCGTGTTGAAACAACAAGTGATCAAGTTTATGAAAGGAAGCAAAAACATCAACGAGTTGGCATATTTACCAATCTTTTATCTCAAGTAAGATTTTATGAGCTTAGAAAGGATCCAGGTAAGTATTGTTGTTGATTTTGATGTTATTTCAGCGTTTTACGAAAATTTACGTATTTAATCGATTAGGTTTCGTGTATTAATCGATTAAACGCGGTGTTTGTGAAAATGTTTTAAAACATAATCGATTAAGTTTATGACATAATTGATTAAATCGCTAGGGAGCAATTTAATCGATTAAGGAATGCACATAATCGATTAAATTTATGGGTTTTCGTTTTCTGGAAAATTTTTGAAGGCAAATAATCGATTAAATGAGAATATAATCGATTAAATGCACCGTTCTGTGTTTTTCTGCAAATCTGATTTTCGAACGTTGGCCATGTTTTCACGTGTTTTGTCTTTTTTAAACGGCTATATTCGTTCCCAACGGATATATTTTCATTAAATCAACGCTTTATGACCCGGATTTCATTCTATAAATAGCTGGTTTGAGAATCAAAGTGACTCACTCACTCTCTCTTTTCACTCTTGCTGTTTCTGCTGTTATTTGCTGTCTTGTGCGAATTTTAATTCTCTGTGCTGTCTCTGTTATTCCATTATCTTGTTGTGCAATTTCTCTTGTCTTTTATATCACCAAAATGGCTGATCAAAGAAGAAGGAAGATGCCATCAAGGAGAAGGGGCAAGGAGCCAATGACTTCTCAAGAAAGGAGACCTCCAACTCTAGCTGGTTGGATTTTAGATGAGGATCTGCAAATTGGCTTTGTTAACAAGTGGAAGGATAGAAAAATTCTTACCCCTAAATTCTTGTCTTGTGAATTTTTTAGATCTCATGGTTTTCAATTTCAGGAATTTTTAGTAGGAAGTGGACTACAACAATTTGTGGAGATGGAAGGGGCATTCTACCCAGATTTGGTTAGAGTGTTCTACATGAACTTGACATCAAGGACAGCCAGCCCAAGCACCAAAGTGAAAGGTGTAAGGATCTTCTTTGATGAAGATTTGTGGAACAATGTAGTTGGTCTCTCAACTTAAGGCATAAACATCACATATGGCTTTGAGGACTTCAACAAGTTGGTAGAATTCAGAAAATTCTGCAAGGATCCTAACCTACAAGTTGAGAACTTGTATAAAGTTGGTAATGTAAAGTTAAATGAAAGAATGCTACATTATGTTATTGTTTGGATTTTAGTTGCAAGAGGCACTAATCATGCCCAACTTACTAAGGAAGACATTCTTCTAATGTATGGATTCCTTAATAATGTGAGCATAGATTGGCCCTCAATTATCCTTGATAATATGTTTAAAGCCATTAGGCTTTCCACTTTTGCATTACCCTATGCTGTGTTTATTTCTAAGATTCTAGAATACAAAGGTGTTGATCTTGAAGGGGAGAATAAACAGATTTTGCTAAGCAATAGCAAGATTGGTAAGAATGTTCTAAGGCATATGGGCATCATAGAACAAGGCAACAGGTTTACCCAAAGAGAAGAAGGAGCTGCTGCCATGGAAGAAGATGATGAAGACCAACCTCAACCTCCACCTCAATTTCAACCTCAACCAGGATCAGTGGAGGAGCTTCTCATATCAAGAATGGATTCTATGATGAATCTTCACTCCAAGGAATTTCAAGGCCTTTCTCATCAACTCTCAAGGCTTAATAGAAGAATGTATAGAGTTGAAAGAAAGATGAACATTGAAGAATTATCTCTCGAAGAAGATAATACAACATCCTCAAGAGGCAAACAACCAGACCAATGTTGAGGAAGATGAAGAAGATAGTGAAGAAACTGAATAGGCTACAAGTTCACTTTTCCTTAGCTTGTTCTTCATTATTTTCCAGTCGCTGTATTTTTTTCTCTCTATTATTTTCTCGTGTATTAATTTGCTTCGCTATAATTATCTCTCGAAAATGTAATCTTTTGAAAAATGATAAAAATAAAGGGGGAGAAAATATTTGTTTTGATTGAAAATCTGTCTAGTTAATATAGCTTTTAAGAAAATTAATTTCAAGGGAACTTTAGGAAATAATTCAAATAAGTGCCTAATATAGCTTAAACAATTAAGAGCATAGTTTAAGGGGGAGTTTTTAGAAATAATTTCCACTCATTAATTCCTTGAAATCTCTTTTTAAAAATTCAAATTGAAATTTAAATGCTATATGACTGCCTATTTTCTTTACTTTGTGGACTAATTTTTATGATGGAGATATCCATACATTATTTTCAAGATTTTCAGGATATTATCACAAGTCTCTAGGTTTCTTTTTATCATCATCAAAAAAGGTGAGATTGTTGGCATATTTCAAGTCCAGAGTTTTATGGAGACCTACAGTTTTGATGATGAAGTTTTTAGGAAGTTTCAATCAACATTAAAGACTTGTGCCATCTCACAAAGGAAGGTTGCTTGATAAGAAAGGAAAGGCATAAAGAGCATTCAAAGCTTTCAAGAGAGAAGATTGATGAAGATTTTCTCAAGAGCTAAAGGATCAAAGGTAGAAGGTTCTGTTTTGGGTGTTGGATAAAAAGAGTAAGTCATAAATCCCATTCAAGACCTTCCCAAACAAGAGAGCAAGGTGTTTTCTCGCAAAACGTTTTTCTACGCTTTTAATCGATTACCATACGTAGATAATCGATTATTTAACTTAAAATTTGAATTAAAAATGTTTAACGAGCAAAATAATCGATTAAGTGTCTTTGATAATCGATTATATTGATTCTCGGGTTAATATAATCGATTATGGCCTTAATCTAATCGATTAAATCAGACGATATTTGTTTTCCAGTTTTTAAACATGATATAATCGATTAAGCTTTTAATATAATCGATTAAATGAGTCGCTTTTGCGAAATTAATTTTAAATCAACCTAAGAATGGAAACTTTGGAGCATTTTCGAATTATAAAATGAAAGAGAATGTCTTAGGTTTAACACATCCGAACAAACACAAAATATTCAAAGTGTTTCTGCGCCTTAGCTTTTTTAAAGCCGCTTTCCCGCTCTCTTCGCTTGATCAAGTCTTTGGAAGTGGTGATCATTGTGCTTAAGCTTTCTATCCAAAGACACTTTCAGTGTATTCTTTACTGCTTTCTCGTAAAGGGAAAATTCATCCCTTGGATCTGTTCTAAGGGAGGTGTTTCATCTCTTGTGTGTCAAGAGAGGTGGGTTTCATCCTCAGTGTGTCTGGGGAGGTGTTTCATCCTTAGTGTGTCTGAGGAGGTGTTTCCGTTTATCTTTATTTGTTATTGCATGAATTGGTGTTTGTAATTTCAATTAAAGATAGTGGGGAAAATCATCACGGATTTGTGGTGGTTGGGAACTGGATGTAGGATTGGCTTAATCCGAACCAGTATAAATCTTTGTGTTCTTTCTCTTTCTCTTTATCTTTTAATTGTGGATCATTATTACAATTGCTAATCCCAACAGCGTTAATCAAAGGATTGGAAAAATTCACATCCAAGTTTTTGAAAGTTTTTCAAAACCTGAAAATTTATTTAAAAGAGAAAATTTCTTTAAAAACCCAATTCACCCCCCCTCTTAGTTTTTACACTGCCGTCTTTATTTAACATTAACATCAAGGACAGCTAGTCCAAGCACTAAAGTGAAGGGTGTAAGGATCCACTTTGATGAAGATTTGTGGAACAATGTAGTTGGATATATCCACTAAATTTTTTGATTGAAGAAATATCTCCTGAAGAAGATAATACAACATCCTCAAGAGGCAAACAGCCAGCAAATGATGAGGAAGATGAAGAAGATAGTGAAGAAACAGAATAGGCTACAAGTTCACTTTTTCTTAGCTTGTTCTTCATTATTTTCAGCTGCTGTATTTATTTTTTTCTCTCTAAAATTTCTGTGTAATTAAATTTGCTTCTGCTGTAATTAATCTCTGAAAATGTAATCTTTTGAAAATGATAAAAATAAAGGGGGAGAAAAATATTTGTTTTGATTGAAAATCTGTCTAGTTATTATAGTTTTTAAGAAAATTAATTTCAGGGGGAGCTTTAGGAAATATTTCAAATAAGTGCCTAATATAGCTTAAACATTAAGAGCATAGTTTAAGGGGGAGCTTTTAGAAATAATTTCCAGTCATTAATTCCTTGAAATCTCTTTTTCAAAATTCAAATTGAAACTTAAATGCTATGAGACTGCCTATTTTATTTCCTTTGTGGACTAATTTTTATGATGGAGATATCCATACATTATTTTCAAGATTTTCAGGATATCAAACACAAGTCTCTATGTTTCTTTTTATCATCATGAAAAAGGGGGAGATTGTTGGCATATTGCAAGACCGGAGTTTTATGAAGACCTAAAGTTCTGATGATGAAGTTTTAGAAAGTTTCTATCAACATTAAAGACTTGTGCCATCTCACAAAGGAAGGTTTCTTGGTAGAAAAGGAAAGGCATAAAGAGCATTCAAAGGTTTCAAGAGAGAAGATTGATGAAGTTTTTCTCAAGAGCTGAAGGAGCTAGAGTAGAAGGTTCTGTTTTGGGTGTTGGATAAAAAGAGTAAGTCATAAATCCCATTCAAGACCTTCCCAAACAAGAGAGCAAGATGTTTTCTCGCAAAAATGTTTTTCTACGCTTTTAATCGATTACCATACGTAGATAATCGATTATTTAACTTAAAATTTGAATAAAAAATGTTTAACAAACTAAATAATCGATTAAGTGTTTTTGATAATCGATTATATTGATTTTTGGGTTAATATAATCGATTATGGCCTTAATCTAATCGATTATATCAGACGATATTTGTTTTCCAGTTTTTAAACATGATATAATCGATTAAGCTTTTAATATAATCGATTAAATGAGTCATTTTTGCGAAATCAATTCTAAATCAACCTAAGAATGGAAACTTTGGAGCATTTTCGAATTATAAAATGAAAGAGAATGGCTTAGGTTTAACACATCTGATTAAACACGAAATATTCAAAGTGTTTCTGCGCCTTAGCTTTTTCAAAGCCGCTTTCCTGCTCTCTTCAGTTTGATCAAGTCTTTGGAAGTGGTGATCATTGTGCTTACGCTTTCTATCCAACATGTATCAGGTGTATTCTTTTACTGTTTTTCTTAAACGGTAAAATTCATCCCAAGGATCGGTTCTAAGGGAGGTGTTTCATCTCTTGTGTGTCAAGAGAGGTGGGTTTCATCCTCAGTGTGTCTGGGGAGGTGTTTCATCCTTAGTGTGTCTGAGGAGGTGTTCCGTTTATCTTTATTTGTTATTGCATGAATTGGTGTTTGTAATTTCATTTAAAGATAGTGGGGTTAATCATCACGGATTTGTGGTGGTTGGGAACTGGACGAAGGATTGGCTTAATCCGAACCAGTATAAATCTCTGTGTTCTTTCTATTTCTCTATCTCTTTTAATTGTGGATCATTATAACAATTGCTAATCCAAACAACGTTTATCAAAGGATAAGAAAAATCCATATCCGAGTTTTTGAAAGTATTTCAAAACCTAAAATTTATTTAAAAGAGAAATTATTTTATTAAAATGCAATTCACCCCCCCTCTTGGTTTTTACACTGCCATCTTTATTTAACATTTCCATCCCTACGTTTGTTTTAAAAAAAAACTCAATTTTCATAATTTGAAATTTATATTTTATTCTCGATCCGTACTTTTGTTTTATACAAAAAAACTCATTTTTTCTTAATTTCGAAATTTATATTTTATTTTTGATCCGTACTTTTGTTTTATAAAAAAAACTCAGTTTTTGATAATTTGAAATTTATATTTTATTCTCGATACCTACTTTTGTTTTACACCAAAAACTCAATGTTTCTTAATTTTGAAATTTATATTTTATTTTCCATTCCTACGTTCGTTTTACAAAAAAAAACTCAATTTTTCTTAATTAGAAATTTATATTTTATTCTCGATTCGTACTTTTGTTTTATACAAAAAAAACCCAATTTTTCTTAATTTCGAAATTTATATTTTATTTTCGATCCCTGCTTTTGTTTTAGAAAAAAAAACTCAATTTTTTATAATTTCGATATTTATATTTTATTCTCAATCCGTACTTTTGTTTTGCAAAGAAAAACTCCATTTTTCATAATTTGGAATTTTATATTTTATTCTCGATCCGTACTTTTGTTTTACACAAAGGTTCAATTCTTATCAATTTCGAAATTTATATTTTATTTTCGATCCCTACGTTTTTTTGACAAAAAAAAACTCAATTTTTCATAATTTGGATATTTATATTTTCTTCTTGATCCGAACTTTTGTTTTACACAAAAAAGATCAATTTTTCGTAATTTGGAAATTCAAATTTTATTTTCGATCCGTACATTTGGTTTACATAAAAAAAACTCAATTTTTTGTAATTTCAAAATTTAAATTTTATATTTGATCCGTACTTTTGTTTTAGAAAAAAATCAAATTTTCATAATTTGGAAATTTATATTTTATTTTCGATCCGTACTGTTGTTTTACAAAAAAAAAACTCAGTTTTTGATAATTTGAAATTTATATTTTATTCTCGATCCGTACTTTTGCTTTATACAAAAAAAACTCAATTTTTCTTAATTTTGAAATTTATATTTTATTTTCCATCCCTACATTTGTTTTACAAAAGAACTCAATTTTTCATAATTTGAAATTTATATTTTATTCTTGATCCGAACTTTTGTTTTACACAAAAAAGCTAAATTTTTCGTAATTTGGAAATTCAAATTTTATTTTCGATCCGTACTTTTGTTTTACATAAAAAAAATCAATTTTTTGTAATTTCAAAATTTAAATTTTATATTTGATCCCTACTTTTGTTTTACAAAAAAATCAATTTTTCATAATTTGGAAATTTATATTTTATTTTCGATCCGTACTTTTGTTTTCCAAAAAAAAAAACTCAGTTTTTGATAATTTGAAATTTATATTTTATTCTCGATCCGTACTTTTGTTTTACACAAAAAACTCAATTTTTCATAATTTGAGATTTATATTTTATTCTCGGTCCGTACTTTTGTTTTATACAAAAAAACACAATTTTTCTTAATTTCGAAATTTATATTTTATTTTCCATCCCTAGGTTTGTTTTACAAGAAAAACTCAATTTTTCATAATTTGATATTTATATTTTATTCTCGATCCGTACTTTTGTTTTATACAAAAAAACTCAATTTTCCTTAATTTCGAAATTTATATTTTATTTTCCATCCCTAGGTTTGTTTTACAATAAAAACTCAATTTTTCATAATTTGAAATGTATATTTTATTCTCGATCCGTACTTTTGTTTTATACAAAAAAACTCAATTTTTCTTAATTTTGAAATTTATATTTTATTTTCCATCCCTACGTTTGCTTTACAAAAAAACTCAATTTTTGATAATTTAAAATTTATATTTTATTCTCGATCCGTACTCTTGTTTTATCCAAAAAAAAACTCAATTTTTCTTAATTTCGAAATTTATATTTTATTTTTGATCCCTACTTTTGTTTTACAAAAAAACTCAATTTTTCATAATTTGGATATTTATATTTTATTCTCGATCCGTAGTTTTGTTTTACAAAGAAAAACTCCATTTTTCATAATTTGGAATTTTATATTTTATTCTCAATTCGTACTTTTGTTTTACACAAAAAGGTTCAATTCTCATTAATTTCGAAATTTATATTTTATTTTCGATCCGTACTTTTGTTTTACAAAAAAAAAACTCAGTTTTTGATAATTTGAAATTTATATTTTATTCTCGATCCGTACTTTTGTTTTACACAAAAATGTCAATTTTTCTTAATTTTTAAATTTATATTTTATTTTCCATCCCTACGTTTGTTTTACAAAAAAAACTCAATTTTTCATAATTTGAAATTTATATTTTATTCTCGATTCGTACTTTTGATTTTTACAAAGAAACTCAATTTTTTATAATTTGAATATTTATATTTTATTCTCGATCCGTACTTTTAATTTACAAAGAAAAACTCTATTTTTCATAATTTGGAACTTTATATTTTATTCGCGATCTATACTTTTGTTTTACACAAAAAACTCAATTTTTCTTAATTTTGAAATTTATATTTTATTTTCCATCCCTACGATTGTTTTACAAAAAAAACTCAATTTTTCATAATTTGAAATTTATATTTTATTCTCGATCTGTACTTTTGTTTTATACAAAAAAACTCAATTTTTCTTAATTTCGAAATTTATATCTTATTTTCGATCCCTACTTTTTGTTTTACAAAAAAAACTAAATTTTTATAATTTGGATATTTATATTTTATTCTTGATTCGAACTTTTGTTTTACACAAAAAAGCTCAATTTTTCGTAATTTGGAAATTCAAATGTTATTTTCGATCCGTACTTTTGGTTTACATAAAAAAAAACTCAATTTTTTGTATTTTCATAATTTAAATTTTATATTTGATCCATACTTTTGTTTTACCAAAAAAATCAATTTTTCATAATTTGGAAATTTCTATTTTATTTTCGATCCGTACTTTTGTTTTACAAAAAAAACTCAGTTTTTGATCATTTGAAATTTATATTTTATTCTCGATCCGTACTTTTGTTTTACACCAAAAACTCAATTTTTCTTAATTTTGAAATTTATATTTTATTTTCCATCCCTACGTTTGCTTTACAAAAAAAAATTCAATTTTTTATAATTTAAAATTTATATTTTATTCTCAATCCGTACTCTTGTTTTATACAAAAAAAACTCAATTTTTCTTAATTTCGAAATTTATATTTTATTTTCGATCCGTACTTTTGTTTTACAAAAAAAACTCAATTTTTTATAATTTTGATATTTATATTTTATTCTCGATCCGTACTTTTGTTTTACAAAGAAAAACTCCATTTTTCATAATTTGGAATTTTATATTTTATTCTCGATCCGTACTTTTGTTGTACACAAAAAGGTTCAATTCTTATTAATTTCGAAATTTATATTTTATTTTCGATCCCCACATTTGTTTGACAAAAAAAACTCAATTTTTCATAATTTGGATATTTATATTTTATTCTTGATCCGAACTTTTGTTTTACACAAAAAAGATCAATTTTTCGTAATTTGGAAATTCAAATTTTATTTTCGATCCGTACTTTTGGTTTACATAAAAAAAACTCAATTTTTTGTAATTTCAAAATTTAAATTTTATATTTGATCCCTACTTTTGTTTTACAAAAATTCAATTTTTCATAATTTGGAAATTTATATTTTATTTTCGATCCGTACTTTTGTTTCACAAAAAAAAACTCAGTTTTTGATAATTTGAAATTTATATTTTATTCTCGATCCGTACTTTTGTTTTACACAAAAATCTCAATTTTTCTTAATCTGAAATTTAAATTTTATTTTCCATCCCTACGTTTGTTTTACAAAAAAACTCAATTTTTCATAATTTGAAATTTATATTTTATTCTCGATCCGTACTTTTGTTTTTTACAAAAAACTCAATTTTTTATAATTTGGATATTTATATTTTGTTCTCGATCCGTACTTTTGTTTTATACAAAAAAAACTCAATTTTTCTTAATTTCGAAATTTATATTTTATTTGGGATCCGTACTTTTGTTTTACAAAGAAAAACTCAATTTTTCATAATTTGGAATTTTATATTTTATTCTCGATCCGTACTTTTGTTTTACACAAAAACGTTCAATTTTTGTTAATTTCGTAATTTATATTATATTTTCGATCCCTACGTTTGTTTGACAAAAAAAAACTCAATTTTTCATAATGGATATTTATATTTTATTCTTGATCTGAACTTTTGTTTTACAAAAAAAACTTAATTTTTTATGTTGGCATATTTCAAGACCAGAGTTTTTATGAAGACCTAAAGTTTTGATGATGAAGTTTTAGAAAGTTTTAATCAAAATTAAAGACTTGTGCCATCTCACAAAGGAAGGTAGCTTGGTAGAAAAGGAAAGGCATAAAGAGCATTCAAAGCTTTCAAGAGAGAAGATTGATGAAGATTTTCTCAAGAGCTAAAGGAGCAAGAGTAGAAGGTTTTGTTTTGGGTGTTGGATAAAAAGAGTAAGTCATAAATCCCATTCAAGACCTTCCCAAACAAGAGAGCAAGGTGTTTTCTCGCAAAAACGTTTTTCTACGCTTTTAATCGATTACCATACGTAGATAATCGATTATTTAACTTAAAATTTGAATAAAAAATGTTTAACGAACTAAATAATCGATTAAGTGTTTTTGATAATCGATTATATTGATTTCTAGGTTAATATAATCGATTATGGCCTTAATCTAATCGATTATATCAGACGATATTTGTTTTCCAGTTTTTAAACATGATATAATCGATTAAGCTTTTAATATAATCGATTAAATGAGTCGTTTTTGCGAAATCAATTCTAAATCAACCTAAGAATGGAAACTTTGGAGCATTTTCGAATTATAAAATGAAAGAGAATGTCTTAGGTTAAACACATCTGATAAAACACGAAATATTCAAAGTGTTTATGCGCCTTAGCTTTTTCAAAGCCGCTTTCCTGCTCTCTTCAGTTTAATCAAGTCTTTGGAAGTGGTGATCATTGTGCTTAGGCTTTCTATTAAGCACATATTAGGTGTATTCTTTTACTGTTTTCTTTAAACGGGAAAATTCATCCCTTGGATCGGTTCTAAGGGAGGTGTTTCATCTCTTGTGTGTCAAGAGAGGTGGGTTTCATCCTCAGTGTATCTGGGGAGGTGTTTCATCCTTAGTGTGTCTGAGGAGGTGTTCCTTTATCTTTATTTGTTATTGCATGAATTGGTGTTTGTAATTTCATTTAAAGATAGTGGGGTTAATCATCACGCATTTGTGGTGGTTGGGAACTGGACGTAGGATTGGCTTAATCCGAACCAGTATAAATTTCTGTGTTCTTTCTCTTTCTCTATATCTTTTAATTATGGATCATTATAACAATTGCTAATTCAATCCGCCTTAATCAAAGGATAAGAAAAATCCACATCCTAGTTTTTGAAAGAATTTCAAAATCTGAAAAGTTTTTTAAAAGAGAAAAGTTTATTAAAAATCCAATTCACCCCCCCTCTTGGTTTTTACACTGCCGTCTTTATTTAACATTTTATAATTTTGATATTTATATTTTATTCTCGATCCAAACTTTTGTTTTACGCATAAAAACATAATTTTTCGTAATTTTAAAATTTATATTTTATTTTGGATCCGTACTTTTGTTTTGCAAAGAGAAACTCAATTTTTCATAATTTGGAATTTTATATTTTATTCTCGATCCGTACTTTTGTTTTACACAAAAAGGTTCAATTTTTGTTAATTTCGAAATTTATATTTTATTTTCGATCCCCACGTTTCTTTGACAAAAAAAACTCAATTTTTCATAATTTGGATATTTATATTTTATTCTTGATTCGAACTTTTGTTTTACAAAAAAAAAGCTCAATTTTTCGTAATTTGGAAATTCAAATTTTATTTTCGATCCGTACTTTTGTTATACATGGAAAAACTCAATTTTTTGTAATTTTCAAATTTAAATTTTATATTTGATCCTTACTTTTGTTTTACAAAAGAAAACCAATTTTTCATAATTTGGAAATTTATATTTTATTTTCGATCCGCACTTTTGTTTTACAAAAAAAAAACTCAGTTTTTGATAATTTGAAATTTATATTTTATTCTCGATCCGTACTTTTGTTTTACACAAAAAACTCAATTTTTCTTAATTTTGAAATTTATATTTTATTTTCCATCCCTACGTTTGTTTTACAAAAAAAACTCAATTTTTCATAATTTGAAATTTATATTTTATTCTTGATCCGTACTTTTGTTTTATACAAGAAACTCATTTTTTCTTAATTGCGAAATTTATATTTTATTTAGGATCCGTAATTTTGTTTTACAAAGAAAAACTCAATTTTTCATAATTTGGAATTTATATTTTATTCTCGATCCGTACTTTTGTTTTACACAAAAAAGCTCAATTTTTCGTAATTTGGAAATTCTAATTTTATTTTGGATCCGTACTTTTGTTTTAGATAAAAAAAAACTCAATTTTTTGTAATTTCAAAATTTGAATTTTATATTCGATCCCTACTTTTGTTTTGCAAAAAAAAAAATCAATTTTTCATAATTTGGAAATTTATATTTTACTTTCGATCCGTACTTTTGTTTTACAAAAAAACTCAGTTTTTGATAATTTGAAATTTATATTTTATTCTCAATCCGTACTTCTGTTTTACACAAAAAACTCAATTTTTCTTAATTTTGAAATTTATATTTTATTTTCCATCCCTACGTTTGTTTTACAAAAAAAACTCAATTTTTCATAATTTGAAATTTATATTTTATTCTCGATCCATACTTTTGTTTTATACAAAAAAACTCAATTTTTCTTAATTTCGAAATTTATATTTTATTTTCGATCCCTACTTTCGTTTTACAAAATAAACTCATTTTTTTATAATTTGGATATTTATATTTTATTCTCGATCCGAACTTTTGTTTTACGCATAAAAACTTTATTTTTCGTAATTTCAAAATTTATATTTTATTTTGGATCCGTACTTTTGTGTTGATGATTTGAGATTTGATGATGTTTATTAAGCCTTTATAATTGTGTTTATAATGTGCTGGGTTTGTGATTGTTCTGGATTGATTTAGCATTACTAGAGATGTTAGATTATCTATATATGATTAGCCAATTGAAATATGATAATCTACTGTTTTTGTTATTCATCAGTTAGTCTGCTAATCCTGTTGCTCTAGTCGACTATTTTCATTAAATGTACCAGGAATACAGGTTTAATGAAAATAGCTAACTAGTTTGGTTCTTTAGTTGACTATTTGGTCCAGACCCTTCCTTTTGCAGAAAAGTGCAGAACGCGGCTTTATTACTTTCAAAAGAAGAAGACCCAAAGCATTTTCCTTTTGCCTATAAATACAACACTAAAGGACGTATCAAGGAGCGAAAGAATTCAAGAGAAAACTCTCAAGTGCTGCATACATTCAGAAGCAAAAAGATTGTGCAGAGTTTTTCGTTTTTACTGTGTACACTGTCCAAGAAGATTTTCTTTCTTTCACTGTATCTTGTATTCTTTAATCTCTGGGGTAGATATTCGTAGGTGGGTTTTAGAACCCTGTGTCTGTGATTGGGGTGATCACAGTGACTCAGTGTGAGTCAGTGGATGTAGAACTGTTCTATAGTGTTTAGAATAGGTTCTTTGATTTTCTTGTAGTGTTCAAGAAAAATTTGTTGTAAAGAATACGTTTTTGATAGTGATTAGGATCTGTGGAGTTGCAGATCACCAACTGGATGTAGTTCTTGCACAAAGAACGAACCAGTATAATCCTTGGTGTTATATTTTCTCTTCCTTCATCATCTGTCATATTCTGCACTAAGAACTAACCTACTATTTCGCAATTATCAGTTGGCTAATTCTCTGTAAACTGCACCAGTAAAAATTCTGTTACGAAAAAGTTTTGAATAAAGCTATATATCAATTCAACCCCCCTTCTTGATATAATTCCGCATCCAACATTTTGTTTTACAAAGAAAAACTCAATTTTTCATAATTTGGAATTTTATATTTTATTCTCGATCCGTACTTTTGTTTTACACAAAAAGGTTCAATTTTTGTTAATTTCAAAATTTATATTTTATTTTCGACCCCCACGTGTGTTTGACAAAAAAAACTCAATTTTTCATAATTTGGATATTTATATTTTATTCTTGATCCGAACTTTTGTTTTACACAAAAAAGCTCAATTTTCGATCCATACTTTTGTTTTACAAAAAAAAAACTCAGTTTTTGATAATTTGAAATTTATATTTTATTCTCGAATCTGTACTTTTGTTTCACACAAAATTCTCAATTTTTCTTAATTTAGAAATTTATATTTTATTTTCCATCCCTACGTTCGTTTCACAAAAAAAACTCAATTTTTAATAATTTGAAATTTATATTTTCTTCTCGATCCGTACTTTTGTTTTACAGAAAAAAACTCAATTTTTCTTAATTTCGAAATTTATATTTTATATTTGATCCCTACTTTTGTCTTACAAAAAAATCAATTTTTCATGATTTGGAAATTTATATTTTATTTTTCATCCCTACTTTTGTTTTACAAAAAAAGACTCAGTTTTTGATAATTTGAAATTTATATTTTATTCTCGATCCGTACTTTTATTTTACACAAAAAACTCAATTTTTCTTAATTTCGAAATTTATATTTTATTTTCCATCCCTACGTTTGTTTTACAAAAAAAACTCAATTTTTCATAATTTGAAATTTATATTTTATTTTCCATCCCTACGTTTGTTTTACAAAAAAAACTCAATTTTTCATGATTTTAAATTTATATTTTGTTCTCGATCTCTACGGTTGTTTGACAAAAAAATCTCAATTTTTTATAATTTGGATATTTATATTTTATTCTCGATATGAACTTTTGTTTCCCACAAAAAAATTCAATTTTTCATAATTTGGAAATTGAAATTTGTTAAATAAAGACGGCAGTGTAAAAACCAAGAGGGGGGGTGAATTGGGTTTTTAAACAAATTTTCTCTTTTAAATAAATTTTCAGGTTTTGAAAAACTTTCAAAAACTTGGATGTGAATTTTTCCAATCCTTTGATTAACGCTGTTGGGATTAGCAATTGTAATAATGATCCACAATTAAAAGATAAAGAGAAAGAGAAAGAACACAGAGATTTATACTGGTTCGGATTAAGCCAATCCTACATCCAGTTCCCAACCACCACAAATCCGTGATGATTTTCCCCACTATCTTTAATTGAAATTACAAACACCAATTCATGCAATAACAAGAAAAGATAAACGGAAACACCTCCTCAGACACACTAAGGATGAAACACCTCCCGGACACACCGAGGATGAAACCCACCTCTCTTGACACACAAGAGATGAAACACCTCCCTTAGAACAGATCCAAGGGATGAATTTTCCCTTTACGTGAAAACAAGTAAAAGAATACACCGAAAAGTGTCTGGATAGAAAGCTTAAGCACAATGATCACCACTTCCAAAGACTTGATCAAAGCGAAGAGAAGCGAGAAAGCGGCTTTAAAAAAGCTAAGGCGCGAAACACTTTGAATATTTTGTGTTTGTTCGGATGTGTTAAACCTAAGACATTCTCTTTCATTTTATAATTCGAAAATGCTCCAAAGTTTCCATTCTTAGGTTGATTTAAAATTAATTTCGCAAAAGCGACTCATTTAATCGATTATATTAAAAGCTTAATCGATTATATCATGTTTAAAAACTGGAAAACAAATATCGTATGATTTAATCGATTAGATTAAGGCCATAATCGATTATATTAACCCAGAAACAATATAATCGATTATCAAAGACACTTAATCGATTATTTTGCTCGTTAAACATTTTTTATTCAAATTTTAAGTTAAATAATCGATTATCTACGTATGGTAATCGATTAAAAGCGTAGAAAAACGTTTTTACGAGAAAACACCTTGCTCTCTTGTTTGGGAAGGTCTTGAATGGGATTTATGACTTACTCTTTTTATCCAACACCCAAAACAGAACCTTCTACCTTTGATCCTTCAGCTCTTGAGAAAATCTTCATCAATCTTCTCTCTTGAAAGCTTTGAATGCTCTTTATGCCTTTCCTTTCTTATCAAGCAACCTTCCTTTGTGAGATGGCACAAGTCTTTAATGTTGATTGAAACTTCCTAAAAACTTCATCATAAAAACTGTAGGTCTCCATAAACCTCTGGACTTGAAATATGCCAACAAATTGGTCATAATACACTTAACCGACTTCTACATTCTCAAATTGGATTTTCTAATGGAAATGGTCTTGGTTATGGAAAACGATATCATGCTGTTAAGTATAAATCTTATCCTAGTAACAGATTTAAAACATGTTCTTATTGCTTGAAACATGGTCATATATCTAGATTTTGCTATGTCAAGAATTTTGGGATTTCAAGAGGTGAATTCTATTGGAAACCCAAATCATATGCTGCTCCTAACTTGAAAGGACCCAACTGGTTTTGGGGACCTAAATTTGTAAATTAACTTTGTTTTGCAGATCTGTCATGGAGCAAAAAGAACTTTATGGTATCTAGATAGTGGGTGCTCCAAACATATGACAGGTGATAAATCAAAGTTGATAAACTTCAAAGCATATGAAGCTGGTTCTGTTACTTTTGGAGACAATAGCAAGGGCAAAATCAAAGGATCTGGAGATATTGGAAACTGTTCTTCCTCACAAATAAAGGATGTACTCTTTGTTGAAGGATTGAAACACAATCTGCTAAGTATAAGTCAGCTTTGTGACAAAGTTATGAAAGTGACTTTTGATGCAGAATTTTGTGTCATATACAACTGTAAAACTGCAGATATTGTGCACATTGGGAGAAGAACAAACAATGTATACATGCTGGACATTGAGCCCTCAATTCTCAAGAACGTTTGCTTGTTGACCAAAGAAGATGAAGGATGGCTTTGGCATAAAAGGTGTGGACATATCAACGTGCAGTTATTGAACAAAATCAGCTGCAAAAGTCTTGTTAGAGGCCTTCCAAATGTGAAATTCGTGAAGGACAAAGTATGCGCATTTTTCTAAAAAGGAAAGCAGTCCAAAAGCTCATTTGAGTCAAAGAACATCATCTCAACTAGGAGAGCACTTGAGCTATTGCACCTTGATTTGTTTGGTCCATCAAGAACTGTAAGTCTTGGAAACAATTCACATGTTCTTGTCATTGTTGATGATTTTTCAAGATATACTTGGACATTATTTCTTTCTTCAAAAGATGAAACATTCCATGCATTTAAGAAATTTGCAAAGATCATTTCAAATGAAAAAGATCTTAGAATTGTTTCTTTAAGAAGTGATCATGGAACTGAGCTTCAAAACATGCATTTTGAAAAGTTTTGTTCTAAATATGGAATATCTCACAACTTTTCTGCACCTAGAACTCCACAGCAAAATGGAGTTGTTGAAAGAAAGAACAGGACTCTCCAAGAATGTGCAAGGACAATGTTGAGTGAATCCAAGCTTCCAAAATACTTTTGGGCAGATGCAGTTTCTACAGCTTGTTATGTACTAAATAGAGTTTTGCTTAGACCAATTCTTGATAAAACTCCATATGAACTTTTGAATGATAAAACTCCATATGAACTTTTGAATGATAAAACTCCTTGTATTGCATATTTCAAAGTTTTTGGTTGCAGGTGTTTCATTCTAAACAATGGAAAAGCTTCATTAGGCAAGTTTAATGAAAAAGCTGATGATGGTATATTCCTAGGTTATTCCATGAATAGCAAAGCATACCGTGTGTTTAACAAAAAGAACTTAACTGTGGAAGAATCTATTCATGTTGTATTTGATGAGGTCTTATGCCAAAAAGAGAGAAAAGGTAATTCTCTTGCAGGTTCAGATGATGAAAAGTCTGAGAAATCTGAGAAGAATGAAGACTATGCAGAAAAATCTGCTGATGTTGACAGACAAGGCCATAATCGATTATATTAACCCAGAAATCAATATAATCAATTATCAAAAACACTTAATCGATTATTTAGTTCGTTAAACATTTTTTATTCAAATTTTAAGTTAAATAATCGATTATCTACGTATGGTAATCGATTAAAAGCGTAGAAAAACATTTTTGCGAGAAAACACCTTGCTCTCTTGTTTGGGAAGGTCTTGAATGGGATTTATGACTTACTCTTTTTATCCAACACCCAAAACAGAACCTTCTACTCTAGCTCCTTCAGCTCTTGAGAAAATCTTCATCAATCTTCTCTCTTGAAAGCTTTGAATGCTCTTTATGCCTTTCTTTTTCTACCAAGCAGCCTTCCTTTGTGAGATGGTACAAGTCTTTAATGTTGATAGAAACTTTCTAAAACTTCATCATCAAAACTTTAGGTCTTCATAAAACTCTGGTCTTTCAAAATGCCAACACATCTATCTCACTGCAGTGTTGTATGAAATGGCTAAGTCTATAAAACTCAAAATGCAAAGAAAGGTGATCCTTTCTCCTAAAATTCTAAAATTTAGCTGGTTAAACAATGAAAATTTGATCTTTGTGAGGAATTCCCTTCATGCACAAGGTCTTCAACAGTTTGTCGAGCTTGAAGGTAACTTCTACATAGACCTTGTCAAATTATTTTATGCTAACATGAAGGTGGAGAACAATGTACTGGTTTCTCAAATAAGAGGCAGAGAAGTGCGGATTGATAACACTCTGTGGAGAAGAGTTGTTGGGTTGAAAAATGAGGGAATAAAGATAAGTAAGGGGAACACTGGAGCAGTACCCAACTTCAACAAGGAGGTCGTGTACAAAGTTGTTTGCGCAACTGTGATGAGGCTCTGATCCTCAAATATAATGTGGGAAGAATGAAGCGTGATGAAAGACTCCTAGCTTTCTTTCTTGCATGGCAGCTCATTCCTAGGGGGTGTAATCACGCACAGTTGATGGAAGAAGATCTTGCTCTAATTCATTGTTTGAAGAATCGCATTAAGGTCAATTGGATTTATGTGATCAAGGGTCACATGTTCAAGGCAAAAAGACTGAGCGATCACAAGTTGCCATATGCCATTCTGATCTCCAAGTTTCTGGACTACTTTAGTTTTCCCACTGAAGGCGAGACCACCAGGATTGTCAACCATAAACATATGTTTGATAACTACTATCTTTGCAAGATGGGACTGTCTAAGATAAATGGTGAATGGTCTTATGAAGCTGGAGCATCCTCATCTGGACAAGGAGCAAGCTTCACTGTTGGAACTTCATCAAGACATCAACAGGATTACACTGCCTATCAGATGATCCCATATTCAGCACCTCCAACTTACCAGGGAGTACCAATGTCTGAGTTTGAGCAAATGCTTATTTTGAGACTTAATGTACTAACTTCCTTGCAGCGTGACACCTATGAAACAATGGTAGCCAGGTTCACCAATGTAGACACTGAGATTGACGTAATCCAACGACAGCTTGCAGAACTACAAGTTATTGTGGATGGTCTTGATGGCTCCAATAATCAAACCACTACTACAATGGAAGAAGACAATGCTTATGGTGATGGTGAAGATGATGAAGATGAGGATGATGATGACGAGGACGACTGATCATTTCTGCATTATATGCTTCTGTTGTTTAATTTTCAGCATTATATTTCTGCTGCTAAAACATTTGGGTTTGTAATATTTTCATACACTGTTATTTTGGATTAATCTGCACTTTTGAACATTTTAGAACTGTTATACCTGCTATTTGCTAATGTCAAAGGGGGAGATAATCTACCATCTCTTCTCTTTGTGTTTGTTTTGTTTTGCGGGTTGACATCATCAAATAGGGGGAGTTTGTTGATGATTTGAGATTTGATGATGTTTATTAAGCCTTGATAATTGTGTTTATAATGTGTTGGGTTTGTGATTAATGGTTCTGGATTGATTTAGCATTACTAGAGATGTTAGATTATCTGTATATGATTAGCCAATTGAAATATGATAATCTGCTGTTTTTGTTATTCATCAGTTATTCTGCTAATCCTGTTGCTCTAGTCGACTATTTTCATTAAATGTACCAGGAATACAGGTTTAATGAAAATAGCTAACTGGTTTGGTTCTTCAGTCGACTATTTTGTTCCAGACCCTTCCTTTTGCAGAAAAGTGCAGAATGCGGCTTTATTACTTTCAAAAGAAGAAGACCCAAAGCATTTTCCTTTTGCCTATAAATACAACACTAAAGGACGTATCAAGGAGCGAAAGAATTCAAGAGAAAACTCTCAAGTGCTGCATACATTCAGAAGCAAAAAGATTGTGCAGAGTTTTTCGTTTTTACTGTGTACACTGTCCAAGAAGATTTTCTTTCTTTCACTGTATCTTGTATTCTTTAATCTCTGGGGTAGATATTCGTAGGTGGGTTTTAGAACCACTGTGTGCGTGATTGGGGTGATCACGGTGACTCGGTGTGAGTCGGTGGATGTAGAAGCTGTTCTATAGTGTTTAGAATAGGTTCTTTGATTTTCTTGTAGTGTTCAAGAAAAATTTGTTGTAAAGAATACGTTTTTGATAGTGATTAGGATCTGTGGAGTTGCAGATCACCAACTGGATGTAGTTCTTGCACAAAGAACGAACCAGTATAATCCTTGGTGTTATATTTTCTCTTCCTTCATCATCTGTCATATTCTGCACTAAGAACTAACCTACTATTTCGCAATTATCAGTTGGCTAATTCTCTGTAAACTGCACCAGTAAAATTTCTGTTACGAAAAAGTTTTGAATAAAGCTATATATCAATTCAACCCCCCTTCTTGATATAATTCCGCATCCAACATTTTGTTTTACAAAGAAAAACTCAATTTTTCATAATTTGGAATTTTATATTTTATTCTCGATCCGTACTTTTGTTTTACACAAAAAGGTTCAATTTTTGTTAATTTCAAAATTTATATTTTATTTTCGACCCCCACGTGTGTTTGACAAAAAAAACTCAATTTTTCATAATTTGGATATTTATATTTTATTCTTGATCCGAACTTTTGTTTTACACAAAAAAGCTCAATTTTTCGTAATTTGGAAATTCAAATTTTATTTTCGATCCGTACTTTTGTTATACATTAAAAAACTCAATTTTTTGTAATTTCAAAATTTAAATTTTATATTTGATCCCTACTTTTTGTTTTACAAAAAAAAATCAATTTTTCATAATTTGGAAATTTATATTTTATTTTCGATCCGTACTTTTGTTTTACAAAAAAAAACTCAGTTTTTGATAATTTGAAATTTATATTTTATTCTCGATCCGTACTTTTGTTTTATACAGAAAAAAGTCAATTTTTCTTAATTTCGAAATTTATATTTTATTTTCGATCCCTACTTTTGCTTTACAAAAAAAACTCAATTTTTTATAATTTGGATATTTATATTTTATTCTCGATCTGAACTTTTGTTTTACGCATAAAAACTTAATTTTTCGTAATTTCAAAATTTATATTTTATTTTGGATCCGTTCTTTTGTTTTACAAAGAAAAACTCAATTTTTCATAATTTGGAATTTTATATTTTATTCTCGATCCGTACTTTTGTTTTACACAAAAAGGTTCAATTTTTGTTAATTTCGAAATTTTTATTTTATTTTCGATCCCTACGTTTGTTTGACAAAAAAATCTCAATTTTTCGTAATTTGGATATTTATATTTTATTCTTGATCCGAACTTTTGTTTTACACAAAAAAGCTCAATTTTTCGTAATTTGGAAATTCAAATTTTATTTTCGATCCATACTTTTGTTTTACATAAAAAAAACTCAATTTTTTGTAATTTCAAAATTTAAATTTAATATTTGATCCCTACTTTTTTTTTACAAAAAAAATCAATTTTTCATAATTTGGAAATTTGTATTTTACTTTCGATCCGTACTTTTGTGTTACAAAAAAAAATCTCAGCTTTTGATAATTTGAAATTTATATTATATTCTCGATCCGTACTTTCGTTTTATACAAAAAAACTCAATTTTTCTTAATTTCGAAATTTATATTTTATTTTCGATCCCTACTTTTGTTTTACAAAAAAAAAACTCAATTTTTTTTAATTCAGATATTTATATTTTATTCTCGATCCGAACTTTTTTTTTACGCATAAAAACTTAATTTTTCGTAATTTCAAAATTTATATTTTATTTTGAATCCGTACTTTTGTTTTACAAAAAAAAATTCAATTTTTCATAATTTGGACCTTTATATTTTATTCTCGATCCGTACTTTTGTTTTACACAAAAAGGTTCAATTTTTGTTAATTTCGAAATTTATATTTTATTTTCGATCCCTACGTTTGTTTGACAAAAAAAAACTCAATTTTTCATAATTTGGATATTTATATTTTATTCTTGATCCGAACTTTTGTTTTACACAAAAAAGCTCAATTTTTTGTAATCCGGAAATTCAAATTTTATTTTCGATCGTACTTTTGTCTTACAAAAAAAACTCAATTTTTTGTAATTTCCAAATTTAGATTTTATATTTGATCCCTACTTTTGTTTTAGAAAAAAAATCAATTTTTCATAATTTGGAAATTTATATTTTATTTTTTATCCCTACTTTTGTTTTACAAGAAAAGACTCAGTTTTTGATAATTTAAAATTTATATTTTATTCTCGATCCGTACTTTTGTTTTACACAAAAAACCCAATTTTTCTTAATTTCGAAATTTATATTTTATTTTCCATCCCTATGTTTGTTTTAACAAAAAAACTCAACTTTTCATAATTTGAAATTTATATTTTATTTTCCATCCCTACGTTTGTTTGACAAAAAAACTCAATTTTTTATAATTTGGATATTTATATTTTATTCTCGATATGAACTTTTGTTTCCCACAAAAAAACTCAATTTTTCATAATTTGGAAATTCAAATTTTATTTTCGTTCCGTACTTTTGTTTTACATAAAGAACTCTATTTTTCGTAATTTCGACATTTAAATTTTCTTTTCGATCCGTACTTTTGTTTTACAAAAAAAACTCAATTTTTCTTAATTTCGAAATTTATATTTTATTTTCCATTCCTACATTTGTTTTACAAAAAAAACTCAGTTTTTCATAATTTGAAATTTATATTTTATTCTCGATCCGTACTTTTGTTTTACACAAAAAAACTCAATTTTTCTTAATTTCGAAATTTATATTTTATTTTCAATCCCTACTTTTGTTTTAAAAAAAAACAAACTCAATTTCTTATAATTTGGATATTTATATTTTATTCTCGATACAAACTTTTGTTTCCCACAAGAAAACTCAATTTTTCATAATTTGGAAATTTAAATTTTATTTTCGATCCGTACTTTTGTTTTACGTAAAAATCTCTATTTTTCGTAATTTCGACATTTAAATTTTATTTTCGATCTGTACTTTTGTTTTACAAAAAAAAATCTCAATTTTTTGTAATTTCAAAATTTAAATTTTATATTTGATCCCTACTTTTGTTTTAAAAAAAATCAATTTTTCATAATTTAGAAATTTATATTTTATTTTTTATCCCTACTTTTGTTTTACAAAAAAAGACTCAGTTTTTGATAATTTGAAATTCATATTTTATTCTCGATCCGTACTTTTGTTTTACACAAAAAACTAAATTTTTCTTAATTTTGAAATTTATATTTTATTTCCATCCCTACGTTTGTTGTACAAAAAAACTCAATTTTTCATGATTTGAAATTTATATTTTATTTTCAATCCCTACATTTGTTTGACAAAAAAAAACTCAATTTTTTATAATGTGGATATTTATATTTTATTCTCGATACGAACTTTCGTGTTCCCAAAAAAAAACTCAATTTTTCATAATTTGGAAATTCAAATTTTATTTTCGATCCGTACCTTTGTTTTACATAAAAAACTCTATTTTTCGTAATTTCGACATTTAAATTTTATTTTCAGTCCTTACTTTTGTTTTACAAAAAAAAATCAATTTTTCATAATTTGGAAATTTATATTTTATTTTCGATCCGTACTTTTGTTTTACAAAAAAAAAACTCAGTTTTTGATAATTTGAAATTTATATTTTATTCTCGATCCGTACTTTTGTTCCACACAAAATACTCAAGTTTTCTTAATTTTGAAATTTATATTTTATTTTCCATCCCTACGTTTGTTTGACAAAAAAAGACTCAATTTTTTATAATTTGGATATTTATATTTTATTCTCGATACGAACTTTTGTATCCCACAAAAAAACTCAATTTTTTATAATTGTGAAATTCAAATTTTATTTCCGTTCAGTACTTTTGTTTTACATAAAAAACTCTATTTTTCGTAATTTCAACATTTAAATTTTATTTTCAATCCGTACTTCTGTTTTACTACTTTTGTTTTAGATAAAAAATCAATTTTTCATAATTTGGAAATTTATATTTTATTTTCGATCCGTACTTTTGTTTTACAAAAAAACACTCAATTTTTGATAATTTGAAATTTATATTTTATTCTCGATCCGTACTTTTGTTCCACACAAAATACTCAAGTTTTCTTAATTTTGAAATTTATATTTTATATTCCATCCCTACGTTTGTTTGACAAAAAAAAACTCAATTTTTTATAATTTGGATATTTATATTTTATTCTCGATACGAACTTTTGTTTCCCACAAAAAAACTCAATTTTTCATAATTTTGAAATTCAAATTTTATTTCCGTTCCGTACTTTTGTTTTACATAAAAAACTCTATTTTTCGTAATTTCGACATTTAAATTTTATTTTCAATCCGTACTTCTGTTTTACTACTTTTGTTTTAGAAAAAAAATCAATTTTTCATAATTTGGAAATTTATATTTTATTTTCGATCCGTAGTTTTGTTTTACAAAAAAACACTCAATTTTTGATAATTTGAAATTCATATTTTCTTCTCGATCCGTACTTTTGTTCCACACAAAATACTCAATTTTTCTTAATTTTGAAATTTATATTTTATTTTCCATCCCTACGTTTGTTTTACAAAAAAAAACTCAATTTTTCATAATTTGAAATTTTTATTTTATTCTCGATCCGTACATTTGTTTTACACAAAAAACTCAATTTTTTGTAATTTCAAAATTTAAATTTTATATTTGATCCCTACTTTTGTTTTACAAAAAAAAAATTTCATGATTTGGAAATTTATATTTTATTTTTGATCCCTACTTTTGTTTTACAAAAAAAGACTCAGTTTTTGATAATTTGAAATTTATATTTTATTCTCGATCCGTACTTTTGTTTTACACAAAAAACCCAATTTTTCTTAATTTTGAAATTTATATTTTATTTTCCGTCCCTACGTTTGTTTTACAAAAAAAACTCAATTTTTCATAATTTCAAAATTTAAATTTTATATTTGATCCCTACTTTTGTTTTACAAAAAAAAATAAATTTTTCATAATTTTGAAATTTATATTTTATTTTCGATCCGTACTTTTGTTTTACAAAAAAAACTCAGTTTTTGATAATTTGAAATTTATATTTTATTCTCGATCCGTACTTTTGTTTTACACAAAATACTCAATTTTTCTTAATTTCGAAATTCATATTTTATTTTCGATCCCTACGTTTGTGTCACAAAAAAAAACTCAATTTTTCAAAATTTGAAATTTATATTTTATTCTCGTTCCGTACTTTTGTTTTACACAAAAAAAACTCAATTTTTTGTAATTTCAAAATTCAAATTTTATATTTGATCCCTACTTTTGTTTTACAAAAAAAATCAATTTTTCATGATTTGGAAATTTATATTTTATTTTTGATCCCTACTTTTGTTTTACAAAAAAAGACTCAGTTTTTGATAATTTGAAATTTATATTTTATTCTCGATCCATACTTTTGTTTTACACAAAAAACTCAATTTTTCTTAATTTCGAAATTTATATTTTATTTTACATCCTTACCTTTGTTTGACAAAAAAAACTCAATTTTTCATAATTTGAAATTTATATTTTATTTTCCGTCCCTACGTTTGTTTTACAAAAAAAACTAAATTTTTCATGATTTGAAATTTATATTTTATTCTCGATCCCTACGTTTGTTTGACAAAAAAAAACTAAATTTTTTATAATTTGGATATTTTTATTTTATTCTCGATACGAACTTTTGTTTCCCACAAAAAAACTAAATATTTCATAATTTGGAAATTCAAATTTTATTTTCGATCCGTACTTTTGTTTTACATAAAAAAACTCTATTTTTCGTAATTTTGACATTTAAATTTCATTTTCGATCCGTACTTTTGTTTTACAAAAAAAACTCATTTTTTTGTAATTTGAAAATTTAAATTTTATATTTGATCCCTACTTTTGTTTCACAAAAAAAAATTCATAATTTGGAAATTTATATTTTATTTTTGATCCGTACTTTTGTTTTACAAAAAAAACTCAATTTTTGATAATTTGAAATTTATATTTTATTCTCGATCCGTACTTTTCTTTTACACAAAATACTCAATTTTTCTTAATTTCAAAATTTATATTTTATTTTCCATCCCTACGTTTGTTTTACAAAAAGAAACTCAATTTTTCATAATTTGAAATTTTTATTTTATTCTCGATCCGTACTTTTGTTTTACACGAAAAACTCAATTTTTTGTAATTTCAAAATTTAATTTTATATTTGATCCCTACTTTTTTTTTAGAAAAAAAATCAATTTTTCATAATTTGGAAATTTGTATTTTATTTTCGTTCCGTACTTTTGTTTTACAAAAAAAAACTCAGTTTTTGATAATTTGAAATTTATATTTTATTCTCGATCCGTACTTTTGTTTTACACAAAAAACTCAATTTTTCTTAATTTTGAAATTTATATTTTATTTTCCATTCCTACGTTTCTTTTACAAAAAAAACTCATTTTTTCATAATTTGAAATTTATATTTTATTCTAGATCCGTACTTCTGTTTTACACAAAAAAACTCAATTTTTTGTAATTTCAAAATTTAAATTTTATATTTGATCCCTACTTTTGTTTTCCAAAAAAATTCAATTTTTCATGATTTGGAAATTTATATTTTATTTTTGATCCCTACTTTTGTTTTACAAAAAAAAACTCAGTTTTTGATAATTTGAAATTTATATTTTATTCTCGATCCATACTTTTGATTTACACAAAAAACTAAATTTTTCTTAATGTCAAAATTTATATTTTATTTTCCATCCCTACTTTTGTTTTACAAAAAAAACTCAATTTTTCATTACTTGAAATTTAAATTTTATTTTCCATCCCTACGTTTGTTTTCAAAAAAAAAACTCAATTTTTCATGATTTGAAATTTATATTTTATTATCGATCCCTACGTTTGTTTGACAAAAAAAAACTCAATTTTTTATAATTTGGATATTTATATTTTATTCTCGATACGAACTTTTGTTTCCCACAAAAAACACAATTTTTCATAATTTGGAAATTCAAATTTTATTTTCGATCCTTACTTTTGTTTTACATAAAAAAAACTCTATTTTTCGTAATTTCGACATTTAAATTTTATTTTCGATCTGTACTTTTGTTTCTAAAAAAAAAAAAACTCAGTTTTTGATAATTTGAAATTTATATTTTATTCTCGATCCGTACATTTGCTTCACACAAAATACTCAATTTTTCTTAATTTCGAAATTTATATTTTATTTTCCATCCCTACGTTCATTTTACCAAAAAAACTCAATTTTTCATAATTTGAAATTGATATTTTCTTCTCGATCCGTACTTTTGTTTTACACAAAAAAACTCAATTTTTCTTAATTTCGAAATTTATATTTTATATGTGATCCCTACTTTTGTTTTACAAAAAAATCAATTTTTCATGATTTGGAAATTTATATTTTATTTTTGATCCCTACTTTTCTTTTACAAAAAAAGACTCAGTTTTTGATAATTTGAAATTTATATTTTATTCTCGATCCGTACTTTTGTTACACAAAAAACTCAATTTTTATTCATTTCAAAATTTATATTTTATTTTCCATCCCTACGTTTGTCTTACAAAAAAAAACTCAAATTTTTATTATTTGAAATTTATATTTTATTACCCATCCCTACGTTTGTTTTACGAAAAACACAATTTTTCAAGATTTCAAATTTATATTTTATTCTCGATCCCTACGTTTGTTTGACAAAAAAAACTCAATTTTTTATAATTTAGATATTTATATTTTATTCTCGATACGAACTTTTGTTTCCCATAAAAAAACTCAAATAGTCATAATTTGGAAATTCAAATTTTATTTTCGATCCGTACTTTTGTTTTACATAAAAAAAACTATATTTTTCGTAATTTTGACATTTAAATTTTATTTTCGATCCGTACTTTTGTTTTACAAAAAAAAACTCAGTTTTTGATAATTTGAAATTTATATTTTATTCTCGATCTGTACCTTTGTTTCACACACAATTCTCAATTTTTCTTAATTTCAAAATTTATATTTTATTTTCCATCCCTACGTTCGTTTCACAAAAAAAACTCAATTTTTCGTAATTTGAAATTTATATTTTCTTCTCGATCCGTACTTTTGTTTTATACAAAAAAACTCAATTTTTCTTAATTTCGAAATTTATATTTTATATTTGATCCCTACTTTTGTTTTACAAAAAAATCAATTTTTCATGATTTGGAAATTTATATTTTATTTTTCATCCCTACTTTTGTTGTACAAAAAAAGACTCAGTTTTTGATAATTCAAAATTTATATTTTATTCTCGATCCGTACTTTTGTTTTACACAAAAAACTATATTTTTCTGAATTTCAAAATTTATATTTTATTTTCCATCCCTACGTTTGTTTTACAAAAAAAAAGTCAATTTTTCGTAATTTGAAATTTATACTTTATTTTCCATCCCTACGTTTGTTTGACAAAAAAAAAACTCAATTTTTTATAATTTGGATATTTATATTTTATTCTCGATACGAACTTTTGTTTCCCACAAAAAAACTCAATTTTTCATAATTTGAAAATTCAAATTTGATTTTCGATTCGTACTTTTGTTTTACAAAAAAAAACTTAGTTTTTGATAATTTGCAATTTATATTTTATTCTCGATCCGTACTTTTGTTTCACACAAAATACTCAATTTTTCTTAACTTCAAAATTTATATTTTATTTTCCATCCCTAAGTTCGTTTTACCAAAAAAACTCAATTTTTCATAATTTGAAATTTATATTTTTTTCTCGATCCGTACTTTTGTTTTACACAAAAAAACTCAATATTTCTTAATTTCGAAATTTATATTTTATATTTGATCCCTACTTTTGTTTTACAAAAAAATCAATTTTTCATGATTTGGAAACTTATATTTTATTTTTTATCCCTACTTTTGTTTTAGAAAAAAAGACTCAGTTTTTGATAATTTGAAATTTATATTTTATTCTTGATTCGTACTTTTGTTTTACACAAAAAACTCAATTTTTCTTAATTTCAAAATTTATATTTTATTTTCCATCCCTACATTTGTCTTACAAAAAAAACTCAATTTTTCATAATTTGAAATTTATATTTTATTTTCCATCCCTACGTTTGTTTTACAAAAAAAAACCCAATTTTTCAAGATTTTAAATTTATATTTTATTCTCGATCCCTACCTTTGTTTGACGAAAAAAAACTCAATTTTTTATAATTTGGATATTTATATTTTATTCTCGATACGAACTTTTGTTTCCCAAAAAAAATTAATTTTTCATAATTTGGAAATTCAAATTGTATTTTCGATCCGTACTTTTGTTTTACACAAAAAAAACTCTATTTTTCGTAGTTTCGACATTTAAATTTTATTTTCGATCCGTACTTTTGTTTTACAAAAAAAAACTCAGTTTTTGATAATTTGAAATTTATATTTTATTCTCAATCTGTACTTTTGTTTCACACACAATTCTCAATTTTTCTTAATTTCGAAATTTATATTTTATATTTGATCCCTACTTTTGTTTTACAAAAAAATCAATTTTTCATGATTTGGAAATTTATATTTTATTTTTCATCCCTACTTTGTTGTACAAAAAAAGACTCAGTTTTTGATAATTCGAAATTTATATTTTATTCTCGATCTGTACTTTTGTTTTACACAAAAAACTATATTTTTTTTAATTTCGAAATTTATATTTTATTTTCCATCCCTATGTTTGTTTTACAAAGAAAAACTCAATTTTTCATAATTTGAAATTTATATTTTATTTTCCATCCCTACGTTTGTTTGACAAAAAAAACTCAATTTTTTATAATTTGGATATTTATATTTTATTCTGGATACGAACTTTTGGTTCTCACAAAAATACTCAATATTTAATAATTTGGAAATTCAAATTTTATTTTCGATCCGTACTATTGTTGTACATAAAAAACTCTATTTTTCGTAATTTTGACATTTAAATTTTATTTTCGATCTGTACTTTTGTTTCAACAAAAAAACCTCAATTTTTTGTAATTTCAAAATTTAAATTTTATATTTGATCCCTACTTTTGTTTTAGAAAAAAAATCAATTTTTCATAATTTGGAAATTTATATTTTATTTTCTTTCCGTAATTTTGTTTTACAAAAAAAAACTTAGTTTTTGATAATTTGAAATTTATATTTTATTCTCGATCCGTACTTTTGTTTCACACAAAATACTCAGTTTTTTAAATTCAAAATTTATATTTTATTTTCCATCCCTACATTTGTTTTACAAAAAAAACTCAATTTTTCATAATTTGAAATTTATATTTTCTTCTCGATCTATACTTTTGTTTTACCAAAAAAACTCAATTTTTCTTAATTTGGAAATTTATATTTTATATTTGATCCCTACTTTCGTTTTACAAAAAAGTCAATTTTTCATGACTTGGAAATTTATATTGTATTTTTGATCCCTACTTTTGTTTTACAAAAAAAGACTCTGATAATTTGAAATTTGTATTTTATTCTCGATCCGTACTTTTGTTTTACACAAAAAATCAATTTTTCTTAATTTCGAAATTTGTATTTTACTTTCCATCCCTACGTTTGTTTTAGAAAAAAAACTCAATTTTTCGTAATTTGAAATTTATATTTTATTTTCCATCCCTATGTTTGTTTTACAAAAAGAACTCAATTTTTCATGATTTGAAATTTATATTTTGTTCTCGATCCCTACGTTTGTTTGACAAAAAAAATCTCAATTTTTTATAATTAGGATATTTATATTTTATTCTCGATACGAACTTTTGTTTGTCATAAAAAAACTCAATTTTTCATAATTTGGAAATTCAAACTTTATTTTCGATCCGTACTTTTGTTTTACATAAAAAAAACTCTATTTTTCGTAATTTCGACATTTAAATTTTATTTTCGATCCATACTTTTGTTTTACAAAAAAAAAACTCAGTTTTTGATAATTTGAAATTTATATTTTATTCTCGAATCTGTACTTTTGTTTCACACAAAATTCTCAATTTTTCTTAATTTAGAAATTTATATTTTATTTTCCATCCCTACGTTCGTTTCACAAAAAAAACTCAATTTTTAATAATTTGAAATTTATATTTTCTTCTCGATCCGTACTTTTGTTTTACAGAAAAAAACTCAATTTTTCTTAATTTCGAAATTTATATTTTATATTTGATCCCTACTTTTGTCTTACAAAAAAATCAATTTTTCATGATTTGGAAATTTATATTTTATTTTTCATCCCTACTTTTGTTTTACAAAAAAAGACTCAGTTTTTGATAATTTGAAATTTATATTTTATTCTCGATCCGTACTTTTATTTTACACAAAAAACTCAATTTTTCTTAATTTCGAAATTTATATTTTATTTTCCATCCCTACGTTTGTTTTACAAAAAAAACTCAATTTTTCATAATTTGAAATTTATATTTTATTTTCCATCCCTACGTTTGTTTTACAAAAAAAACTCAATTTTTCATGATTTTAAATTTATATTTTGTTCTCGATCTCTACGGTTGTTTGACAAAAAAATCTCAATTTTTTATAATTTGGATATTTATATTTTATTCTCGATATGAACTTTTGTTTCCCACAAAAAAATTCAATTTTTCATAATTTGGAAATTGAAATTTGTTAAATAAAGACGGCAGTGTAAAAACCAAGAGGGGGGGTGAATTGGGTTTTTAAACAAATTTTCTCTTTTAAATAAATTTTCAGGTTTTGAAAAACTTTCAAAAACTTGGATGTGAATTTTTCCAATCCTTTGATTAACTGTCTGTTGGGATTAGCAATTGTAATAATGATCCACAATTAAAAGATAAAGAGAAAGAGAAAGAACACAAAGATTTATACTGGTTCGGATTAAGCCAATCCTACATCCAGTTCCCAACCACCACAAATCCGTGATGATTTTCCCCACTATCTTTAATTGAAATTACAAACACCAATTCATGCAATAACAAATAAAGATAAACGGAAACACCTCCTCGGACACACTAAGGATGAAACACCTCCCGGACACACCGAGGATGAAACCCACCTCTCTTGACACACAAGAGATGAAACACCTCCCTTAGAACAGATCCAAGGGATGAATTTTCCCTTTACAGAAAACAGTAAAAGAATACACCTGAAATGTGCTGGATAGAAAGCTTAAGCACAATGATCACCACTTCCACAGACTTGATCAAACTGAAGAGAACAGGAAAGCGGCTTTGAAAAAGCTAAGGCGCGAAACACTTTGAATATTTTGTGTTTGTTCAGATGTGTTAAACCTAAGACATTCTCTTTCATTTTATAATTCGAAAATGCTCCAAAGTTTCCATTCTTAGGTTGATTTAAAATTAATTTCGCAAAAACGACTCATTTAATCGATTATATTAAAAGCTTAATCGATTATATCATGTTTAAAAACTGGAAAACAAATATCGTCTGATTTAATCGATTGAATTAAGGCCATAATCGATTATATTAATCCAGAATCAATATAATCGATTATGAAAGACACTTAATCGATTATTTTGCTCGTTAAACATTTTTTATTCAAATTTTAAGTTAAATAATCGATTATCTACGTATGGTAATCGATTAAAAGCGTAGAAAAACGTTTTTGCGAGAAAACACCTTGCTCTCTTGTTTGGGAAGGTCTTGAATGGGATTTATGACTTACTCCTTTTATCCAACACCCAAAACAGAACCTTCTACCTTTGATCCTTCAGCTCTTGAGAAAATCTTCATCAATCTTCTCTCTTGAAAGCTTTGAATGCTCTTTATGCCTTTCCTTTCTTATCAAGCAACCTTCCTTTGTGAGATGGCACAAGTCTTTAATGTTGATTGAAACTTCCTAAAAACTTCATCATCAAAACGGTAGGTCTCCATAAAACTCTGGACTTGAAATATGCCAACAAAATTTTATTTTCGATCCGTAGTTTTGTTTTATATAAAAAAACTGTATTTTTCGTAATTTCGACATTTAAATTTGATTTTCGATCCGTACTTTTGTTTTACAAAAAAACTCAATTTTTTGTAATTTTAAAATTTAAATTTTATATTTGATCCCTACTTTTGTTTTAGAAAAAAATCAATTTTTCATAATTTGGAAATTTATGTTTTGTTTTCGATCCGTACTTTTGTTTTACAAAAAAAAACTCAGTTTTTGATAATTTGAAATATATATTTTATTCTCGATCCGTACTTTTGTTTCACACAAAAAAACTATATTTTTCTTAATTTTGAAATTTAAATTTTATTTTCCATCCCTACATTTGTTTTACAAAAAAAACTCAATTTTTCATGATTTGAAATTTATATTTTATTCTCGATCGCTACGTTTGTTTGACAAAAAAAACTCAATTTTTTATAAATTTGATATTTATATTTTATTCTCGATACGAACTTTTGTTTCCCACAAAAAAACTCAATTTTTCATAATTTGGAAATTCAAATTTTATTTTCGATCCGTACTTTTGTTTTACATAAAAAAAACTCTATTTTTCGTAATTTCGACATTTAAATTTTATTTTCGATCCGTACTTTTGTTTTACAAAAAAAACTCAATTTTTTGTAATTTCAAAATTTAAATTTTATATGTGATCTCTACTTTTTTTTTACAAAAAAAAAACAATTTTTCATAATTTGGAAATTTATATTTTATTTTCGATCCGTACTTTTGTTTTACAAAAAAAACTCAGTTTTTGATAATTTAAAATTTATATTTTATTCTCGATCCGTACTTTTGTTTTACACAAAAAACTCAGTTTTTCTTAATTTCGAAATTTACATTTTATGTTCCATCCCTACGTTTGTTTTACAAAAAAAAACTCAATTTTTCTTAATTTGAAATTTATATTTTATTCTCGATCCGTACTTTTGCTTACCTAAAAAAAATTCTATTTTTCGTAATTTCAAAATTTTTATTTTATTTTCGATCCGTACTTTTGTTGTACAAAAAAAACTCTATTTTTCATAATTTTTAAATTTATATTATATTTTCGATCTGTACGTTTGTTTTACAAAAAAAAACTCAATTTTTCATAATTTGAAATTTATATTTTATTCTCGATACGTACTTTTGCTTCCCTAAAAAAAATTCTATTTTTCGTAATTTCCAAATTTAAATTTTATTTTCGATCCGTACTTTTGTTCTACAAAAAAAAACTCTATTTTTCGTAATTTTGAAATTTATATTCTATTTTCGATCTGTACTTTTGATTTGCAAAAAAAAACTCAATTTTTCAGAATTTAGAAATTTATATTTTATTTTCGATCCGTACTTTTTGTTTTACAAAAACAAACTCAATTTTAAATAATTTGAAATTTATATTTTATTCTCGATCCGTACTTTTGTTTCACACAAAATACTCAATTTTTCTTAATTTCGAAATTTATATTTTATTTTCCATCCCTACGTTCGTTTTACCAAAAAAACTCAATTTTTCATAATTTGAAATTTATATTTTTTTCTCAATCCGTACTTTTGTTTTACACAAAAAAACTCAATTTTTCTTAATTTCGAAATTTATATTTTATATTTGATCCCTACTTTTGTTTTACAAAAAAGTCAATTTTTCATGACTTGGAAATTTATATTTTATTTTTGATCCCTACTTTTGTTTTACAAAAAAAGACTCAGTTTTTGATAATTTGAAAATTATATTTTATTCTCGATTCGAACTTTTGTTTTACAAAAAAAACTCAATTTTTCTCAATTTCGAAATTTATATTTTATTTTCCATCCCTACGTTTGTTTTACAAAAAAAACTCAATTTTTCATAATTTGAAATTTATATTTTATTTTGCATCCCTACATTTGACAAAAAAAAACTCAATTTTTTATAATTTGGATATTTATATTTTATTCTCGATACGAACTTTTGTTTCCCACAAAAAAACTCAATTTTTCATAATTTGGAAATTCAAATTTTATTTTCGATCCGTACTTTTGTTTTACATAAAAAAAACTCTATTTTGCGTAATTTCAGCATTTAAATTTTATTTTCGATTCGTACTTTTGTTTTACAAAAATAACTCAATTTTTTGTAATTTTAAAATTTAAATTTTATATTTGATCCCTACTTTTGTTTTAGAAAAAATATCAATTTTTCATAATTTGGAAATTTATATTTTATTTTCGATCCGTACTTTTGTTTTAAAAAAAAAACCCAGTTTTTGATAATTTGAAATTTATATTTTATTCTCGATCCGTACTTTTGTTTCACACAAAAAACTATATTTATCTTCATTTCGAAATTTAAATTTTATTTTTCATCCCTACGTTTGTTTTACAAAAAAAACTCAATTTTTCATGATTTGAAATTTATATTTTATTCTCGATCCCTACGTTTGTTTGACAAAAAAAGACTCAATTTTTTATAATTTTGATATTTATATTTTATTCTCGATACGAACTTTTGTTTCCCACAAAAAAACTCAATTTTTCATAATTTGGAAATTCAAATTTTATTTTCGATCCGTACTTTTGTTTTACATAAAAAAAACTCTATTTTTCGTAATTTCGGCATTTAAATTTTGTTTTCGATCTGTACTTTTGTTTTACAAAAAAAAACTCAATTTTTTCTAATTTCAAAATTTAAATTTTATATTTGATCCGTACTTTTGTTTTAGAAAAAAAAATCAATTTTTCATAATTTTGAAATTTATATTTTATTTTCGATCCGTACTTTTGTTTTATAAAGAAAAACTCAATTTTTCATAATTTAGAATTTTATATTTTATTCTCGATCCGTACATTTGTTTTACAAAGAAAAACTCAATTTTTCATAATTTGAATTTTATATTTTATTCTTGATCCGTAGTTTTTTTTACACAAAAAGTTTCAATTTTTGTTAATTTCGAAATGTATATTTTATTTTCGATCCCTACGTTTGTTTGACAAAAAAAAACTCAATTTTTCATAATTTGGATATTTATATTTTATTCTTGATCCGTACTTTTTTTTACACAAAAAGTTTCAATTTTTGTTAATTTCGAAATGTATATTTTATTTTCGATCCCTACGTTTGTTTGACAAAAAAAATCTCAATTTTTCATAATTTGGATATTTATATTTTATTCTTGATCCGAACTTTTCTTTTACACAAAAAAGCTCAATTTTTTGTAATTTTGAAATTGAAATTTTATTTTCAACCCGTACTTTTATTTTACATAAAAAAAACTCAATTTTTTGTAATTTCAAATTTAAATTTTATATTTAATCCCTACTTTTGTTTTACAAAAAAAATCAATTTTTCATAATTTGGAAATTTATACTTTATTTTCAATCCGTACTTTTGGTTTACAAAAGAAAAACTCAGTTTTTGATAATTTGAAATTTATATTTTATTCTCGATCCATACTTTTGTTTTACACAAAAAACTCAATTTGTCTTAATTTCGAAATTTATATTTTATTTTCCATCCCTACGTTTGTTTTAAAAAAAAACTGAATTTTTTATAATTTGAAATTTATATTTTATTCTCGATCCGTACTTTTGTTTTACACAAAAAAAACTATAGTTTTCTTAATTTCAAAATTTATATTTTATTTTCGATCCCTACTTTTGTTTTACAAAAAAAAACTCTATTTTGCGTAATTTCGACATTTAAATTTTATTTTCGATCCGTACTTTTTTTTTACAAAAAAAAACTCAATTTTTTGTAATTTCAAAATTTAAATTTTATATGTGATCTGTACTTTTGTTTTACAAAAAAAAAATCAATTTTTCATAATTTGGAAGTTTATATTTTATTTTCGATCCCTACTTTTGTTTTACAAAAAAAGACTCAGTTTTTGATAATTTGAAATTTATATTTTATTCTCCATCCGTACTTTTGTTTTACACAAAAACTCAATTTTTCTTAATTTTGAAATTTATATTGTATTTTCCATCCCTACGTTTGTTTTACAAAAAAACTCAATTTTTCATAATTTGAATTTTATATTTTATTCTCGATCCGTACTTTTGCTTACCTAAAAAAAATTCTATTTTTCGTAATTTCGAAATTTAAATTTTATTCTCGATCTGTACTTTTGTTCTACAAAAAAAAACTATTTTTCGTAATTTTGAAATTTATATTCTATTTTCGATCTGTACCTTTGTTTTACAAAAAAAAACTCAATTTTTCATAATTTCAAATTTATATTTTATTCTCGATACGTACTTTTGCTTACAAAAAAAACTCTATTTTTCGTAATTTTCAAATTTATATTCTATTTTTTATCTGTACTTTTGTTTTGCAAAAATAACTCAATTTTTCAGAATTTAGAAATTTATATTTTATTTTCCATCCGTACATTTTGTTTTACAAAAACAAACTCAAGTTTAAATAATTTGAAATTTATATTTTATTCTCGATCCGTACTTTTTTTTTACACAAAAAACTCAATATTTCTTAATTTTGAAATTTATATTTTATTTTCCATCCCTACGTTTGTTTTACAAAAAAAAACTCAATTTTTCATAATTTGAAATTTATATTTTATTCTCGATCCGTACTTTTGTTTTATACAAAAAAACTCAATTTTTCTTAATTTCGAAATTTATATTTTATTTTCGATCCCTACTTTGTTTTACAGAAAAAACTCAATTTTTAATAATTTGGATATTTATATTTTATTCTTGATCCGAACTTTTGTGTTACGAATAAAAACTTAATTTTTCGTAATTTCAAAATTTATATTTTATTTTGGATCGATACTTTTGTTTTATAAAGAAAAACTCAATTTTTCATAATTTGGCATTTTATATATTATTCTCGATCCGTACTTTTGTGTTACACAGAAAGGTTCAATTTTTGTTAATTTTGAAATTTATATTTTATTTTCGATCCCTACGTTTGTTTGACAAAAAAAAACTCAATTTTTCATAATTTGGATATTTATATTTTATTCTTGATCCGAACTTCTCTTTTACACAAAAAAAACTCAATTTTTCGTAATTTGGAAATTCAAATTTTATTTTCGATCTGTACTTTTGATTTACATAAAAAAAACTCAATTTTTTGTAATTTCAAAATTTAAATTTTATATTTGACCCCTACTTTTGTTTTACAAAAAAAGTCAATTTTTCATAAGTTGGAAATTTATATTTTATTTTCGATTCGTACTTTTGTTTTACAAAAAAAAAATCAGTTTTTGATAATTTGAAATTTATATTTTATTCTCGATCCGTACTTTAGTTTTACACAAAAAAACTCAATTTTTCTTAATTTCGAAACTTATATTTTATTTTCCATCCCTGCGTTTGTTTTACAAAAAAAACTCAATTTTTCATAATTTGAAATTTATATTTTATTCTCGATCCGTACATTTGTTTTTCACAAAAAAACTCAATTTTTCTTAATTTAGAAATTTATATTTTATTTTCGATCCCTACTTTTGTTTTACAAAAAAAAAACTCAATTTTTTATAATTTGGATATTTATATTTTATTCTCGATACGATCTTTTGTTTCACACAAAAGAACTCAATTTTTCATAATTTGGAAATTCAAATTTTATTTTCGATTCGCACTTTTGTTTTACATAAAAAACTCTATTTTTCGTAATTTCGACATTTAAATTTTATTTTCGATCCGCACTTTTGTTTTACCAAAAAAACTCTATTTTTCGTAATTTTGAAATTTATATTTTATTTTTTATCCGCACTTTTGTTTTACAAAAAAAACTCAATTTTTCAGAATTTGGAATTTTATATTTTATTTTCGATCCGTACTTTTGTTTTTAAAAAAACTCAATTTTTCATAATTTGAAATTTATATTTTATTCTCAATCCGAACTTTTGTTTTCCACAAAAAAACTCAATTTTTCATAATGTGGAAATTCAAATTTTATTTTTAATCCGTACTTTTGCTTACCTAAAAAAATTCTATTTTTCGTAATTTCGAAATTTAAATTTTATTTTTGATCCGTACTTTTGTTCTACAAAAATACTATATTTTTCGTAATTTTGAAATTTATATTCTATTTTCGATCTGTACTTTTGTTTTACAAAAAAAACTCAATTTTTCATAATTTGAAATTTAAATTTTATTCTCGATCCGTACTTTTGTTTTATACAAAAAACTTAATTTTTCTTAATTTCAAAATTTCTATTTTATTTTCGATCCGTACTTTTGTTTTACAAAAAAAACTCAATTTTCTTAAAGTTTTGATGATGAAGATTTAGAGTGATTCAATCAACATTAAAGACTTGTGCCATCTCACAAAGGAGGGCAACTTGGTAGAAAAGGAAAGGTATAAAGAGCATTCAAAGCTTTCAAGAGATAAGATTGATGAAGATTTTCTCAAGAGCTAAAGGATCAAGAGTAGAAGGTTCCGTTTTGGGTGTTGGATAAAAAGAGTAAGTCATAAATCCCATTCAAGACCTTCCCAAACAGGAGAGCAAGGTGTTTTCTCGCAAAAACATTTTTCTACGCTTTTAATCGATTATGATACCTAGATAATCGATTATTTAACTTCAAATTTGAATTAAAAATGTTTAACGAACTAAATAATCGATTAAGTGTTTTTGATAATCGATTATATTGATTCTGGGTTAATATAATCGATTATGGCCTTAATATAATCGATTATATCAGACGAATTTGTTTTCCAGTTTTTAAACATGACATAATTGATTAAGCTTTTAATATAATCGATTAAATGAGTTGTTTTTGCGAAATCAATACCAAATCAACCTAAGAATGGAAACTTTGGAGCATTTTCGAATTATAAAATGAAAGAGAATGTCTTAGGTTTAACACATCTGATTAAACACAAAATATTCAAAGTGTTTCTGCGCCTTAGCTTTTCAAAACCGCTTTCCTGCTCTCTTCAGTTTGATCAAGTCTTTGGAAGTGGTGATCATTGTCCTTAAGCTTTCTATCCAGCACTATTATCAGGTGTATTCTTTTACTATTTTTATAAACGGGAAAATTCATCCCTTGGATCAGTTCTAAGGGAGGTGTTTCATCTCTTGTGTGTCAAGAGAGGTGGGTTTCATCCTCAGTGTGTCTGGGGAGGTGTTTCATCCTTTGTGTGTCTAAGGAGGTGTTCCTTTATCGTTATTTGTTATTGCATGAATTGGTGTTTGTAATTTCATTTAAAGATAGTGGGGTGATCATCACGCATTTGTGGTGGTTGGGAACTGGACGTAGGATTGGCTTAATCCGAACCAGTATAAATCTCTGTGTTCTTTCTCTTTCTCTATCTCTTTTAATTGTGATCATATTAACAATTGCAAACTCAAACCGCTTTAATCAAAGGTTAAGAAAAATCCACATCCGAGTTTTTGAAAGAATTTCAAAATCTGAAAATTTATTTAAAAGGGAAAATTTTATTAAAAATCCAATTCACGCCCCCTCTTGGTTTTTACACTGCCGTCTTTATTTAACAATTGGCCTCAGAGCTGGTTTTTTGAAAATTACTCAAAAACAAGATCCTCATGGCAAATAAAAATCAAACTTTTGCTGAAGGTGCATCTATTCATAGACCACCACTTTTTACAGGTGAAAACTATCCTTTTTGGAAAAAGAGGATGGAAATTTTTCTAAGGTCTAATGATCAAGGCGTTTGGGATGCAATTGTGAATGGTCCATATATTCCTATGATTGTTGTTGAAGATGTGCAGGTACCCAAAGCGAGAGCAAGTTGGACCAAAGATGAGTACAACCAAAATCAATGCGACATAAGGGCGTGTAACATGATAGCATCTGCTTTAACTGTTGATGAGTTTTACAGGTTGTCAGATTGCACTACAGCGAAGGAGATGTGGGACACTTTGGAAGTCACACATGAAGGAACAGAGGATAAAAAGAGATCAAGGAAAAATACCTTGATTCAAGAGTACGAGATGTTCCGGATGAGCAAAGGGGAAACCATATATGACCTTCAAAAGAGATTTACTCACATTGTAAATCACCTCAAGGCGTTAGGTAAGAAATTCGATACTGAAGAATTAAATGTGAAAATTTTGAAATCTTTGGACAGGACATGGCAACCCAAGGTGACGACCATCACGAAATCAAAGAACCTCTCAAGTATGAATATGACAACTCTCTTCGGAAAGCTTAGAGAACACGAAATGGAGCTAGGTCGCTTCCACGGTGAAGAAGAAGACGTTAAAAGGAAACGTATTGCGTTAAAGGCTCAATCCATTAAAGAGGAGAGTAGTGATACTGATGATTCAGAAGACAATGATCTAAATGAATTTGTAAAGAAAAACAAGAAGTTCTTCAAAAAGAAGAAGAAAGCATATATCGCTTGGGACGACAATGAAGTGAGTTCTTCTGAAGGTTCAAGTGAATCAGAAGAGAAAGCAAACATTTGTCTCATGGCAGATGATGATGCGGAATCCACATGCAGCGAGGTAAGTGATTCTGATCTCCCTAGTGATTATGATGAATTGCTTGAAGAATTTCTTAGTCTTTGTAAAAAATCTAAAAAGCTTTCTTCGGTTCACAGTAAATTGAAAAATGATTATAAGGTTCTTGAAAAGAAAATTATTGATTTAGAAGAAGAGAAAAAGGTTTTGAAAGATGATTTGGAAAAGGAAAAAATTCCTTGTAAATGCAAAACAAAAATTCCTGTTTGCGAAAATTGTAATGATCTTCCAAATAAAGTTTCTTATCTTGAAACATCTCTTTCAAACATTACGATGGGTAACGATAATTTAAAAAATGTTTTGAAAGTGAACAAAGGTTTATATGGAAAAGCAGGACTTGGTTACAATTTCAGAAATAATCATAAATCAAACAAAATTGTTTTTGTTCAAGGAGAATCATCAAATTCAAACAAGATTTTCGAAGTTCCTTATTTCTTTAATAAACCAAATGATCCTAAAAAGAAGTTTTACAAAAATGCATATATTCCAAGAAAAACAAATGTTCCTACATGTTTTTATTGTATGCATAAAGGTCATTCGGTAAATAAATGCAATATTAAATGTTTTAGTGTTCCTAATGGGCGATACAAATGGGTTCCCAAAGGAAAAATTGTTTCTAACCCATGAGGACCCTAATAAGTGATTTTAGGGAACCAGGATTTTTCTTGTTTGTGTTGTAGGCACGGTTCCTATTTCAAAAAGCCTCTTCGGTGTTGAGATAGCAAGTGATCAAGCTATGAAGGAAGGCAAAAACATCAACATTGTTAGCATATTTACCAATCTCTTATCTCAATTAAGATTTTATGAGCTTAGAAAGGTTCCAGGTAAGTGTTATTATTGATTTTGATGTTAATTCTGTGTTTTATGAAAAATTACGTATTTAATCGATTAGGTTTCGTGTGTTCATCGATTAAACACGCTATTTTTTAAAATGTTTTATAATATAATCGATTAAATCGCTGGGGAGCAATTTAATCGATTAAGGAATGCACATAATCGATTAAATTTCTGGGTTTTCGTTTTCTGGAAAATTTTGAAGGCAAATAATCGATTAAATGAAGAACATAATCGATTAAATGCACCGTTCTGTGTTTTTCTGCACACTATTTTTTCGAATGTTGGACTATTTTTCACGTGTTTTGTTTTATTCCAACGGCTATATTCTATTCAAACAACTCTATTTCAATTAATTCAATGCTTTATGACTGGACTTCCTTCCTATAAATAGCTGGATTGAGAATTAAAAGTGCTACACTCTCTCTCTCACTCTTGCTGATTTTCTGCTGTCATTCCTTTTCTGTGCGAAATTCTATCTCTATGATTACTCTGTTGCTTTGTTATTTCGTTTGTGCTTTCTCTTTTGTCTATTCTACAAACAAATGGCTGATCAAAGGAGGAGAAAGATGCCTTCAAGAAGAAGAGGCAAGGAGCCCATGACCTACCAACAGCAAGAAAGAAGACCTCCAACACTTGCTGGTTGGATTTCTGATGAAGACATGCAGATTGGGTTTGTTAACAAATGGAAAGACAGGAAGATCCTTACTCCCAAAATGGAAGGAGCTTTCTATCCAGATTTGGTCAAAGTATTTTATATGAACCTGACCTCAAGGACAGCTAGTCCTAGCACCAAGGTGAAGGGTGTGCGAATTCACCTTGATGAAGAGGTGTGGAACAATGTGGCTGGACTATCCTCTCAAGGCATCAACATCACTTATGGCTTTGAGGATTTCAACAAATTGGTGGAGTTCAGAAAATTCTGCAAAGATCCAAATCTACAAGTGGAAAACTTGTATAAAGTTGATTTTAGAATATAAGGGTGTAGACCTTGAAGGGGAGAACAAGCAAATTTTGCTTAGCAACAGCAAAATTGGGAAGAATGTTCTAAGGCACATGGGCCTTATAGAACAAGGAAATAGGTTTAGGCAAAGAGATGAGGAAGCTGCTGCAATGGAGGAAGATGATGAAGAACCACCACCTCAACCTCAACCAGGATCAATGGAGGAACATATTCTTTCAAGGATGGACACCATGATGAGTCTTCAAACAACTCATATTGATGACCTTTGCCATAGACTCTCAAGGCTCAATAGAAGAGTTTATAGAGTTGAAAGGAAGCTGCAAATTGAAGATATATCTCCAGAAGAAGACAATGCAAGATCCTCAAGAGGCAAACAACCAGCTGAAAATGATGAGGAAGATGAAGAAGATGAAGGAGATAGTGAAGAAACTGAATAGGCTAAAAGTTCACTTATTCCTTAGCTTGTTTTTAATTTTTCCAGCTGCTGTAATTTTTTTTCTCTCTATAATTTCTGTGTATTTAATTACGTCTGCTGTAATAATCTCTGAAAATGTAATCTTTTTGAATATGATAAAAATAAAGGGGGAGAAAAATATTTGTTTTGATTGATAATCTGTCCAGTTTTCTAGCATTTAAGAAAATTAATTTCCGGGGGAGCTTTAGGAAATATTTCAAATAAGTGCCTAATATAGCTTAAACATTAAAGAACAAAGTTTAAGGGGGAGCTTTTAGAAATAATTTCTATGCATTAATTTCCTTGAAATCTCTTTTTCAAAATTGAAATTGAAAATTAAATGTTATGTGACTGCCTATTTTATTTCCTTTGTGGACTAATTTTTATGATGGAGATATCCATACATTATTCTCAAGATTTTCAGGATATCAATCACAAGTCTCTATGTTTCTTTTTATCATCATCAAAAAGGGGGAGATTGTTGGCATATTTCAAGACCAAGAGTTTATGAAGTTCTCCAGAATTCTTATGAAGACTTAAAGTTTTGATGATGAAGATTTAGAGTGATTCAATCAACATTAAAGACTTGTGCCATTTCACAAAGGAAGGCTGCTTGGTAGAAAAGGAAAGGTCTAAAGAGCATTCAAAGCTTTCAAGAGAGAAGATTGATGAAGATTTTCTCAAGAGCTGAAGGATCAAGAGTAGAAGGTTCTGTTTTGGGTGTTGGATAAAAAGAGTAAGTCATAAATCCCATTCAAGACCTTCCCAAACAAGAGAGCAAGGTGTTTTCTCGCAAAAACATTTTTCTACGCTTTTAATCGATTATGATACGTAGATAATCGATTATTTAACTTAAAATTTGAATTAAAAATGTTTAACGAACTAAATAATCGATTAAGTGTTTTTGATAATCGATTATATTGATTCTGGGTTAATATAATCGATTATGGCCTTAATCTAACCGATTATATCAGACGAATTTGTTTTCCAGTTTTAAACATGATATAATCGATTAAGCTTTTAATATAATCGATTAAATGAGTAGTTTTTGCGAAATCAATACCAAATCAACCTAAGAATGGAAACTTTGGAGCATTTTCAAATTATAAAATGAAAGAGAACGCCTTAGGTTTAACACATCTGATTAAACACAAAATATTCAAAGTGTTTCTGCGCCTTAGCTTTTCAAAACCGCTTTCTGTTGGCATATTTCAAGTCCAGAGTTTTTTTTGGAGACCTACAGTTTTGATGATGAAGTTTTTAGGAAGTTTCAATCAACATTAAAGACTTGTGCCATCTCACAAAGGAAGGTTGCTTGATAAGAAAGGAAAGGCATAAAGAGCATTCAAAGCTTTCAAGAGAGAAGATTGATGAAGATTTTCTCAAGAGCTGAAGGATCAAAGGTAGAAGGTTACATTTTGGGTGTTGGATAAAAAGAGTAAGTCATAAATCCCATTCAAGACCTTCCCAAACAAGAGAGCAAGGTGTTTTCTCGCAAAAGCGTTTTCTACGCTTTTAATCGATTACCATACGTAGATAATCGATTATTTAACTTAAAATTTGAATTAAAAATGTTTAACGAGCAAAATAATCGATTAAGTGTCTTTGATAATCGATTATATTGATTCTGAGTTAATATAATCGATTATGGCCTTAATCTCAATCGATTAAATCGGACGATATTTGTTTTCCAGTTTTTAAACATGATATAATCGATTAAGCTTTTAATATAATCGATTAAATGAGTCGTTTTGCGAAATTAATTTTAAATCAACCTAAGAATGGAAACTTTGGAGCATTTTCGAATTATAAAATGAAAGAGAATGTCTTAGGTTTAACACATCCGAACAAACACAAAATATTCAAAGTGTTTACTGCGCCTTAGCTTTTTCAAAGCCGCTTTCTGCTCTCTTCGGTTTGATCAAGTCTTTGGAAGTGGTGATCATTGTGCTTAAGCTTTCTATCCAGCACATTTCAGGTGTATTCTTTTCTTGTTTTTACGTAAAGGGAAAATTCATCCCTTGGATCTGTTCTAAGGGAGGTGTTTCATCTCTTGTGTGTCAAGAGAGGTGGGTTTCATCCTCGGTGTGTGCAGGGAGGTGTTTCATCCTTAGTGTGTCGAGGAGGTGTTTCGTTTATCTTTATTTGTTATTGCATGAATTGGTGTTTGTAATTTCAATTAAAGATAGTGGGGAAAATCATCACGGATTTGTGGTGGTTGGGAAGCTGGATGTAGGATTGGCTTAATCCGAACCGAGTATAAATCTCTGTGTTCTTTCTCTTTCTCTTTATCTTTTAATTGTGGATCATTATTACAATTGCTAATCCCAACAGCGTTAATCAAAGGATTGGAAAAATTCACATCCAAGTTTTTGAAAGTTTTTCAAAACACTGAAAATTTATTTAAAGAGAAAATTTCTTTAAAAACCCAATTCACCCCCCTCTTGGTTTTTACACTGCTAGTCTTTATTTAACAATTGGTATCGAGCTGGTTTTTGAAAGTTATTCAAAAACAAGATCCTTATGGCGAACAAAAATCAAACTTTTCTTTGAAGGTGCATCTATTCATAGACCACCACTTTTTACAGGTGAAAACTATCCTTTTGGGAAAAAGAGGATGGAAATTTTTCTAAGGTCTAATGATCAAGGCGTTTGGGATGCTTTGTTGTAAATGGTCCATTTATTCCTATGGTTGTTGTTGAAGAAGCGCAGGTACCTAAGAAGAAAGCAAATTGGAGCAAGGACGAATACAACCAAAATCAATGCGATATAAGGGCATGTAACATGATAGCATCTGCCTTAACCATTGATGAGTTTTACGAGGTTATCGGATTGCACTACTGCAAAGGAGATGTGGGACACTCTAGAAGTCACACATGAAGGAACGGAAGAAGTGAAACGATCAAGGAAGAACACCTTGATTCGGGAATATGAAATGTTCAGTATGAGCAAAGGAGAAACCATATGCGACGTACAAAAGAGATTTACTCACATCGTAAATCATCTCAAGGCATTAGGTAAGAAATTCGATACTGAAGAATTAAATGTCAAAATTTTGAAATCTTTGGACAGCACTTGGCAACCTAAAGTGACGGCCATCACGGAATCAAAGAACCTGTCAAACATGAACATGACAACTCTCTTCGGGAAACTCAGAGAAGATGAAATGGAACTTGGATGCTTCAAAGGAGAAGAAGAAGAAGTCAAAAGAAAAGGTGTTGCTCTTAAAGCGGAATCCCACAAAGATGAGAGTAGTGACACGGATGATGATCTTGAATGCGAGTGACATAAGCTTGTTTGTCAAAAAGTACAAAAAGTTCATCAAGAACAAGAACAAAGGGAATTACAAGAAAGGTAAGAAAACTGAAAACCTAAATTCTCTTGATAATTTTAAATGCTATGGTTGTGGAAAAAGGGGACACTTGAAGTCGGATTGCCCCAACATCAAGAAGGATGAGGAAAAGGCAAAGAAATACAAGAAGCCTTTTGACAAAAGAAAAAGAAGGCATACATCGCGTGGGAAGATAATGGCGTGAGTTCTTCTAGTGCAAGTGAATCGGAAGAAGAAGCCAATATCTGTCTTATGGCGGATGATGATGATGATGCCGAATCCACATGTAGCAAGGTAAGTGATTACGGCCTTCCAAATAATTATGATGATTTGCTTGAAGAGTTTTTGGAATTATGTGAAAAATCTGAAAAATTAACTTTCTTTCACAATAAATTAAAAAATGACTACAAGAGTCTTGAAAAGAAAATTTCAGATTTGGAACAAGAGAAAATCGTTTTAAAGGATGATTTGAAAACAGCGCTTATCCCTTGCAAATGCAAAACGAAAATTCCTATTTGTGAAAATTGTAGCGTTCTTGCAAACAAAGTTTCTTATCTTGAAAAGTCTCTTTCAAAAATTACAATGGGTAATAATAATTTAAATAATGTTTTGAAAGACAACAAAGGTTTATTCGGAAAAGCAGGACTTGGTTACAATTTCAAGAATAAAAATAATTCAAACAAAATTGTTTTTGTTCAAGGAGAACCATCAAATACGAAAAAGGTTTTTGAAGTTCCTTATTTCAAAAATAAAACAAATGAATCTAAAAAGAAGTTTTATAAAAATGCGTACATACCAAGAAAAACAAATATTCCTACATGTTTTTATTGTATGCATAAAGGTCATTCGGTAAATAGATGCAATATTAAACGTTTTAGTGTTCCTAATGTTGGAATAAATGGCTGAGTTTAAGAGGGGGGGTGAATTAAACTTTCAAAGATTTTCAAAACCCAATGCCCAATTATGAAAAACCAGATTCGAATTGAAGATTTAAACCAGTTTTTATAGGTTCTTGAAATGCTCTTAATCAATTGATCATATACCAAATTCAATTTCAATTCAAACTTCAATTACCGAATGGAAAGAGTTAAAGGGAAGAAGAACAACACAGCAGATTTATACTGGTTCACCTTTCAACAAAGGCTACATCCAGTTTCCTAAACAAACAAATTCAATCAATTCACTAAAAACCAGTTTTTACATGAACACTACATGCAAAACCGAAACCAGAAAGCTGCACCTAGTCTTGAACCCTACAAGACTTCTAAACACCTGTAAAACCCTATTACAAGAACTCTTAATCACCCTGATTAAGAAACAAACACGCAGCTAACCAACACACACAAAAAGATTGAATAAACCTGGAGTTCTTCAATGCAGAAACGAAAAACAGAGCACCAGCAAGAACGAAAAACAGAGCATGCACTTCTTGATTTGATTCGCACTCAATTGAATCTTGATCGTCTTGGAGTGATTAGCAAAATGTTTTAGAGTGTAATAGGAACGTTCTTGCCCAATGGGTTCTTTAGAAAATGTTTCGTCACTTAGTTCTTTGGATTTCAAGATATATATAGAAAGCTGTTAAAGCGATTCTGCAGGAAATAGTCGGTTGAAATCGCGTTTTAGCCGGTTGTTTTCATTAAAACCAATTTTCCAGTGAGCACCTTTTTTCTGGAACTGGAAATCAGTCAGTTGAAATCTCGTTTTAACTAGCTATTCCAGAAAACTGAAATTCCTGAACAAAGCTACCAGGATTTTAACTAGTTTAAATTTCGAAAACAGTCAGCTGAAATTTCCCAAATACAAAGCTTTGAAAAACGAAGAACAGATTAACTAGTTGAAATCATATTTTTAACCAGTTAAAAAATAGTTAAACCTTTGAAATCATTTTAAAACCTTTTTAAAACATTTCAAAACATTTTAAACTCCAAGACTAAGATCAAGATAGATTGAAATGCATCTTACCACACAACCTAAGACTCTCTAATCCTAAGACAAAATCTTCATTCTTCAAGCACCAACATCTTCATCATTAAAGGTGGTTGGAGACATCAAATCCACTTGAAACCAAGTCTTCAAGTCCAACACCTAATGGGAAATATAAATGGGTTCCCAAAGGAAAATTTGTTTCTAACCCATGAGGACCCTGATAAGTGATTTTAGGGGACCAGGATTTTTCTTGTTTATAGTGCAGGCTGGTTCCATATCCAAAAAGGCCTCTTTGGTGATGAGTTAGCAAGTGATCAAGTTTATGAAGGAAGGCACTAAAACATCAACGAGTTGGCATATTTACAAATCTTTTGTTGGAATAAATGGCTGAGTTTAAGAGGGGGGGTGAATTAAACTTTCAAAGATTTTCGAAACCCAATGCCCAATTATGAAAAACCAGTTGCGGAATGAAGTTTTAAACCAGTTTTATAGGTTCTTGAAATGCTCTTTATCAATTGATCATATACCCAATTCAATTTCAAGTTAAACTTCAATTACCGAATGTAAAGAGTTCAAGGGAAGAAGAACAACACAGCAGATTTATACTGGTTCACCTTTCAACAAAGGCTACATCCAGTTTCCTAATCAAACAAATTCAATCAATTCACTAAAAACCAGTTTTTACATGAACACTACATGCAAAACCGAAACCAGAAAGCTGCACCAAGTCTTGAACCCTACAAGACTTCTAAACACCTGTAAAACCCTATTACAAGATCTCTTAATCACCCCGATTAAGATACAAACACGCAGACTAGCCAACACACAAAGAATTGGATTGAATTCACCTGGAAATTCAATGCGAAACGAAAACAGAGCACCAGCGAAGAACGAAAAACAGAGCATGCAATTCTTGATTTGATTCGCACTCAAATGAATCTTGATCGTCTTGGAGTGATTCGTAAAATGTTTTAGAGTGTATTAGGAACGTTCTTGCTCAATGGGTCTTTTAGAAAAGGTTTCGTCAATTAGTTCTTTAAGTTTCAAGATATATATAGAAAAACTGTTAAAACTGATTCTGCAGGAAATAGTCGGTTGAAACGCGTTTTAGTCGGTTGTTTTCATTAAAAACCAATTTTCCAGTGAGCACCTGTTTTACTGAAACTTGAAAACAGTCAGTTGAAATCTCGTTTTAACTAGCTATTCCAGAAAACTGAATTTCCTGAAACAAAGCTACCAGGATTTTAACTGGTTTAAATTTCGAAAACAGTCAGCTGAAATTTTCAAAATACAAAGCTTTGAAAATGAAGAACAGTTTAACTAGTTGAAATCAGATTTTTAACCAGTTAAAAAACAGTTAAACCTTTGAAATCATTTTAAAACCTTTTTAAAACATTTCAAAACATTTTAAACTCCAAGACTAAGATCAAGATAGATTGAAATGCATCATACCACACAACCTAAGACTCTCTAATCCTAAGACAAAATCTTCATTCTTCAAGCATCAACATCTTCATCATTAAAGGTGGTTGGAGACATCAAATCCACTTGAAACCAAGTCTTCAAGTCCAACATCTTTTATCTCAAGTAAGATTTTATGAGCTTAGAAAGGATCCAGGTAAGTATTGTTGTTAATTTTGATGTTATTTCAGCGTTTTACGAAAATTTACGTATTTAATCGATTAGGTTTCGTGTATTAATCGATTAAACGCGGTGTTTGTGAAAATGTTTTAAAACATAATCGATTAAGTTTATGACATAATCGATTAAATCGCTGGAGAGCAATTTAATCGATTAAGGAATGCATATAATCGATTAAATTTCTGGGTTTTCGTTTTCTGAAAATTTTTGAAGGCAAATAATCGATTAAATGAGAATATAATCGATTAAATGCACCGTTCTGTGTTTTTCTGCAAATCTGATTTTCGAACGTTGGCCATGTTTTCACGTGTTTTGTCTTTTTTAAACGGCTATATTCGTTCCCAACGGATATATTTTCATTAAATCAACGTTTTATGACCCGGATTTCATTCTATAAATAGCTGGTTTGAGAATCAAAGTGACTCACTCACTCTCTCTCTTCACTCTTGTCTGCTTTCGCTGTTATTTGTCTGTCTTGTGCGAATTTTAATTCTCTCAGGCTGTCTCTGTTATTCCATTATCTTGTTGTGCAATTTCTCTTGTCTTTTATATCACCACAATGGCTGATCAAAGAAGAAGGAAGATGCCATCAAGGAGAAAGGGCAAGGAGCCAATGACTTCTCAAGAAAGGAGACCTCCAACTCTAGTCGGTTGGATTTCGGATGAGGATCCGCAAATTGGTTTTGTTAACAAGTGGAAGGATAGAAAAATTCTTACCCCTAAATTCTTGTCTTGTGAATTTTTTAGATCTCATGGTTTTCAATTTCAGTGAATTTTTAGTAGGAAGTGGACTACAACAATTTGTGGAGATGGAAAGGGCATTCTATCCAGATTTGGTTAGAGTGTTCTACATGAACTTGACATCAAGGACAGCCAAGTCCAAGCACCAAAGTGAAAGGTGTAAGGATCTTCTTTGATGAAGATTTGTGGAACAATGTAGCTGGTCTCTCAACTCAAGGCATAAACATCACATATGGCTTTGAGGACTTCAACAAGTTGGTAGAATTCAGAAAATTCTGCAAGGATCCTAACCTACAAGTTGAGAACTTGTATAAAGTTGGTAATGTAAAGTTAAATGAAAGAATGTTGCATTATGTTATTGTTTGATTTTAGTTGCAAGAGGCACTAATCATGCCCAACTTACTAAGGAAGACATTCTTCTAATGTATGGATTCCTTAATAATGTGAGCATAGATTGGCCCTCAATTATCCTTGATAATATGTTTAAAGCCATTAGGCTTTCCTCTTTTGCATTACCCTATGCTGTGTTTGTTTCTAAGATTCTAGAATACAAAGGTGTTGATCTTGAAGGGGAGAATAAACAGATTTTGCTAAGCAATAGCAAAATTGGCAAAAATGTTCTAAGGCATATGGGCCTCATAGAACAAGGCAACAGGTTTACCCAAAGAGAAGAAGGAGTCGCCGCCATGGAAGAAGATGATGAAGACCAACCTCAACCTCCACCTCAATTTCAACCTCAACCAGGATCGTGGAGGAGCTTCTCATATCAAGAATGGATTCTATGATGAATCTTCACTCCAAGGAATTTCAAGGCCTTTCTCATCAACTCTCAAGACTTAATAGAAGAATGTATAGAGTTGAAAGAAAGATGAACATTGAAGAATTATCTCCTGAAGAAGATTATACAACATCCTCAAGAGGCAAACAGCCAACAAATGTTGAGGAAGATGAAGACGATAGTGAAGAAACTGAATAGGCTACAAGTTCACTTTTCCTTAGCTTGTTCTTCATTATTTTCCAGCTGCTGTATTTTTTTCTCTCTATTATTTTCTGTGTATTAATTTGCTTCTGCTGTAATTATCTCTGAAAATGTAATCTTTTTGAAAATGATAAAAATAAAGGGGGAGAAAATATTTGTCTTGATTGAAAATCTGTCTAGTTAATATAGCTTTTAAGAAAATTAATTTCAAGGGAACTTTAGGAAATAATTCAAATAAGTGCCTTATATAGCTTAAACAATTAAGAGCATAGTTTAAGGGGGAGTTTTTTAGAAATAATTTCCACTCATTAATTCCTTGAAATCTCTTTTTCAAAATTCAAATTGAAATTTAAATGCTATATGACTGCCTATTTTATTTCCTTTGTGGACTAATATTTATGATGGAGATATCCATACATTATTTTCAAGATTTTCAGGATTTTATCACAAGTCTCTAGGTTTCTTTTTATCATCATCAAAAAGGGGGAGATTGTTGGCATATTTCAAGTCCAGAGTTTTTATGGAGACCTACAGTTTTGATGATGAAGTTTTTAGGAAGTTTCAATCAACATTAAAGACTTGTGTCATCTCACAAAGGAAGGTTGCTTGATAAGAAAGGAAAGGCATAAAGAGAATTCAAAGCTTTCAAGAGAGAAGATTGATGAAGATTTTCTCAAGAGTCGAAGGATCAAAGGTAGAAGGTTCTGCTTTTGGGTGTTGGATAAAAAGAGTAAGTCATAAATCCCATTCAAGACCTTCCCAAACAAGAGAGCAAGGTGTTTTCTCGCAAAAACGTTTTTCTACGCTTTTAATCGATTACCATACGTAAATAATCGATTAAGTGTCTTTGATAATTGATTATATTGATTCTGGGTTAATATAATCGATTATGGCCTTAATCTAATCGATTAAATCAGACGATGTTTGTTTTCCAGTTTTTAAACATGATATAATCGATTAAGCTTTTAATATAATCGATTAAATGAGTCGTTTTTGCGAAATTAATTTTAAATCAACCTAAGAATGGAAACTTTGGAGCATTTTCGAATTATAAAATGAAAGAGAATGTCTTAGGTTTAACACATCTGAACAAACACAAAATATTCAAAGTGTTTCTGCGCCTTAGCTTTTTCAAAGCCGCTTCCCGCTTCTCTTCGCTTTGATCAAGTCTTTGGAAGTGGTGATCATTGTGCTTAGGCTTTCTATCCAGCACATTTCAGGTGTATTCTTTTACTGTTTTCTGTAAAGGGAAAATTCATCCCTTGGATCTGTTCTAAGGGAGGTGTTTCATCTCTTGTGAGTTAAGAGAGGTGGGTTTCATCCTCAGTGTGTCTAGGGAGGTGTTTCATCTCTTGTGAGTCAAGAGAGGTGGGTTTCATCCTCAGTGTGTCTGGGGAGGTGTTTCATCTCTTGTAAGTCAAGAGAGGTGGGTTTCATCCTCAGTGTGTCTGGGGAGGTGTTTCATCCTTAGTGTGTCTGAGAAGGTGTTTCCGTTTATCTTTATTTGTTATTGCATGAATTGGTGTTTGAAATTTCAATTAAAGATAGTGGGGAAAATCATCACGGATTTATGCTGAATGGGAACTGGACGTAGGATTGGCTTAATCCGAACCAGTATAAATCTCTGTGTTATTTCTCTTTCTCTATCTCTTTTAATTGTGGATCATCATAACAATTGCTAATCCCAACAGCGTTAATCAAAGGATTGGAAAAATTCACATCCAAGTTTTTGAAATTTTTTCAAAACCTGAAAATTTATTTGAAAGAGAAAATTTCTTTAAAAACCCAATTCAGCCCCCCTCTTGGTTTTTACACTGCCGTCTTTATTTAACATATTTTATTCTCGATCCGTACTTTTGTTTTACACAAAAAACTCAATTTTTCTTAATTTTGAAATTTATATTTTATTTTCGATTCGTACTTTTGTTTTAAAAAAAAACTCAATATTTCATAATTAGAAATTTATATTTTATTCTCGATCTGAACTTTTGTTTTCCACAAAAAATCTCCATTTTTCATAATGTTTACCTATAAAAAATCTATTTTTCGTAATTTCAAAAATTAAATTTTATTTTCGATCCCTACTTTTGTTCTACAAAAAAACTCTATTTTTCGTAATTTTGAAATTTATATTCTATTTTCGATCTGTACTTTTGTTTTACAAAAACAACTCAATTTTTCATAATTTAGAAATTTATATTTTATTTTCGATCCGTACTTTTATTTTACAAAAAAAACTTAATTTTAAATAATTTGAAATTTATATTTTATTCTCGATCCGTACTTTTGTTTTACACAAAAAACTCAATTTTTCTTAATTTTGAAATTTATATTTTGTTTTCCATCCCTACGTTTGTTTTACAAAAAAAACTCAATTTTTCATAATTTGAAATTTATATTTTATTCTCGATCACTACTTTTGTTTTATACAAAAAACGCAATTTTTCTTAATTTCAAAATTTATATTTTATTTTCCATCCGTACTTTTGTTTTAAAAAAAACTCAATTTTTCATAATTTGAAATTTATATTTTATTCTCGATCCGAACTTTTGTTTTCCACAAAAAAACTCAAGTTTTCATAATGTGGAAATTCAAATTTTATTTTTGATCTGTACTTTTACTTAGCTAAAAAAATTCTACTTTTCGTAATTTCAAAATTTAAATTTTATTTTCGATCCGTAATTTTGTTCTACAAAAAAAATCTATTTTTCGTAATTTTGAAATTTATATTCTATTTTCGATCTGTACTTTTGTTTTACAAAAAAAATTCAATTTTTCAGAATTTAGAAATTTATATTTTATTTTCGATCTGTACTTTTGTTTTACAAAAACAAACTCAACTTTAAATAATTTGAAATTTATATTTTATTCTCGATCCGTACTTTTTTTTTACTGAAAAAAACTCAATTTTTCTTAATTTCGAAATTTATATTTTATTTTCGATCCCTACTTTTGTTTTACAAAAAAAAATCTCAATTTTTATAATTTGGATATTTATATTTGATTCTCAATACGAACTATTGTTTCCCACCAAAAAACTCAATTTTTCATAATTTGGAAATTCAAATTTTATTTTTGATCCGAACTTTTGTTTTACATAAAAAACTGAATTTTTCGTAATTTCGAAATTTATATTTTATTTTCAATTCACACTTTTTTTTAACTAAAAAAACTCAATTTTTCAGAATTTGGAATTTTATATTTTATTTTCGATCTGTTGTTTTGTTTTAAAAAAAAACTCAATTTTTCATAATTCGGAATTTATATTTTATTTTCGATCCGAACATTTGTTTTCTACAAAAAAACTCAATTTTCCATAATGTGGAAATTCAAATTTTATTTTTTATCCGTACTTTTGCTTACCTAAAAAAGTTCTATTTTTCGTAACTTTGGAATTTAAATTTTATTTTCGATCCGTACTTTTGTTCTACAAAAAAAACCCTATTTTTCGTTATTTTGAAATTTATATTCTATTTTCGATCTGTACTTTTTGTTTAAAAAAAAAAAACTCAATTTTTCTGAATTTAGAAATTTATATTTTATTTTCGATCCGTACTTTTGTTTTACAAAAACAAACTCAATTTTAAATAATTTGAAATTTATATTTTATTCTCCATCCGTACTTTTGTTTTACACAAAAAACTCAATTTTTCTTAATTTTGAATTTTATATTTGATTTTACCCTACGTTTGTTTTACAAAAAAAAACTCAATTTTTCATAATTTGAAATTTATATTTTATTCTCGATCCGTACTTTTGTTTTACACAAAAAAACTCAATTTTTTGTTAATTTCAAAATTTATATTTTATTTTCGATCCGTACTTTTGTTATACAAAAAAACTAATTTTTTTATAATTTGGATATTTATATTTTATTCTTGATCCGAACTTTTGTTTTATGCATAAAAACTTAATTTTTCGTAATTTCAAAATTTATATTTTATTTTGGATCCGTACTTTTGTTGTACAAAGAAAAACTGAATTTTTCATAATTTGGAATTTTATATTTTATTCACGATCCGTACTTTTGTTTTACACAAAAAGGTTTAATTTTTGTCAATTTTTAAATTTATATTTTATTTTCGATCCCTACGTTTGTTTGACAAAAAAAAACTCAATTTTTCATAATTTGGATATTTATATTTTATTCTTGATCTGAACTTTTGTTTTACACAAAAAAGCTCAATTTTCGTAATTTGGAAATTCAAATTTTATTTTCGATCCGTACTTTTCTTTTACATTAAAAAACTCAATTTTTTGTAATTTCGAAATTTAAATTTTATATTTGATCCCTACTTTTGTTTTACAAAAAAAATCAATGTTTCATAATTTGGAAATTTATATTTTATTTTTGATCCGTACTTTTGTTTTACAAAAAAACTCAGTTTTTGATAATTTGAAATTTATATTTTATTCTCGATCTGTACTTTTTTTTACACAAAAAACTCAATTTTTCTTAATTTCGAAATTTATATTTTATTTTCCATCCCTACGTTTGTTTTACCAAAAAAACTCAATTTTTCATAATTTGAAATTTATATTTTATTTTCCATCCCTACGTTTGTTTTACAAAAAAACTCAATTTTTCATAATTTGAAATTTATATTTTATTCTCGATCCCTACGTTTGTTTGACAAAAAAAAACTGAATTTTTTTATAATTTAGATATTTATATTTTATTCTGGACACGAACTTTTGTTTCGCACAAAAAAACTCAATTTTTCATAATTCGGAAATTCAAATTTTATTTTTGATCCCTACTTTTGTTTTACAAAAAAAAAACTCAATTTTTTATAATTTGGATATTTATATTTTATTCTCGATCCGAACTTTTGTTTTACACATAAAAACTTAATTTTTCGTAATTTCAAAATTTATATTTTATTTGGGATCCGTACTTTTGTTTTACAAAGTGATACGAGCATGAAGATGACAACTGTAGTTTTAGGATTTCTAAATTTAATTTTTAATATTTTGTAATTTAGATTTAATTTTCTTTGTGGGCCTTTATTGGTTGGGCTTTGTGTAACACCCCAAAAATACAAATAAACAAAGTAATTCACTAAATCATGCATCATCATTATCATAATAACATCTACTCAGATAAAGATCATACAAGCAAAAGATGAATATATGCATATACAATCATCCTCAAAAAGTTGTACAAAGTTAAACACATGCCCCGACAAGCAGGCAGTCTCAGATTACAAAAGAAATAAAGCAGCTAAGGGGGTCTAGCTTTTCTCTAGCTTGGCTCCACTGCCTGAAGCCACGTCTCTCCTGTCATCTGCTCCCGTGTCAAAACACGATCATAGCAGGTACAAATTCAAACCATGAAAGAAAAGGGGTAAGCCAAAAATCAATATTTTCATAATTAAGTCTATACATGAACATTAATTTAATCATCCACACTATTCAATCAATCAGCCTACCGAAGGCTATGGCAATCACAATCACACACATAAGACTGACGACTTCCGGAAGACTGTATGGACTCAGACAGCTGGAACTAACACCTGATACACGACATGGGGATTAAATATTATATCTCAACCTCTACCACCATGTGAGTCGGGGTGAAAGAATTAGGCCTTTTCCGTAGGTCATCCTAATCCAATCTCCGTCGACTTCTCACAGCCGATGACAGGTGTCTACGTGACTCGATCATCGGTGAAGTCCGGATATTCCATCGGAAATCCCTAGTCCATACACACTACTATTATCACATACAAGCACAACACACCACAATCATTCAAACTTGTTCCACCTCAATATAACCCATTACTGCCAGGTACCTCATGAAATTATCCCTCTAGCCTTACCGCCAAGTAACCCCTCAAATATCTTCATCACAACATATCATTCCTCAATTTCATAAAAGAAACACAATCTGGTTGCGGGGTTCTCGCTTAGCGAGGGTCGACCAAAATTGGACAAGCATCTCCCTAAAACTTGGTCATTTTCCAACTTTGACTCTGCTCAATTTACACGATTTATAGCGAGACAGTTCATCACCAGCTAAAGCAATACAATCATACTCAGTTTGGGGCATAAGTCATCCCATTCAACATTCATTCATCACATAGAACAATTCTTGCCAATTTCTACTCATTAACTACTCACATTCATCACAACAAGTTGAGATTCAATCAAATTCATATCCAAATGAAATCCATCATACACATAACAGTATATTCCAATTCACTTCTACTCAAATCAAGTTTAATTCAACAATTTATGAACTAAATGGTATTTCAACATAATGCATCAAGCTCACAAAGAGAAACTCAATTTAACGCACAAAATGCCTTTCGCTTCACCTTAGCTAAAAAAAGGCACCTAAGCGATTCAATCCCTCAATCAGCCGGGAATTTCCCACTTTTCATTGAAGCTTTTAAAGAGACTAAATTTAAGACTTCCCTTACACGTTGCTCCTGCAGTTCCTCTATCGCCAAAAGTGCTCCTTTTTCCTCTAAGTGCTCACTTAGTACTCTAGGGGTACCCTAAGCGCAAAGCAGACGAGCATTAGCACTTGTCCCAACACTTCACGGAGGAAAAGCAAGCCCAAAAACAGCGCTGCGACATGAAATTGCGCGAAGAACGAAAATCCCCAAATTGGAACCCTAAAAGGTGCGAATTTGAAAACTCACCTAATCGAAGATTCGATCGGTGCAAAGCGTTGCTCTCGTGACAGCTCGTCGCGTAGGCGATCTCCGCTCTTCAATCGGACAACAAACCGTCAAGAAATCGAAGGGAGAAAGGAAGAAGAGAAAAGAGCTCTAGAGAATGAGTGAAAGAGGAGAGATAGTGTTCTTTGAATAATGAAGAACAAAAGGAATTAAATACTTAAGGACGTGGGTCCCACTCCTTTGTTCCTCAATATTTTAATACTCTATCCCTTTCTCAGTCAATTATTTTCTAGGTTCTTACATTCTCCCCAACTACAAAATTTTCGTCCACGAAAATGAAACTCACCAAGCAAAAAGATGAGGGTAAACCTTCCTCATCTGCTCTTCCAACTCCCAAGTGGAATCACCGGTTTTAGTATCCCACAACACCTTGACCATGCTGATGGTCTTTCTCTGAGCTGCTGAGCTGAACGTCTATGATCCTGATGGGAGTGGCCTCAAAAGACAAGTCCTCTCTGATCTGTACCTCATCAGACTCCAAAATGTGACTGGGATCAAATATGTACTTCCTCAAGCGGGAGACATGAAAAACACTATGCAATACGGACGGAGGGGAGGTAGAGCTAGCTCATAAGCTCTTGGTCCAATCCTCCCGAGAATCGATATGGCCCAATAAACTTAGGAGTCGGCTTCCTTGGCTTCATGACTCTGCCTACTCCAGTCATAGGTGTCACCCTCAGAAACACATGCTCTCCTACCTCAAACTCTAAGGGTCTCCTCCTCTTATCTGCATATGACTTCTGACGACTCTGTGAAGTCTTCATCCTTGCCTGAATCATCTTCACCTTCTCAGTAGTCTGCTGAAGTAACTCAGGCCCCACCACTACCTTCTCTCCATCCTGAAACCAACACAAGGGAGTCCTACACTTCCTCCCATACAACGCCTCATAGGGTGCCATCCCAATGCTAGAGTGGAAACTATTATTATAAGTGAATTCAACCAAGGGTAAGATCTCATCCCGGCTACCAAGATGGTCTAGCACACAAGATCTCAACGGATCCTCCAAAGTCTGTATCGTCCTTTCGGATTGCCCATCCGTACGAGGGTGATAGAGTCGTACTCAATCTCAATCTGGTACCCAAAGTTGCTTGTAGAGTGCGCCAAAAATGAGAGGTGAGCCAGGGATCTGCATCGACACTATCTTGGAGGGGATGCCGTGCGGTCTTACTATCTCTCGATGTACAAGCGTGCTAGCTTTGTCCATAGAAGTCCTCAAGTTCACAGGTAGGAAGTGTGCACTCTTAGTCGATCTGTCCACAATCATCCATCTTGAGTCGTGCCCTTTGTTGTCCGTGGTAGGTGGGTGATGAAATCCATAGCTATCTTGTCCCACTTCCATTACGGTACCTCTAGCTGCTGAAGCATACCACCTGGCCTTTGGTGCTCTATCTTTGCCTTCGACAAGTCAAGCAGCTAGCCACATACATGGCTATCTCCCTCTTCATACCGAGGCCACCGGAAGGATTTCTTCGAGGTCTGATACATCTTAGTCATGCCGGGATGCGAGACTAAGCCTACTCTTGTGCCCTTCTTCTAGGACCAACTTCTTCCTTGCTTGCATCATCAGGTATACACACCCTGCCCTTGAATCTCAAGATCCCATCTGACCCCACTAGAAACTCCTGAGGTTGTCCCTCACTTGAGGCTATCAACTATGCCCCTCGGTGGGCATCAGCCGCTTGCCTTTCCTTGACCACCTCAATAAAATCACTTGGTGACTACCGGTTTCATGCAGCGATGTGGTCGTGAGAGAACTCTACACCGAGGTTAAGGTCTCTAAAGCTGCTCAATCAACTCATGTTCCCTTACCATCGGTGCGGACATGCCAATGGTCTTCCTACTCAAAGCATCTGCAACCACATTGGCCTTGCACGGGTGGTACATCAGCGAAAGTCATAATCTTTCGGGAGCTCCATCCACCTTCTGCGCCTCATGTTCGGCTCCTTCGATCAAAGAGGTACTTCAGACTCTTATGATCACTTGAACACCTCAAACTTGGCCCCAAACAAGTAATGCCTCCGGATCTTCAAGGCAAACACCACAGTTGCCAATTCCAAATCATGGGTGGGATAGTTCTTCTCATGATTCTTCAATTGTCTAGAAGCATAAGCCACCACCTTATTGTTACTGCATCAAAACACAACCCAACCCCAAAGAGATGCATCACAAAAGACTTCAAAAGTGTCCTCTGGGTTTGGGATAACCGGGATGGGAGAAGCTGGTCAACCTTTCCTTCAACTCTAAGAAACTCTGCTCACACTTGTCTGTCCAGGCGAAAGGTTGATCCTTCCTGGTCAATCTGGTCAGAGGGGCTACTATCTTAGAAAAGCCCTCTATGAATCTCCTGTAGTAGCCCGCTAAACCCACAAAACTCCTTATTTCTGACACAGATTTAGGGCGCTCCCACTGAAGTACTGCCTCCACTTTGGAGGGATCCACGAAATGCCCTCAGCTGATACAACATGCCCCAAGAACTTCACCTCACTCGGCCAAAACTCACATTTGGAAAGTTTGGCATACAGTTGCTTCTCTCTCAGAATGCCCAAAACTGTCCTCAGGTGTTCTCCATGCTCCTCAACACTATGCGAGTAGATGAGGATGTCATCTATAAAGACTACCACAAACTTATCCAGAAAGGGTCTGAATATCCTATTCATGTAGTCCATGAAGATGGCTGGCGCATTAGTCACCCCAAATGGCATTACCACATACTCATAGTGGCCATATCTGGACCTGAAAGCTGTCTTCTGCACATCTTCAGCTTTCACCAAAATCTGATGGTATCCGGACCTCAAATCTATCTTGGAGAACACTTGTAGCCCCATGCAAGCGATCCATCAAGTCATCTATCCTGGGCAATGGATACTTGTTCTTGATGGTCAACTTGTTCAGTTGTCGGTAGTCTATGCACGGTCTGGATCCTCCATCCTTCTTCTTCACCGATAACACTTGGTGCTCCCCATGATGATACACTAGGCACGATGAGCTGCTTATCTAGAAGATCTTCTATACGCTTCTTCGATTCACTCGGCTCAGTTGGAGCCATCCTGTAAGGTGCCATAGAAGCTGGTCTGCTCCAGGTACTAGATTTATAGAAAACTCCACCTCTCTTTTAGGAGGTAAACCAGGCACTTCCTCTGGAAATACATCTGTAAAATCTTTAACCACCGGTATATCCACTCCCTGGTCCCTCTCCTCCTCCACATGGGTTAGGATCATAAAACACCGAGCTCCATCAACTATATCCTTCCATGCCTGCTGAGTTGAAACCAACTCTACATCCCACGGGTGCAGGAAAAACAAGCTGCTTCAAGCCACAGTCTATCAAAACCCTATTGGTAGATAGCCAATCCATTCCTAGAATCACATCTAGGTCCTTCAAAGGTAAACAAATTAAGTTCACCTTTGACTTGCGTCCTTCAACAATCACCGAGCAGCCTATGCACACTCTAGAAGCAATCACCAAGTTAGATGTTGGTGTAGAAACACATAAATCTAACTGGAGATCCTGAGCTGGTAGCCTCGGTTCCTCCACACATCTATTTGACACGAAGGAGTGTGTCGCCCGAGTCAAACAACACATGCAACACATGACCAGCTATAGAGCACGCACCTTGGATCGAGGCGGTCCGGCGAGAAGCTTACGCACCGTGATGGCAAACACTTTGCCCGCTGCTCTAGGTCTAACCCCACCATCAGGATGGGCTGGCTGCGGAGCTCTAATAGGAGCAGCTCCCCTCCTCTCACCACAGTGTTTGGCAAGGTGTCCTATCCTGCCACAAGTGAAACACCTCCTGTGGTCCTGACCGGGACTGCCTTGGTGAGCTAGGTCGTTGTCCTCCGCATCTGAAACATCTCATCCCCACATGGCGGGCTGCATCTGAACTACTACCCCTCAACTGCTTGGGGCGAGTGTAGGGCGTCCTCCGCTCGGCTCTAGCCACGCCTACCACTTGGTCCTCCCACTTGAGGCCTCACGGTCTTGACATTTCCGGCCACCAGTCTTTCTGCAGTCTTAGCTCTTTCCACCAAGACGGAAAAGTCCGTGACATACATAGGTACCACAATCACCTTCAGCTCTTGCCTCAGACCCTCCTCAAACTTGCTGCACAACCACTCCTCGGTGCAGCTACGTGAGTAAAATCTAGACGGATGCTCAAAGCGAGCGACATACTCATGCACCTTGTTAGGCTGCCCTGCTCTAACTCGAAACTCGGCCTCCTTTGCAAACTTGGCACTAGCTAGGAAGTACTTGCTGAGAAACTTTCTCCTGAAACCCTCCCAGCTAATCTCCTCATCTCTGACAGCCATCAGTCTTTTCACCCCTTTCCACCGAACTACGCTTCTCCCTCCGAGCATGTAGGCGACAAAGCCTACCTTCTTCTCCTCCGGGCATTCCGTAACATCAAAAATCTTCTCTATATTCTCCATCCGGAGGTTAGCTTGATCGCGGGTAGAGTCTCCCGCAAACTTAGGAGACCCATGCTTGAGAAAGTCTGCCAGTAAAGCCTGTACCTGTGGCTGACTGACCGAAGATGAGGCTGGTGGGTTTGCAGCTGCTGCTGCTGTGGCTGCCAAAGTAGCCTCTCTGGAAGCCTGCAACTCCTGCATAGCAGCCTGATGCTGCTGAGCCATGGCAGCTCCCTGCTGCTGCATGGTAGTAGCCATAAGCTCTATGGCTCTGAACATCCGGTTCATATCCGGGCGAGGGAGGAGGCTATGCGGGTGGCATTCTAACAATACAAGATGTAATCAAGAAGTCAAACACTTATCATAGAAACACATCAGAGTTCTAACACACAACTAGCATAACAAGCCCCAACCCTTTAGGTTATCCTGAGAATCTAACTGCTCTGATACCATAAATGTAACACCCCAAAAATACAAATAAACAAAGTAATTCACTAAATCATGCATCATCATTATCATAATAACATCTACTCAGATAAAGATCATACAAGCAAAAGATGAATATATGCATATACAATCATCCTCAAAAAGTTGTACAAAGTTAAACACATGCCGCGACAAGCAGGCAGTCTCAGATTACAAAAGAAATAAAGCAGCTAAGGGGGTCTAGCTTTTCTCTAGCTTGGCTCCACTGCCTGAAGCCACGTCTCTCCTGTCATCTGCTCCCGTGTCAAAACACGATCATAGCAGGTACAAATTCAAACCATGAAAGAAAAGGGGTAAGCCAAAAATCAATATTTTCATAATTAAGTCTATACATGAACATTAATTTAATCATCCACATTATTCAATCAATCGACCTCACCGAAGGCTATGGCAATCACAATCACACACATAAGGCCGACGACTTCAGGAAGAGCTGTATGGACTCAGACAATTTGGAACTAACACCGATACACGACATGGGGATTAAATATTATATCTCAACCTCTACCACCATGTGAGTCGGGGTGAAAGAATTAGGCCTTTTCCAGTAGGTCATCCTAATCCAATCTCCGTCGACTTCTCACAACTGATGACAGTGTCTACGTGACTCTGATCATCAGTGAAGTCCGGATATTCCATCAGGAAATCCCTAGTCCATACACACTACTATTATCACATACAAGCACAACACACCACAATCATTCAAACTTGTTCCACCTCAATATAACCCATTACTGCCAGGTACCTCATGAAATTATCCCTCTGGCCTTACCGCCAAGTAACCCCTCAAATATCTTCATCACAACATATCATTCCTCAATTTCATAAAAGAAACACAATCTGGTTGCAGGGGTTCTCGCTTGGGCGAGGGCTGACCAAAATTGGACAGCATCTCCCCTAAAACTTGGTCATTTTCCAACTTTGACCTGCTCAATTTACACAGTTTATAGCAGACAGTTCATCACCAGCTAAAGCAATACAATCATACTCAGTTTGGGGCATAAGTCATCCCATTCAACATTCATTCATCACATAGAACAATTCTTGCCAATTTCTACTCATTAACTACTCACATTCATCACAACAAGTTGAGATTCAATCAAATTCATATCCAAATGAAATCCATCATACACATAACAGTATATTCCAATTCACTTCTACTCAAATCAAGTTTAATTCAACAATTTATGAACTAAATGGTATTTCAACATAATGCATCAAGCTCACAAAAGAGAAACTCAATTTAACGCACAAAATGCCTTTCGCTTCACCTTAGCTAAAAAAAAAGGCACCTAAGCAGATTCAATCCCTCAATCAACTGGGAATTTCCCACTTTTCATTGAAGCTTTTAAAGAGACTAAATTTAAGACTTCCCCTTACCAGTTGCTCCTGCAGTTCCTCTATCGCCAAAAGTGCTCCTTTTTCCTCTAAGTGCTCACTTAGTACTCTAGGGGTACCTAAACGCAAAACGACGAGCATTAGCACTGTCCCAACACTTCACAAAGGAAAAGCAAGCCCAAAAACAGCGCCTGCGACATGAAATTACGCGAAGAACGAAAATCCCCAAATTGGAACCCTAGAAAGGTGCAAATTTGAAAACTCACCTAATCAAAGATTCTGATCGGTGCAAAGCGTTGCTCTCGTGACACTCGTCGCGTAGGCGATCTCCGTTCTTCAATCGGACAACAAACCGTCAAGAAATTGAAGGGAGAAAGGAAAAAGAGAAAAGAGCTCTAGAGAATGAATGAAAGAGGAGAGATAATGTTCTTTGAATAATGAAGAACAAAAGGAATTAAATACTTAAGGACGTGGGTCCCACTCCTTTGTTCCTCAATATTTTAATACTCTATCCCTTTCTCAGTCAATTATTTTCTAGGTTCTTACACTTTGTATTTTTATTCTTTTTCCAGTTTTGGGCCTAATTAGTTAATGGGTCTTGTATTAGGTCCATTAGTATAAATAGGATTCTCATAACTCTTTGTACTCAGAATTCAGATTTTAAGGAGTTGAAACTTTGGCCCCGTGAATTCTCTCTTGGTTCTCGAGTAGAACTTTAGATTCTTATCTGTGAATTTTCGAATTCAAAGTGGCGAATCCTCACTGGACTTATCAGTCAGAAATGATTGTGGCGTCTTCTCCATCCCTAATCTCTTTCCGCATTTTCGATTTTTTATATTTGGTTTGAGGGAAATTTGTCAGAACGATCCGTTCACCTCTTAGCCGAGCAGTTTCTCATCATTTGGTAATCAGAGCTTGTTTATGATATTTTCTCAGCTTTTCCGCGACAATTTCCAGAGTGTTTTCGCAGCTTTTTCGTAAGGGTTTCGAGATTATTTTTGCTAGTTTTTTTGAAACATCGATTTCCCTTCCAAATCCTTACCGAAGCATTTTCGCGCAAGTTGAACCAATCCAAATGGGTGTTGTTTTCTACCTTGATTGAATCGTGATTCTGGTGGTATTCCGCTTGTGCCATTTGCTCGTCTTTTTTAGGTTTCTCGCCTTCCATTGGTGTGTCTCTAGTTTTGGGTTTTTAATTTCCGGTGAAGGTGAATGGTGCCTCGCAGTTGTGTTCTCTGGTGAAGTTTCGTTGGTCCAATTAGAGTGGGAGATCGGAATTTTGTCTTTCCATTCCAGAGGTACTGTTTTGGGGGCAAGATAACAACACTATTCAGTTTTCAGTGGATTGCTCAAAATCAAAACAACAAAGAATTACAAGGTAGGTTCAATGATGTCTATGGTGAAGCTAATGTCCATTCAGTGTCTTGAGTCATTGTTACTGCAATTATTAATCACGTTTATGGCCATCAAATTCCAAGGGTGTTGAATTAAAGCAAACCGGTTCAAATTGTTAGCCAAAGGGATATGTGTATTCTGGAAATTGGAATTATCATTTTCTTTACACAATTGGTATCTGAATTGAAGGGAAAACAAACTCTTTCTGGAATTGAAATTGGAGCGTGAGTAGTTTGTGAATTAAGAATGAACCACAAGTGTTTGTGGAATTGCTTGTGTGGGTGATTCAAGCACCTGGAATGGTCCGTGTCTATGTTGGTTCATCGTAGTGTTCTAGGTGGGTGACTTGGTGCTAGACCATGTGCCAAGCTAGTGTGATGAATTAGACAAATTGAAGCTCTGCAATGCAATTTAGTGCAATTAAGTTTTTTATGCAGGTAAAGGAATTAGCAAATTGAGTTTAGCTTCAATGATGCAAGTGAAAAAGTACACCATAGGTGTTTGCTGAATTGCCTGTGAGAGTGTTTAAATAGCTGGTGCGGAATGGATTTGAAGTGCAAGTGTAGGTGCTAGTACCAGTGCTCAAGGAGAGGTCTAAGGAGAGGTCTAGTTGTTGACCCTAGTGTTGATTTTCGGTGCCAATTGTGGTGGTGTACTATTGGGCTTCAAATTTGGTGTTGTTCGTGGAACCCTTTGGCTAATGCGTGAATGCCATTTAATTTGGCACAAAGGTGAAATTGAAGCATTTGAATATATGGCCCACTCCACAGTACATTCAGGTGAAGTCAATCTAATTTAAATGCATGTGGGGCTCATTGCTTAATTTGATTTGATTTGGTGATGGTAATGTGAAATTGAATTGTACGGTGAAAGCATTTGATGACTCATGGAGAAATTGGAAATGTACGGGGCCCACGACTTTTGAAAATAAATTGTTTTCTATTGATTCACGTAACTGCAATTGGTGTTGCTGTTGGTAAATGAAAATTTGGTGCTTTCTGGTTATTCTTTTGCTACATAATGGGTGTGAACTCACAACTTTGGGGTGGCAAATATTGAATGGTGTTAATTAGAAGCTGCAAAATCTGGTGCATTTGTGGGTGTACTTAACTAGAGTTTTGGTGCTTGATCAAATGTGGTATTATGGTTGCTAATCTGGTGCAGCACTTGGTGTCTAAATCTGGTTTGGCCATTTCTATTCTCTTGTGTCATTTTTTTTATTCCTAACTTTGATTTGAGTCATATGTCTATAAACTTCCTTGAGTTTGATCTTGGTTGGATTCTTGTTTGTGAAATATAGTGTTGTGAGTTGAATTGTTGGAAACTCTTGATTGTTTGAGATTGAATTTTGAGATTACACAATTAGGAGCTAAGTGTAGCATCTATGTTTTGAGCATTCTTTTAAAACTTGAGTTTAAGTCTTGAGAAACTTATAAGCACAACGTAAGAAAATTGCATAAGAGTGGGTGGATGCCTAACTAGCTTTCATTCATCTCAAGTGTGATAAGCAAAAAAAAAGTGTTAAAGTGCACATTTCATATTTCTCTTGAGACTTAGATTTAATTTTAATTGAGTTCTCTATTGGATGTCCAAATTAGTTCCATTTATCTAGGTAGTCTTGATTTATTTCTTACAACTTGATTTTCTAATTGTTTAGCTTACTTGCTTTGTTTTACATTTCTAGTGGTAATTCTAAATACACTATTTAGATTACCCTTGTCTTCTAAAGTGTTTTTCTCTTTGTCACGTTCTTAGTTTTGTCACATCTTACTTCCCTTTGGTTTAGCTCATTTCTTGATTTTGTGCTTTTTAGTTTGTCTTTCTAAATTCCTTGGTTTTGTCATAGAGTTTTCTATTTTCTTGACCTCTTGAGTTCAATGTGGATTTGTTTCATCTTTCACTTTGAATGTAAAATTCTTGGTAAGTTGACTGGAAGTTCTCCTTAAGAACTAAAGAGGAATTTGAGTGAAGAGAGTGAAAATAGTTTTTCAAGAGTGATACATGAGTGAATGAGTGCAAACACTTAGTGAGTGGCGAGGTCCATATTTTCTGTTAATTGTGCTAACCATTTCTTTATGATTTTCTTGTTTTGTTTCTAACATTTACTTGTAGTCATGGGGTTGACTATAGAATATTTGAATTCAAGACTCATTCCAATAGTACAACAGTTGGAAAGAAAAGTTTATGAGCATAAAAGGCTAAAGAAGGCAGAGCATAAATGTAACAACACATCAAGTTCAAGGATAAAAATAAGTTCTATTAGATGCTCCAAATGTGAAGGCTATGGGCATGTTTCTCTTGAATGTCCTAATTGGAAGTCAAAACCCATAAATGATCAAGATCTTAAAGACTATTACCAGTGGTTGCGAGAGAGAGAAAAGAAAGCATTACAAAAATTAGAGAGGATAGAAAGAGAGCTTAGAGAAGAGAGAGAACAAATGAGGGAGCTTATGGAAAAGGGAAAAAGATTTGTAGAAAGTGAAAATGATTTTATAAGAAGAGAGAAAGAGTTTGGGGAAAAAGTGAAGGAAATTCTTAGGAAAAGAGAGGAGAAAATTGAAAAGGAAGAAAAAGAAAAGTTTGATCAAAAGATTAGAGAATTGAAAGAAAAGACCGAGGAAGGAAGTAGAAAATTTGATGAATTGTTAGAGAAGGCAAAAAGAATAATAGAAAGAAAGGAGAAAGAAAAGATAGAAAGAGAAGAGAAAGAAAAGAGAGCAAAGGAAGAAGAGACTAATGATAATATTTGTTCTTATTCTGACTCTATAATTATTTGTGTGGATTCTCCTTTGCGAGAAATTACTAGTGATGAGCTTTCAAGTGATTCATGCAGTATTAGAGAGAAGAACATATGGGCTTCCACTACATCTTTGGAATTGTCTGATGTGTATCATGAGCAAATTAAAAATCCTTGTGAATTGTCTGTTGCTTTTGATATGCATACTATTGTTTTAGGTGGTGATGCCAAGTCCTTGAATGATGAGATGCATACATATCCTGTGGCCTTGAATGTTCATGATCATCTTTTCTCTATGTGTGTGAATTATCACCAAGTTGATGATGAGATTAAGCATAATCATGTTAGATCTTTAATCTTGTTACGTGAACTGAAAGGGACACTGGGTACCATATATTTGTATTGGATTGATGTATTTGACATGCTTATGATTAGTCGTCTGATGTTCTTATTGTTTGATGTGTTTTACAGGTTGGTTTATGATCCTGGAGGAAGATATTTACTACACTTTGATAATAAGAGATTGGACTCTCATGAGCTCCACATCTCCATTTAGATAGTTTTTCTTGTCTTTGTTTAGATGATGTTAAAATTGAGTTCTTTTAGTCTTATGTTTGTAAGTTTGCTTGTAGGTACAAAGAGCTAAATTCGTGGACGAATTCTCTCCAACCTGGGGAGGATGATACGAGCATGAAATGACAACTGTAGTTTTAGGATTTCTAAATTTAATTTTTAATATTTTGTAATTTAGATTTAATTTTCTTTGTGGGCCTTTATTGGTTGGGCTTTGTATTTTTGTTCTTTTTCCAGTTTTGGGCCTAATTAGTTAATGGGTCTTGTATTAGGTCCATTAGTATAAATAGGATTCTCATAACTCTTTGTACTCAGAATTCAGATTTTAAGGAGTTGAAACTTTGGCTCCGTGAATTCTCTCTTGGTTCTCGAGTAGAACTTTAGATTCTTATCTGTGAATTTTCGAATTCAGAGTGGCGAATCCTCACTGGACTTATCAGTCAGAAATGATTATGGCGTCTTCTCCATCCCTAATCTCTTTCCGCATTTTCGATTTTCGATATTTGGTTTGAGGGAAATTTGTCAGAACGATCCGTTCACCTCTTAGCCGAGCAGTTTCTCATCACAAAGAAAAACTCAATTTTTCATAATTTGGAGTTTTATATTTTATTCTCGATCCGTACTTTTGTTTTACACAAAAAGGTTCAATTTTTGTTAATTTCGAAATTTATATTTTATTTTCGATCCCTACGTTTGTTTGACAAAAAAAACTCAATTTTCATAATTTGGATATTTATATTTTATTCTTGATCCGAACTTTTGTTTTACACAAAAAAGCTTAATTTTTCGTAATTTGGAAATTCAAATTTTATTTTCGATCCATACTTTTGTTTTACATAAAAAAAACTCAATTTTTTGTAATTTCAAAATTTAAATTTTATATTTGATCCCTACTTTTGTTTTACAAAAAAAATCAATTTTTCATAATTTGGAAATTTATATTTTATTTTCGATCCGTACTTTTGTTTTACAAAAAAAAAACTCAGTTTTTGATAATTTGAAATTTATATTTTATTCTTGATCCGTACTTTTGTTTTACACAAAAAACTCTATATTTTATAATTAGGATATTTATATTTTATTCTCGATACGAACTTTTGTTTCCCACAAAAAAGCTCAATTTTTCATAATTTGGAAATTCAAATTTTATTTTCGATCCGTACATTTCTTTTACATAAAAGAACTCTATTTTTCGTAATTTCGACATTTAAATTTTATTTTAAATCTGTACTTTGCTTTATAAAAAAAACTATCTTTCGTAATTTCGAAATTTATATTTTATTTTCGATCCGCACTTTTGTTTCACCAAAAAAACTCAATTTTTTAAGAATTTGGAATTTTATATTTTATTCTCGATCCGTACTTTTGTTTTACACAAAAAGGTTCAATTTTAGTTAATTTCGAAATATATATTTTATTTTCGATCCCTACGTTTGTTTGACAAAAAAAACTCAATTTTTCATAATTTGGATATTTATATTTTATTCTTGATCCGAACTTTTGTTTTACACAAAAAAGCTCAATTTTTCGTAATTTGGAAATTTATATTTTATTTTCCATCCCTACGTTTGTTTTACAAAAAAAATCAATTTTTCATAATTTGAACTTTATATTTTATTTTGCATCCCTATGTTTGTTTTACAAAAAAACTCAATTTTTCATAATTTGAAATTTATATTTTAATCTCGATCCTTACGTTTGTTTGACAAAAAAAAACTCAATTTTTATTTGGATATTTATATTTTATTCTCAATACGAACTTTTGTTTCCCACAAAAAAGCTCAATTTTTCGTAATTTGGAAATTCAAATTTTATTTTGGATCCGTAATTTTGTTTTACACAAAAAAACTCAATTTTTCGTAATTTCGACATTTAAATTTTATTTTCAATCTGTACTTTGCTTTACAAAAAAAACTCTATCTTTCGTAATTTCGAAATTTATATTTTATTTTCGATCCGCACTTTTGTTTCACAAAACAAACTCAATTTTTCAGAATTTGGAATTTTATATTTTATTTTTGATCCGTACTTTTGTTTTAAAAAAAAACTCAATTTTTCATAATTTGAAATTTATATTTTATTCTCGATCTGAACTTTTGTTTTCCACAAAAAATCTCCATTTTTCATAATGTGGAAATTCAAATTTTATTTTTGATCCGTACTTTTGCTTACCTAAAAAAGTTCTATTTTTCGTAATTTCGATATTTAAATTTTATTTTTGATCCGTACTTTTGTTCTACAAAAAAAACTCTATTTTTCATTATTTTGAAATTTATATTTTATTTTCGATCCATACTTTTGTTTTACATAAAAAAACTCAATTCTCATAATTTCAAAATTTAAATTTTATATTTGATCACTACTTTTGTTTTACAAAAAAAAATCAATTTTTCATAATTTGGAATTTTATATTTTATTTTCTATCCGTACTTTTGTTTTAAAAAAAAAACTCAATTTTTCATAATTTTGAAATTTATATTTTATTCTCGATCCGAACTTTTGTTTTCCACAAAAAAACTCAATTTTTCATAATGTGGAAATTTAAATTTTATTTTTGATCCATCATTTTGCTTACCTAAAAAAGTTCTATTTTTCGTAATTTCGAAATTTAAATTTTATTTTCGATCCGTACTTTTGTTCTACAAAAAAAACTCTATTTTTCGTAATTTTGAAATTTATATTCTATTTCCGATCTGTACTTTTGTTTTACAAAAAAAAAACTCAATTTTTCATAATTTAAAAATTTATATTTTATTTTCGATCCATACTTTTGTTTTACAAAAACAAACTCAATTTTAAATAATTTGAAATTTAAATTTTATTCTCGATCCGTACTTTTGTTTTACACAAAAAACTCAATTTTTCTTAATTTTGAAATTTACATTTTATTTTCCATCCCTACGTTTGTTTTACAAAAAAAACTCAATTTTTCAAAATTTGAAATTTATATTTTATTATCGATCCGTAATTTTGTTTTACAAAAAAAAACTCAATTTTTCTTAATTTCAAAATTTATATTTTATTTTCGATCGCTACTTTTGTTTTACAAAAAAAAATCAATTTTTTATTATTTGGATATTTATATTTTATTCTCGATCCGAACTTTTTTTTACGCATAAAAACTTAATTTTTCGTAATTTCAAAATTTATATTTTATTTGGGATCCGTACTTTTTGTTTACAAAGAAAAACTCAATTTTTTATAATTTGGAAGTTTATATTTTATTCTCGATCCGTACTTTTCTTTTACCCAAAAAGGTTTAATGTTTGCTAATTTCGAAATATATATTTTATTTTCGATCCTACGTTTATTTGACAAAAAAACTCAATTTTTCATAATTTGGATATTTATATTTTATTCTTGATCCGAACTTTTGTTTTACACAAAAAAGCTCAATTTTTCGTAATTAGGAAATTCAAATTTTATTTTCGATCCATACTTTTTTTTTACATAAAAAAATTCAATTTTTTCTAATTTCAAAATTTAAATTTTATATTTGATCCCTACTTTTGTTTTACAAAAAAAAAACAATTTTTCATAATTTGGAAATTTATATTTTATTTTGGATCCGTACTTTTGTTTTACAAAGAAAAACTCAATTTTTCATAATTTTGAATTCTATATTTTATTCTCGATCCGTACTTTTGTTTTACACAAAAAGCCTCAATTGTTGTTAATTTCGAAATGTATATCTGATTTTCAATCCCTACTTTTGTTTGACAAAAAAAACTAAATTTTTCATAATTTGGATATTTATATTTTATTCTTGATCCGAACTTTTGTTTTACACAAAAAAGCTCAATTTTTCGTAATTTGGAAATTCAAATTTTATTTTCGATCCGTACTTTTGTTTTATATAAAAAAAACTCAATGTTTTGTAATTTCAAAATTTAAATTTTATATTTGATCCCTACTTTTGTTTTACAAAAAGGATCAACTTTTCATAATTTGGAAATTTATACTTTATTTTCGGTCCGTACTTTTGTTTTACAAAAAAAAACTCAGTTTTTGATAATTTGAAATTTAGATTTTATTCTCGATCTATACTTTTGTTTTACACAAAAAAACTCAATTTTTCTTAATTTTGAAATTTATATTTTTTTTTCCATCCCTACGTTTGTTTGACAAAAAAAAACTAAATTTTTCATTATTTGGATATTTATATTTTATTCTTGATCCAAACTTTTGTTTTACACAAAAAAGTTCAATTTTTCGTAATTTGGAAATTCAAATTTTATTTTCGATCCGTACTTTTGTTTTACACAAAAAAAACTCAATTTTTTTTTATTTCAAAATTTAAATTTTATATTTTATCCCTACTTTTGTTTTATAAAAAAAAAATCAACTTTTCATAATTTGGAAATTTATATTTATTTTCGATCCGTACTTTTGTTTTACAGAAAAAACTCAATTTTTCTTAATTTTGAATTTTATATTTTACTTTCCATCCCTACGTTTGTTTTACAACAAAAACTCAATTTTTCATAATTTGAAATTTATATTTTATTCTCGATCCGTACTTTTGTTTTACACAAAAAAAACTATATTTTTCTTAATTTCGAAATTTATGTTTTATTTTCGATCCCTACTTTTGTTTTACAAAAAAAACCTTAATTTTTTTATAATTTGGATATTTATATTTTATTCTCGATCCGAACTTTTGTTTTACGCATAAAAACTTAATGTTTCGTAATTTCAAACTTTATATTTTATTTTAGATACGTATTTTGTTTTAGAAGGAAAAACTCAATTTTTCATAATTTGGAATTTTATATTTTATTCTCTATCCGTACTTTTGTTATACACAAAAAGGATCAATTTTTGTTAATTTCGAAATTTATATTTTATTTTCGATCCCTACGTTTGTTTGACAAAAAAAATCTCAATTTTTCATAATTTGGATATTTATATTTTATTCTTGATCCGAAATTGAGTTTTACCCAAAAAAAGCTCAATTTTTTGTAATTTGGAAATTCAAATTTTATTTTCGATCCGTACTTTTGTTTCACATAAAAAAAACTCAACTTTTTGTAATTTCAAAATTTAAATTTTATTTTTGATCCCTACTTTTGTTTTACAAAAAAAATCAACTTTTCATAATTTGAAAATTTAAATTTTATATCGATCCGTACTTTTGTTTTACAAAAAAAAAACTCAGTTTTTGATAATTTGAAATTTACATTTTATTCTCGATCCGTACTTTTGTTTTACACAAAAAACTCATTTTTTCTTAGTCTTTAAAATTTATATTTTATTTTCCATCCCTACGTTTGTTTTACAAAAAAAACTCAATTTTTCATAATTTGAAACGTATATTTTATTCTCGATCCATACTTTTGTTTTACTCATAAAACTTAATTTTTCGTAATTTCAAAATTTATATTTTATTTTGGATCCGTACTTTTGTTTTACAAAGAAAAACTCAATTTTTCATAATTTGGAATTTTATATTTTATTCTAGATCCGTACTTTTGTTTTACACAAAAAGCTTCAATTTTTGTTAATTTCGAAATTTATATTTTATTTTCAATCCCTACGTTTGTTTGACAAAAAAAAACTCAATTTTTCATAATTTGGATATTTATATTTTATTCTTGATCCGAACTTTTGTTTTACACAAAAAAGCTCTATTTTTCGTAATTTGGAAATACAAATTTTATTTTCGATTCGTACTTTTTTTTTACATAAAAAAAGTCAATTTTTTGTAATTTCAAAATTTAAATTTTATATTTGATCCCTACTTTTGTCTTACAAAAAAAAAACTCAGTTTTTGATAATTTGAAATTTACATTTTATTCTCGATCCGTACTTTTGTTTTACACAAAAAACTCATTTTTTCTTAGTTTTTAAAATTTATATATTATTTTCCATCCCTACGTTTGTTTTACAAAAAAAACTCAATTTTTCATAATTTGAAACTTATATTTTATTCTCGATCCATACTTTTGTTTTACTCATAAAACTTAATTTTTCGTAATTTCAAAATTTATATTTTATTCTAGATCTGTACTT
>CM059254.1:1793660-2012061 GCA_030347555.1 Lablab purpureus
ATAATTTCAAATTTATATTTTATTCTCGATCCGTACTTTTGTTTTACACAAAAAACTCAATTTTTCTTAATTTTGAAATTTATATTTTATTTTCCATCCCTACGTTTGTTTTACAAAAAAAACTCAATTTCTCATAATTTGAAATTTATATTTGATTCTCGACCCGTACTATTTTTTATACAAAAAAACTCAATTTTTGTTAATTTCGAAATTTATATTTTATTTTCGATCCCTACTTTTGTTTTACAAAAAAGAACTCAATTTTTATAATTTGGATATTTATATTTTATTCTCGATCCGAACTTTTGTTTTACGCATAAAAACTTAATTTTTCGTATTTTCAAGATATCTTTTTATTTTGGATCCGTACTTTTGTTTTACAAAAAAAACTCAATTTTTCATAATGTGGAATTTTATATTTTATTCTCGATCCATACATTTGTTTTACACAAAAAGGTTCAATTTGTGTTAATTTCGAAATTTATATTTTATTTTTGATCCCTACGTTTGTTTGACAAAAAAAAACTCAATTTTTCATAATTTGGATATTTATATTTTATTCTTGATCCGAACTTTTGTTTTACACAAAAAGCGCAATTTTTCGTATTTTGGAAATTCATATTTTATTTTCGATCTGTACTTTTGTTTTACATAAAAAAAACTCAATTTTTTGTAATTTCAAAATTTAAATTTTATATTTGATCCCTACTTTTGTTTTACAAAAAAAATCAATTTTTCATAATTTGGAAATTTATATTTTATTTTCGATCCGTACTATTGTTTTACAAAAAAAAACTCAGTTTTTGATAATTTGAAATTTATATTTTATTCTCGATCCGTACTTTTGTTTTACACAAAAAACTCAATTTTTCTTAATTTTGAAATTTATATTTTATTTTCCATCCCCACGATTGTTTTACAAAAAAAACTCAATTTTTCGTAATTTGATATTTATATTTTATTCTCGATCCGTACTTTTGTTTTACACAAAAAAACTCAATTTTTCTAAATTTCTAAATTTATATTTTATTTTTGATCCGTACTTTTGTTTTACATAAAAAAAACTCATTTTTTTGTAATTTCAAAATTTAAATTTTATATTTGATCCCTACTTTTGTTTTAACAAAAAAATCAATTTTTCATAATTTGGAAATTTATATTTTATTTTCGATCCGTAATTTTGTTGTACAAAAAAAAAACTCAGTTTTTGATAATTTGAAATTTATATTTTATTCTCGATCCGTACTTTTGTTTTACACAAAAAACTCAATTTTTCTTAATTTTGAAATTTATATTTTATTTTCTATCCCTACGTATGTTTTACAAAAAAAACTCAATTTCTCCTAATTTGAAATTTATATTTTATTCTCGATCCGTACTATTGTTTTATACAAAAAAACTCAATTTTTCGTAATTTCGAAATTTATATTTTATTTTCGATCCCTACTTTTGTTTTACAAAAAAAAACTCAATTTTTTATAATTTGGATATTTATATTTTATTCTCGATCCGAACTTTTGTTTTACCTATAAAAACTTAATGTTTCGTAATTTCGAAATTTCTATTTTATTTTGGATCCGAACTTTTGTTTTACAAATAAAAACTCAATTTTTCATAATTTGGAATTTTATATTGCATTCTCGATCTAGTACTTTTGTTTTACACAAAAGGTTCAATTTTTGATAATTTCGAAATTTATATTTTATTTTTTATCCCTACGTTTGTTTGACAAAAAAACTCAATTTTTCATAATTTGGATGTTTATATTTTATTCTTGATCCGAACTTTTGTTTTACACAAAAAAGCTCAATTGTTCGTAATTTGGAAATTCGTATTTTATTTTCGATCCGTAATTTTGTTTTACATAAAAAAACTCAATTTTTGTAATTTCAAAATTTAAATTTTATATTTGATCCCTACTTTTGTTTTACAAAAAAAAATCAATTTTTCATAATTTGGAGATTTATATTTTATTTTGGATCCGTACTTTTATTTTACCAAAAAAAACTCAGCTTTTGATAATTTGAAATTTATATTTTATTCCGATCCGTACTTTTTTTTAATAAAAACTCAATTTTTCTTAATTTTGAAATTTATATTTTATTTTCCATCCCCACGTTTGTTTTTAAAAAAAAACTCAATTTCTCCTAATTTGAAATTTATATTTTATTCTCGATCTGTACTTTTGTTTTATACAAAAAAACTCAATTTTTCTTACTTTCGAAATTTATATTTTATTCTCGATGCGTACTTTTGTTTTATACAAAAGAAAACTCAATTTTTCTTAATTTAGAAATTTATATTTTATTTCCGAGCCCTACTTTTGTTTTACAAAAAAAAATCAATTTTTTATAATTTGGATATTTATATTTTATTCTCGATCCGAACTTTTGTTTTACGCATAAAAACTTAATTTTTCTTAATTTTGAAATTTATATTTTATTTTCGATGCGTACTTTTGTTTTACAAAAAAAAAAACACAGTTTCTGATAATTTCAAATTTATATTTTATTCTCGATCCGTACTTTTGTTTTACACAAAAAACTCAATTTTTCTTAATTTTGAAATTTATATTTTATTTTCCATCCCTACGTTTGTTTTACAAAAAAAACTCAATTTCTCATAATTTGAAATTTATATTTGATTCTCGACTCAGTACTATTTTTTATACAAAAACTCAATTTTTGTTAATTTCGAAATTTATATTTTATTTTCGATCCCTACTTTTGTTTTAAAAAAACTCAATTTTTTATAATTTGGATATTTATATTTTATTCTCGATCCGAACTTTTGTTTTACGCATAAAAACTTAATTTTTCGTATTTTCAAGATATCTTTTTATTTTGGATCCGTACTTTTGTTTTACAAAAAAACTCAATTTTTCATAATGTGGAATTTTATATTTTATTCTCGATCCATACATTTGTTTTACACAAAAAGGTTCAATTTGTGTTAATTTCGAAATTTATATTTTATTTTTGATCCCTACGTTTGTTTGACAAAAAAACTCAATTTTTCATAATTTGGATATTTATATTTTATTCTTGATCCGAACTTTTGTTTTACACAAAAGCGCAATTTTTCGTATTTTGGAAATTCATATTTTATTTTCGATCTGTACTTTTGTTTTACATAAAAAACTCAATTTTTTGTAATTTCAAAATTTAAATTTTATATTTGATCCCTACTTTTGTTTTACAAAAAATCAATTTTTCATAATTTGGAAATTTATATTTTATTTTCGATCCGTACTATTGTTTTACAAAAAAACTCGCTTTTGATAATTTGAAATTTATATTTTATTCTCGATCCAGTACTTTTGTTTTACACAAAAACTCAATTTTTCTTAATTTTGAAATTTATATTTTATTTTCCATCCCCACGATTGTTTTACAAAAAAACTCAATTTTTCGTAATTTGATATTTATATTTTATTCTCGATCCGTACTTTTGTTTTACACAAAAAACTCAATTTTTCTAAATTTCTAAATTTATATTTTATTTTTGATCCAGTACTTTTGTTTTACATAAAAAAACTCATTTTTTTGTAATTTCAAAATTTAAATTTTATATTTGATCCCTACTTTTGTTTTAACAAAAATCAACTTTTCATAATTTGGAAATTTATATTTTATTTTCGATCCGTAATTTTGTTGTACAAAAAAAACTCAGCTTTTGATAATTTGAAATTTATATTTTATTCTCGATCCGTACTTTTGTTTTACACAAAAAACTCAATTTTTCTTAATTTTGAAATTTATATTTTATTTTCTATCCCTACGTATGTTTTACAAAAAAAACTCAATTTCTCCTAATTTGAAATTTATATTTTATTCTCGATCCGTACTATTGTTTTATACAAAAACTCAATTTTTCGTAATTTCGAAATTTATATTTTATTTTCGATCCCTACTTTTGTTTTACAAAAAAACTCAATTTTTTATAATTTGGATATTTATATTTTATTCTCGATCCGAACTTTTGTTTTACCTATAAAAACTTAATGTTTCGTAATTTCAAAATTTCTATTTTATTTTGGATCCGAACTTTTGTTTTACAAATAAAAACTCAATTTTTCATAATTTGGAATTTTATATTGCATTCTCGATCTGTACTTTTGTTTTACACAAAAGGTTCAATTTTTGATAATTTCGAAATTTATATTTTATTTTTTATCCCTACGTTTGTTTGACAAAAAAACTCAATTTTTCATAATTTGGATGTTTATATTTTATTCTTGATCCGAACTTTTGTTTTACACAAAAAGCTCAATTGTTCGTAATTTGGAAATTCGTATTTTATTTTCGATCCGTAATTTTGTTTTACATAAAAAAACTCAATTTTTGTAATTTCAAAATTTAAATTTTATATTTGATCCCTACTTTTGTTTTACAAAAAAAATCAATTTTTCATAATTTGGAGATTTATATTTTATTTTGGATCCGTACTTTTATTTTACCAAAAAAAACTCAGTTTTTGATAATTTGAAATTTATATTTTATTCTCGATCCAGTACTTTTGTTTTTAATAAAAAACTCAATTTTTCTTAATTTTGAAATTTATATTTTATTTTCCATCCCCACGTTTGTTTTTAAAAAAACTCAATTTCTCCTAATTTGAAATTTATATTTTATTCTCGATCTGTACTTTTGTTTTATACAAAAAAACTCAATTTTTCTTACTTTCGAAATTTATATTTTATTCTCGATGCGTACTTCTGTTTTATACAAAAGAAAACTCAATTTTTCTTAATTTAGAAATTTATATTTTATTTCCGAGCCCTACTTTTGTTTTACAAAAAAAAATCAATTTTTTATAATTTGGATATTTATATTTTATTCTCGATCCGAACTTTTGTTTTACGCATAAAAACTTAATTTTTCTTAATTTTGAAATTTATATTTTATTTTCGATGCGTACTTTTGTTTTACAAAAAAAAAAACACAGTTTCTGATAATTTCAAATTTATATTTTATTCTCGATCCGTACTTTTGTTTTACACAAAAAACTCAATTTTTCTTAATTTTGAAATTTATATTTTATTTTCCATCCCTACGTTTGTTTTACAAAAAAAACTCAATTTCTCATAATTTGAAATTTATATTTGATTCTCGACCCGTACTATTTTTTATACAAAAAAACTCAATTTTTGTTAATTTCGAAATTTATATTTTATTTTCGATCCCTACTTTTGTTTTAAAAAAAAAACTCAATTTTTTATAATTTGGATATTTATATTTTATTCTCGATCCGAACTTTTGTTTTACGCATAAAAACTTAATTTTTCGTATTTTCAAGATATCTTTTTTATTTTGGATCCGTACTTTTGTTTTACAAAAAAAACTCAATTTTTCATAATGTGGAATTTTGTATTTTATTCTCGATCCACACATTTGTTTTACACAAAAAGGTTCAATTTGTGTTAATTTCGAAATTTTTATTTTATTTTTGATCCCTACGTTTGTTTGACAAAAAAAAACTCAATTTTTCATAATTTGGATATTTATATTTTATTCTTGATCCGAACTTTTGTTTTACACAAAAAGCGCAATTTTTCGTATTTTGGAAATTCATATTTTATTTTCGATCTGTACTTTTGTTTTACATAAAAAAAACTCAATTTTTTGTAATTTCAAAATTTAAATTTTATATTTGATCCCTACTTTTGTTTTACAAAAAAAATCAATTTTTCATAATTTGGACATTTATATTTTATTTTCGATCCGTACTATTGTTTTACAAAAAAAAACTCAGTTTTTGATAATTTGAAATTTATATTTTATTCTCGATCCGTACTTTTGTTTTACACAAAAAACTCAATTTTTCTTAATTTTGAAATTTATATTTTATTTTCCATCCCCACGATTGTTTTACAAAAAAACTCAATTTTTCGTAATTTGATATTTATATTTTATTCTCGATCCAGTACTTTTGTTTTACACAAAAACTCAATTTTTCTAAATTTCTAAATTTATATTTTATTTTTGATCCGTACTTTTGTTTTACATAAAAAACTCATTTTTTTGTAATTTCAAAATTTAAATTTTATATTTGATCCCTACTTTTGTTTTAACAAAAAAATCAATTTTTCATAATTTGGAAATTTATATTTTATTTTCGATCCGTAATTTTGTTGTACAAAAAAACTCAGCTTTTGATAATTTGAAATTTATATTTTATTCTCGATCCAGTACTTTTGTTTTACACAAAAACTCAATTTTTCTTAATTTTGAAATTTATATTTTATTTTCTATCCCTACGTATGTTTTACAAAAAAACTCAATTTCTCCTAATTTGAAATTTATATTTTATTCTCGATCCAGTACTATTGTTTTATACAAAAAACTCAATTTTTCGTAATTTCGAAATTTATATTTTATTTTCGATCCCTACTTTTGTTTTACAAAAAAAAACTCAATTTTTTATAATTTGGATATTTATATTTTATTCTCGATCCGAACTTTTGTTTTACCTATAAAAACTTAATGTTTCGTAATTTCGAAATTTCTATTTTATTTTGGATCCGAACTTTTGTTTTACAAATAAAAACTCAATTTTTCATAATTTGGAATTTTATATTGCATTCTCGATCTGTACTTTTGTTTTACACAAAAAGGTTCAATTTTTGATAATTTCGAAATTTATATTTTATTTTTTATCCCTACGTTTGTTTGACAAAAAAAAACTCAATTTTTCATAATTTGGATGTTTATATTTTATTCTTGATCCGAACTTTTGTTTTACACAAAAAAGCTCAATTGTTCGTAATTTGGAAATTCGTATTTTATTTTCGATCCGTAAATTTGTTTTACATAAAAAAACTCAATTTTTGTAATTTCAAAATTTAAATTTTATATTTGATCCCTACTTTTGTTTTACAAAAAAAATCAATTTTTCATAATTTGGAGATCTATATTTTATTTTGGATCCGTACTTTTATTTTACCAAAAAAAACTCAGTTTTTGATAATTTGAAATTTATATTTTATTTTCCATCCCCACGTTTGTTTTTAAAAAAAAACTCAATTTCTCGTAATTTGAAATTTATATTTTATTCTCGATCTGTACTTTTCTTTTATACAAAAAAACTCAATTTTTCTTACTTTCGAAATTTATATTTTATTCTCGATGCGTACTTTTGTTTTATACAAAAGAAAACTCAATTTTTCTTAATTTAGAAATTTATATTTTATTTCCGAGCCCTACTTTTGTTTTAGAAAAAAAAATCAATTTTTTATAATTTGGATATTTATATTTTATTCTCGATCCGAACTTTTGTTTTACGCATAAAAACTTAATTTTTCTTAATTTTGAAATTTATATTTTATTTTCGATGCGTACTTTTGTTTTACAAAAAAAAAACACAGTTTCTGATAATTTCAAATTTATATTTTATTCTCGATCCAGATTTCTTTGTTTTACACAAAAACTCAATTTTTCTTAATTTTGAAATTTATATTTTATTTTCCATCCCTACGTTTGTTTTACAAAAAACTCAATTTCTCATAATTTGAAATTTATATTTGATTCTCGAACTGCATTACTATTTTTTATACAAAAACTCAATTTTTGTTAATTTCAAATTTATATTTTATTTTCGATCCCTACTTTTGTTTTAAAAAACTCAATTTTTTATAATTTGATATTTATATTTTATTCTCGATCCGAACTTTTGTTTTACGTATAAAAACTTAATTTTTCGTATTTTCAAGATATCTTTTTATTTTGGATCCGCATTTTTGTTTTACAAAAAACTCAATTTTTCATAATGTGGAATTTTTGTATTTTATTCTCGATCCATACATTTGTTTTACACAAAAAGGTTCAATTTGTGTTAATTTCGAAATTTATATTTTATTTTTGATCCCTACGCTTGTTTGACAAAAAAAAACTCAATTTTTCATAATTTGGATATTTATATTTTATTCTTGATCCGAACTTTTGTTTTACACAAAAAGCGCAATTTTTCGTATTTTGGAAATTCATATTTTATTTTCGATCTGTACTTTTGTTTTACATAAAAAAAACTCAATTTTTTGTAATTTCAAAATTTAAATTTTATGTTTGATCCCTACTTTTGTTTTACAAAAAATCAATTTTTCATAATTTGGAAATTTATATTTTATTTTCGGATCCGTACTATTGTTTTACAAAAAAACTCGCTTTTGATAATTTGAAATTTATATTTTATTCTCGATCCGTACTTTTGTTTTACACAAAAAACTCAATTTTTCTTAATTTTGAAATTTATATTTTATTTTCCATCCCCACGATTGTTTTACAAAAAAAACTCAATTTTTCGTAATTTGATATTTATATTTTATTCTCGATCCGTACTTTTGTTTTACACAAAAAAACTCAATTTTTCTAAATTTCTAAATTTATATTTTATTTTTGATCCGTACTTTTGTTTTACATAAAAAAAACTCATTTTTTTGTAATTTCAAAATTTAAATTTTATATTTGATCCCTACTTTTGTTTTAACAAAAAAATCAATTTTTCATAATTTGGAAATTTATATTTTATTTTCGATCCGTAATTTTGTTGTACTGAAAAAAACTCAGCTTTTGATAATTTGAAATTTATATTTTATTCTCGATCCGTACTTTTGTTTTACACAAAAAACTCAATTTTTCTTAATTTTGAAATTTATATTTTATTTTCTATCCCTACGTATGTTTTACAAAAAAAACTCAATTTCTCCTAATTTGAAATTTATATTTTATTCTCGATCCGTACTATTGTTTTATACAAAAAAACTCAATTTTTCGTAATTTCGAAATTTATATTTTATTTTCGATCCCTACTTTTGTTTTACAAAAAAAAACTCAATTTTTTATAATTTGGATATTTATATTTTATTCTCGATCCGAACTTTTGTTTTACCTATAAAAACTTAATGTTTCCTAATTTCGAAATTTCTATTTTATTTTGGATCCGAACTTTTGTTTTACAAATAAAAACTCAATTTTTCATAATTTGGAATTTTATATTGCATTCTCGATCTGTACTTTTTTTTTACACAAAAAGGTTCAATTTTTGATAATTTCGAAATTTATATTTTATTTTCTATCCCTACGTATGTTTTACAAAAAAAACTCAATTTCTCCTAATTTGAAATTTATATTTTATTCTCGATCCGTACTATTGTTTTATACAAAAAAACTCAATTTTTCGTAATTTCGAAATTTATATTTTATTTTCGATCCCTACTTTTGTTTTACCAAAAAAAACTCAATTTTTTATAATTTGGATATTTATATTTTATTCTCGATCCGAACTTTTGTTTTACCTATAAAAACTTAATGTTTCGTAATTTCAAAATTTCTATTTTATTTTGGATCCGAACTTTTGTTTTACAAATAAAAACTCAATTTTTCATAATTTGGAATTTTATATTGCATTCTCGATCTGTACTTTTGTTTTACACAAAAGGTTCAATTTTTTGATAATTTCGAAATTTATATTTTATTTTTTATCCCTACGCTTGTTTGACAAAAAAACTCAATTTTTCATAATTTGATGTTCATATTTTATTCTTGATCCGAACTTTTGTTTTACACAAAAAGCTCAATTGTTCGTAATTTGGAAATTGTATTTTATTTTCGATCCGTAATTTTGTTTTACATAAAAACTCAATTTTTGTAATTTCAAAATTTAAATTTTATATTTGATCCCTACTTTTGTTTTACAAAAAAAATCAATTTTTCATAATTTGGAGATCTATATTTTATTTTGGATCCGTACTTTTATTTTACCAAAAAAAACTCAGTTTTTGATAATTTGAAATTTATATTTTATTCCCGATCTGTACTTTTTTTTTTAATAAAAAACTCAATTTTTCTTAATTTTGAAATTTATATTTTATTTTCCATCCCCACGTTTGTTTTTAAAAAAAAACTCAATTTCTCCTAATTTGAAATTTATATTTTATTCTCGATCTGTACTTTTGTTTTATACAAAAAAACTCAATTTTTCTTACTTTCGAAATTTATATTTTATTCTCGATGCGTACTTTTGTTTTATACAAAAGAAAACTCAATTTTTCTTAATTTAGAAATTTATATTTTATTTCCGAGCCCTACTTTTGTTTTACAAAAAAAAATCAATTTTTTATAATTTGGATATTTATATTTTATTCTCGATCCGAACTTTTGTTTTACGCATAAAAACTTCATTTTTCGTATTTTCAAGATATCTTTTTTATTTTGGATCCGTACTTTTGTTTTACAAAAAAAACTCAATTTTTCATAATGTGGAATTTTATATTTTCTTCTCGATCCATACATTTGTTTTACACAAAAAGGTTCAATTTGTGTTAATTTCGAAATTTATATTTTATTTTTGATCCCTACGTTTGTTTGACAAAAAAAAACTCAATTTTTCATAATTTGGATATTTATATTTTATTCTTGATCCGAACTTTTGTTTTACACAAAAAGCGCAATTTTTCGTATTTTGGAAATTCATATTTTATTTTCGATCTGTACTTTTGTTTTACATAAAAAAAACTCAATTTTTTGTAATTTCAAAATTTAAATTTTATATTTGATCCCTACTTTTGTTTTACAAAAAATCAATTTTTCATAATTTGGAAATTTATATTTTATTTTCGATCCGTATCTATTGTTTTACAAAAAAACTCAGCTTTTGATAATTTGAAATTTATATTTTATTCTCGATCCGTATTCTTTGTTTTACACAAAAACTCAATTTTTCTTAATTTTGAAATTTATATTTTATTTTCCATCCCCACGATTGTTTTACAAAAACTCAATTTTTCGTAATTTGATATTTATATTTTATTCTCGATCCGTACTTTTGTTTTACACAAAAACTCAATTTTTCTAAATTTCTAAATTTATATTTTATTTTTGATCCGTACTTTTTGTTTTACATAAAAACTCATTTTTTTGTAATTTCAAAATTTAAATTTTATATTTGATCCCTACTTTTGTTTTAACAAAAATCAACTTTTCATAATTTGGAAATTTATATTTTATTTTCGATCCGTAATTTTGTTGTACAAAAAAACTCGCTTTTTGATAATTTGAAATTTATATTTTATTCTCGATCCGTATTTTTGTTTTACACAAAAACTCAATTTTTCTTAATTTTGAAATTTATATTTTATTTTCTATCCCTACGTATGTTTTACAAAAACTCAATTTCTCCTAATTTGAAATTTATATTTTATTCTCGATCCGTACTATTGTTTTATACAAAAACTCAATTTTTCGTAATTTCAAATTTATATTTTATTTTCGATCCCTACTTTTGTTTTACAAAAAAACTCAATTTTTTATAATTTGGATATTTATATTTTATTCTCGATCCGAACTTTTGTTTTACCTATAAAAACTTAATGTTTCGTAATTTCGAAATTTCTATTTTATTTTGATCCGAACTTTGTTTTACAAATAAAAACTCAATTTTTCATAATTTGGAATTTTATATTGCATTCTCGATCTCAGTACTTTTGTTTTACACAAAAAGGTTCAATTTTTGATAATTTCGAAATTTATATTTTATTTTTTATCCCTACGCTTTGTTTGACAAAAAAACTCAATTTTTCATAATTTGATGTTTATATTTTATTCTTGATCCGAACTTTTGTTTTACACAAAAAGCTCAATTGTTCGTAATTTGGAAATTGTGATTTTATTTTCGATCCGTAATTTTGTTTTTACATAAAAACTCAATTTTTGTAATTTCAAAATTTAAATTTTATATTTGATCCCTACTTTTGTTTTACAAAAAATCAATTTTTCATAATTTGGAGATTTATATTTTATTTTGATCCAGATTTTTATTTTACCAAAAACTCAGCTTTTGATAATTTGAAATTTATATTTTATTCCGATCCGATTTTTTTTTTTTTAATAAAAACTCAATTTTTCTTAATTTTGAAATTTATATTTTATTTTCCATCCCCACGTTTGTTTTTAAAAAAACTCAATTTCTCCTAATTTGAAATTTATATTTTATTCTCGATCCAGACTTTTGTTTTATACAAAAAACTCAATTTTTCTTACTTTCGAAATTTATATTTTATTCTCGATGCATTTCTGTTTTATACAAAAGAAAACTCAATTTTTCTTAATTTAGAAATTTATATTTTATTTCCGAGCCCTACTTTTGTTTTACAAAAAATCAATTTTTTATAATTTGATATTTATATTTTATTCTCGATCCGAACTTTTGTTTTACGATAAAAACTTCATTTTTCTTAATTTTGAAATTTATATTTTATTTTCGATGCGTATTTTTGTTTTACAAAAAACACACAGCTTTTTGATAATTTCAAATTTATATTTTATTCTCGATCCAGTACTTTTGTTTTACACAAAAACTCAATTTTTCTTAATTTTGAAATTTATATTTTATTTTCCATCCCTACGCTTGTTTTACAAAAAACTCAATTTCTCATAATTTGAAATTTATATTTGATTCTCGACTCGCACTATTTTTTATACAAAAACTCAATTTTTGTTAATTTCGAAATTTATATTTTATTTTCGATCCCTACTTTTGTTTTAAAAAAACTCAATTTTTTATAATTTGGATATTTATATTTTATTCTCGATCCGAACTTTTGTTTTACGATAAAAACTTAATTTTTCGTATTTTCAAGATATCTTTTTATTTTGGATCCGTACTTTTGTTTTACAAAAAACTCAATTTTTCATAATGTGGAATTTTATATTTTATTCTCGATCCATACATTTGTTTTACACAAAAAGGTTCAATTTGTGTTAATTTCGAAATTTATATTTTATTTTTGATCCCTACGCTTGTTTGACAAAAAAACTCAATTTTTCATAATTTGGATATTTATATTTTATTCTTGATCCGAACTTTTGTTTTACACAAAAGCGCAATTTTTCGTATTTTGGAAATTCATATTTTATTTTCGATCCAGTACTTTTGTTTTACATAAAAACTCAATTTTTGTAATTTCAAAATTTAAATTTTATATTTGATCCCTACTTTTGTTTTACAAAAAATCAATTTTTCATAATTTGGAAATTTATATTTTATTTTCGATCCGTACTATTGTTTTGCAAAAAAACTCGCTTTTGATAATTTGAAATTTATATTTTATTCTCGATCCGTACTTTTGTTTTACACAAAAAACTCAATTTTTCTTAATTTTGAAATTTATATTTTATTTTCCATCCCCACGATTGTTTTACAAAAAACTCAATTTTTCGTAATTTGATATTTATATTTTATTCTCGATCCGTACTTTTGTTTTACACAAAAACTCAATTTTTCTAAATTTCTAAATTTATATTTTATTTTTGATCCGTACTTTTTGTTTTACATAAAAACTCATTTTTTTGTAATTTCAAAATTTAAATTTTATATTTGATCCCTACTTTTGTTTTAACAAAAAATCAACTTTTCATAATTTGGAAATTTATATTTTATTTTCGATCCGTAATTTTGTTGTACAAAAAAAACTCAGCTTTTGATAATTTGAAATTTATATTTTATTCTCGATCCGTACTTTTGTTTTACACAAAAACTCAATTTTTCTTAATTTTGAAATTTATATTTTATTTTCTATCCCTACGTATGTTTTACAAAAAACTCAATTTCTCCTAATTTGAAATTTATATTTTATTCTCGATCCGTACTATTGTTTTATACAAAAACTCAATTTTTCGTAATTTCGAAATTTATATTTTATTTTCGATCCCTACTTTTGTTTTACAAAAAACTCAATTTTTTATAATTTGGATATTTATATTTTATTCTCGATCCGAACTTTTGTTTTACCTATAAAACTTAATGTTTCGTAATTTCAAAATTTCTATTTTATTTTGGATCCGAACTTTTGTTTTACAAATAAAAACTCAATTTTTCATAATTTGGAATTTTATATTGCATTCTCGATCTGTACTTTTGTTTTACACAAAAAGGTTCAATTTTTGATAATTTCGAAATTTATATTTTATTTTTTATCCCTACGTTTGTTTGACAAAAAAAAACTCAATTTTTCATAATTTGGATGTTTATATTTTATTCTTGATCCGAACTTTTGTTTTACACAAAAAAGCTCAATTGTTCGTAATTTGGAAATTCGTATTTTATTTTCGATCCGTAATTTTGTTTTACATAAAAAAACTCAATTTTTGTAATTTCAAAATTTAAATTTTATATTTGATCCCTACTTTTGTTTTACAAAAAAAATCAATTTTTCATAATTTGGAGATTTATATTTTATTTTGGATCCGTACTTTTATTTTACCAAAAAAAACTCAGTTTTTGATAATTTGAAATTTATATTTTATTCCCGATCCGTACTTTTTTTTTTAATAAAAAACTCAATTTTTCTTAATTTTGAAATTTATATTTTATTTTCCATCCCCACGTTTGTTTTTAAAAAAAAACTCAATTTCTCCTAATTTGAAATTTATATTTTATTCTCGATCTGTACTTTTGTTTTATACAAAAAAACTCAATTTTTCTTACTTTCGAAATTTATATTTTATTCTCGATGCGTACTTCTGTTTTATACAAAAGAAACCTCAATTTTTCTTAATTTAGAAATTTATATTTTATTTCCGAGCCCTACTTTTGTTTTACAAAAAAAAATCAATTTTTTATAATTTGGATATTTATATTTTATTCTCGATCCGAACTTTTGTTTTACGCATAAAAACTTCATTTTTCTTAATTTTGAAATTTATATTTTATTTTCGATGCGTACTTTTGTTTTACAAAAAAAAACACACAGTTTTTGATAATTTCAAATTTATATTTTATTCTCGATCCGTACTTTTGTTTTACACAAAAAACTCAATTTTTCTTAATTTTGAAATTTATATTTTATTTTCCATCCCTACGTTTGTTTTACAAAAAAAACTCAATTTCTCATAATTTGAAATTTATATTTGATTCTCGACCCGTACTATTTTTTATACAAAAAAACTCAATTTTTGTTAATTTCGAAATTTATATTTTATTTTCGATCCCTACTTTTGTTTTAAAAAAAAAACTCAATTTTTTATAATTTGGATATTTATATTTTATTCTCGATCCGAACTTTTGTTTTACGCATAAAAACTTAATTTTTCGTATTTTCAAGATATCTTTTTATTTTGGATCCGTACTTTTGTTTTACAAAAAACTCAATTTTTCATAATGTGGAATTTTATATTTTATTCTCGATCCATACATTTGTTTTACACAAAAGGTTCAATTTGTGTTAATTTCGAAATTTATATTTTATTTTTGATCCCTACGTTTGTTTGACAAAAAAAAACTCAATTTTTCATAATTTGGATATTTATATTTTATTCTTGATCCGAACTTTTGTTTTACACAAAAGCGCAATTTTTCGTATTTTGGAAATTCATATTTTATTTTCGATCTGTACTTTTGTTTTACATAAAAACTCAATTTTTTGTAATTTCAAAATTTAAATTTTATATTTGATCCCTACTTTTGTTTTACAAAAAAATCAATTTTTCATAATTTGGAAATTTATATTTTATTTTCGATCCGTACTATTGTTTTGCAAAAAAACTCAGCTTTTGATAATTTGAAATTTATATTTTATTCTCGATCCAGTACTTTTGTTTTACACAAAAACTCAATTTTTCTTAATTTTGAAATTTATATTTTATTTTCCATCCCCACGATTGTTTTACAAAAAAACTCAATTTTTCGTAATTTGATATTTATATTTTATTCTCGATCCGTACTTTTGTTTTACACAAAAACTCAATTTTTCTAAATTTCTAAATTTATATTTTATTTTTGATCCGTACTTTTGTTTTACATAAAAAACTCATTTTTTTGTAATTTCAAAATTTAAATTTTATATTTGATCCCTACTTTTGTTTTAACAAAAAATCAACTTTTCATAATTTGGAAATTTATATTTTATTTTCGATCCGTAATTTTGTTGTACAAAAAAACTCAGCTTTTGATAATTTGAAATTTATATTTTATTCTCGATCCGTACTTTTGTTTTACACAAAAACTCAATTTTTCTTAATTTTGAAATTTATATTTTATTTTCTATCCCTACGTATGTTTTACAAAAAACTCAATTTCTCCTAATTTGAAATTTATATTTTATTCTCGATCCGTACTATTGTTTTATACAAAAACTCAATTTTTCGTAATTTCGAAATTTATATTTTATTTTCGATCCCTACTTTTGTTTTACAAAAAAACTCAATTTTTTATAATTTGGATATTTATATTTTATTCTCGATCCGAACTTTTGTTTTACCTATAAAAACTTAATGTTTCGTAATTTCAAAATTTCTATTTTATTTTGATCCGAACTTTTGTTTTACAAATAAAAACTCAATTTTTCATAATTTGGAATTTTATATTGCATTCTCGATCTAGTACTTTTGTTTTACACAAAAGGTTCAATTTTTGATAATTTCGAAATTTATATTTTATTTTTTATCCCTACGTTTGTTTGACAAAAAAACTCAATTTTTCATAATTTGATGTTCATATTTTATTCTTGATCCGAACTTTTGTTTTACACAAAAAGCTCAATTGTTCGTAATTTGGAAATTCGTATTTTATTTTCGATCCGTAATTTTGTTTTACATAAAAACTCAATTTTTGTAATTTCAAAATTTAAATTTTATATTTGATCCCTACTTTTGTTTTACAAAAAATCAATTTTTCATAATTTGGAGATTTATATTTTATTTTGGATCCGTATTTTTATTTTACCAAAAAACTCAGCTTTTGATAATTTGAAATTTATATTTTATTCCCGATCCAGATTTCTTTTTTTTTTAATAAAAACTCAATTTTTCTTAATTTTGAAATTTATATTTTATTTTCCATCCCCACGTTTGTTTTTAAAAAAACTCAATTTCTCCTAATTTGAAATTTATATTTTATTCTCGATCCAGTACTTTTGTTTTATACAAAAACTCAATTTTTCTTACTTTCGAAATTTATATTTTATTCTCGATGCGTACTTTTGTTTTATACAAAAGAAAACTCAATTTTTCTTAATTTAGAAATTTATATTTTATTTCCGAGCCCTACTTTTGTTTTACAAAAAAAAATCAATTTTTTATAATTTGGATATTTATATTTTATTCTCGATCCGAACTTTTGTTTTACGCATAAAAACTTCATTTTTCTTAATTTTGAAATTTATATTTTATTTTCGATGCGTACTTTTGTTTTACAAAAAAAAACACACAGTTTTTGATAATTTCAAATTTATATTTTATTCTCGATCCGTACTTTTGTTTTACACAAAAAACTCAATTTTTCTTAATTTTGAAATTTATATTTTATTTTCCATCCCTACGTTTGTTTAACAAAAAAAAACTCAATTTCTCATAATTTGAAATTTATATTTGATTCTCGACCTGTACTATTTTTTATACAAAAAAACTCAATTTTTGTTAATTTCGAAATTTATATTTTATTTTCGATCCCTACTTTTGTTTTAAAAAAAAACTCAATTTTTTATAATTTGGATATTTATATTTTATTCTCGATCCGAACTTTTGTTTTACGCATAAAAACTTAATTTTTCGTATTTTCAAGATATCTTTTTTATTTTGGATCCGTACTTTTGTTTTACAAAAAAAACTCAATGTTTCATAATGTGGAATTTTGTATTTTATTCTCGATCCATACATTTGTTTTACACAAAAAGGTTCAATTTGTGTTAATTTCGAAATTTATATTTTATTTTTGATCCCTACGTTTGTTTGACAAAAAAAAACTCAATTTTTCATAATTTGGATATTTATATTTTATTCTTGATCCGAACTTTTGTTTTACACAAAAAGCGCAATTTTTCGTATTTTGGAAATTCATATTTTATTTTCGATCCAGTACTTTTGTTTTACATAAAAACTCAATTTTTTGTAATTTCAAAATTTAAATTTTATATTTGATCCCTACTTTTGTTTTACAAAAAAAATCAATTTTTCATAATTTGGAAATTTATATTTTATTTTCGATCCGTACTATTGTTTTACAAAAAAAAACTCAGTGTTTGATAATTTGAAATTTATATTTTATTCTCGATCCGTACTTTTGTTTTACACAAAAACTCAATTTTTCTTAATTTTGAAATTTATATTTTATTTTCCATCCCCACGATTGTTTTACAAAAAACTCAATTTTTCGTAATTTGATATTTATATTTTATTCTCGATCCAGTACTTTTGTTTTACACAAAAACTCAATTTTTCTAAATTTCTAAATTTATATTTTATTTTTGATCCGTACTTTTTGTTTTACATAAAAACTCATTTTTTTGTAATTTCAAAATTTAAATTTTATATTTGATCCCTACTTTTGTTTTAACAAAAAATCAACTTTTCATAATTTGGAAATTTATATTTTATTTTCGATCCGTAATTTTGTTGTACAAAAAAACTCAGCTTTTGATAATTTGAAATTTATATTTTATTCTCGATCCGTACTTTTGTTTTACACAAAAACTCAATTTTTCTTAATTTTGAAATTTATATTTTATTTTCTATCCCTACGTATGTTTTACAAAAAAACTCAATTTCTCCTAATTTGAAATTTATATTTTATTCTCGATCCGTACTATTGTTTTATACAAAAACTCAATTTTTCGTAATTTCGAAATTTATATTTTATTTTCGATCCCTACTTTTGTTTTACAAAAAAACTCAATTTTTTATAATTTGGATATTTATATTTTATTCTCGATCCGAACTTTTGTTTTACCTATAAAAACTTAATGTTTCGTAATTTCAAAATTTCTATTTTATTTTGGATCCGAACTTTTGTTTTACAAATAAAAACTCAATTTTTCATAATTTGGAATTTTATATTGCATTCTCGATCTGTACTTTTGTTTTACACAAAAAGGTTCAATTTTTGATAATTTCGAAATTTATATTTTATTTTTTATCCCTACGTTTGTTTGACAAAAAAAAACTCAATTTTTCATAATTTGGATGTTCATATTTTATTCTTGATCCGAACTTTTGTTTTACACAAAAAAGCTCAATTGTTCGTAATTTGGAAATTCGTATTTTATTTTCGATCCGTAATTTTGTTTTACATAAAAACTCAATTTTTGTAATTTCAAAATTTAAATTTTATATTTGATCCCTACTTTTGTTTTACAAAAAATCAATTTTTCATAATTTGGAGATTTATATTTTATTTTGGATCCGTATTTTTATTTTACCAAAAAACTCAGCTTTTGATAATTTGAAATTTATATTTTATTCCCGATCCAGTACTTTTTTTTTTTAATAAAAACTCAATTTTTCTTAATTTTGAAATTTATATTTTATTTTCCATCCCCACGTTTGTTTTTAAAAAAACTCAATTTCTCCTAATTTGAAATTTATATTTTATTCTCGATCTGTACTTTTGTTTTATACAAAAACTCAATTTTTCTTACTTTCGAAATTTATATTTTATTCTCGATGCGTACTTCTGTTTTATACAAAAGAAACCTCAATTTTTCTTAATTTAGAAATTTATATTTTATTTCCGAGCCCTACTTTTGTTTTACAAAAAAATCAATTTTTTATAATTTGGATATTTATATTTTATTCTCGATCCGAACTTTTGTTTTACGTATAAAAACTTCATTTTTCTTAATTTTGAAATTTATATTTTATTTTCGATGCGTACTTTTGTTTTACAAAAAAACACACGCTTTTGATAATTTCAAATTTATATTTTATTCTCGATCCGTACTTTTGTTTTACACAAAAACTCAATTTTTCTTAATTTTGAAATTTATATTTTATTTTCCATCCCTACGTTTGTTTTACAAAAAACTCAATTTCTCATAATTTGAAATTTATATTTGATTCTCGACTCGTACTATTTTTTATACAAAAACTCAATTTTTGTTAATTTCGAAATTTATATTTTATTTTCGATCCCTACTTTTGTTTTAAAAAAACTCAATTTTTTATAATTTGGATATTTATATTTTATTCTCGATCCGAACTTTTGTTTTACGCATAAAAACTTAATTTTTCGTATTTTCAAGATATCTTTTTATTTTGGATCCGTACTTTTGTTTTACAAAAACTCAATTTTTCATAATGTGGAATTTTATATTTTATTCTCGATCCATACATTTGTTTTACACAAAAAGGTTCAATTTGTGTTAATTTCGAAATTTATATTTTATTTTTGATCCCTACGCTTGTTTGACAAAAAAACTCAATTTTTCATAATTTGGATATTTATATTTTATTCTTGATCCGAACTTTTGTTTTACACAAAAGCGCAATTTTTCGTATTTTGGAAATTCATATTTTATTTTCGATCCAGTACTTTTGTTTTACATAAAAAACTCAATTTTTTGTAATTTCAAAATTTAAATTTTATATTTGATCCCTACTTTTGTTTTACAAAAAATCAATTTTTCATAATTTGGAAATTTATATTTTATTTTCGATCCGTACTATTGTTTTGCAAAAAAACTCGCTTTTGATAATTTGAAATTTATATTTTATTCTCGATCCGTACTTTTGTTTTACACAAAAAACTCAATTTTTCTTAATTTTGAAATTTATATTTTATTTTCCATCCCCACGATTGTTTTACAAAAAACTCAATTTTTCGTAATTTGATATTTATATTTTATTCTCGATCCGTACTTTTGTTTTACACAAAAACTCAATTTTTCTAAATTTCTAAATTTATATTTTATTTTTGATCCAGTACTTTTGTTTTACATAAAAACTCATTTTTTTGTAATTTCAAAATTTAAATTTTATATTTGATCCCTACTTTTGTTTTAACAAAAAATCAACTTTTCATAATTTGGAAATTTATATTTTATTTTCGATCCGTAATTTTGTTGTACAAAAAAACTCAGCTTTTGATAATTTGAAATTTATATTTTATTCTCGATCCAGTACTTTTGTTTTACACAAAAACTCAATTTTTCTTAATTTTGAAATTTATATTTTATTTTCTATCCCTACGTATGTTTTACAAAAAACTCAATTTCTCCTAATTTGAAATTTATATTTTATTCTCGATCCGTACTATTGTTTTATACAAAAACTCAATTTTTCGTAATTTCGAAATTTATATTTTATTTTCGATCCCTACTTTTGTTTTACAAAAAAACTCAATTTTTTATAATTTGGATATTTATATTTTATTCTCGATCCGAACTTTTGTTTTACCTATAAAAACTTAATGTTTCGTAATTTCAAAATTTCTATTTTATTTTGATCCGAACTTTTGTTTTACAAATAAAAACTCAATTTTTCATAATTTGGAATTTTATATTGCATTCTCGATCCAGTACTTTTGTTTTACACAAAAAGGTTCAATTTTTGATAATTTCGAAATTTATATTTTATTTTTTATCCCTACGCTTGTTTGACAAAAAACTCAATTTTTCATAATTTGGATGTTTATATTTTATTCTTGATCCGAACTTTTGTTTTACACAAAAAGCTCAATTGTTCGTAATTTGGAAATTCGTATTTTATTTTCGATCCGTAATTTTGTTTTACATAAAAACTCAATTTTTGTAATTTCAAAATTTAAATTTTATATTTGATCCCTACTTTTGTTTTACAAAAAATCAATTTTTCATAATTTGGAGATTTATATTTTATTTTGGATCCGTATTTTTATTTTACCAAAAAACTCAGCTTTTGATAATTTGAAATTTATATTTTATTCCCGATCCAGTACTTTTTTTTTTAATAAAAACTCAATTTTTCTTAATTTTGAAATTTATATTTTATTTTCCATCCCCACGCTTGTTTTTAAAAAAACTCAATTTCTCCTAATTTGAAATTTATATTTTATTCTCGATCCAGTACTTTTGTTTTATACAAAAACTCAATTTTTCTTACTTTCAAATTTATATTTTATTCTCGATGCGTATTTCTGTTTTATACAAAAGAAAACTCAATTTTTCTTAATTTAGAAATTTATATTTTATTTCCGAGCCCTACTTTTGTTTTACAAAAAAATCAATTTTTTATAATTTGGATATTTATATTTTATTCTCGATCCGAACTTTTGTTTTACGTATAAAAACTTCATTTTTCTTAATTTTGAAATTTATATTTTATTTTCGATGCGTATTTTTGTTTTACAAAAAACACACAGCTTTTGATAATTTCAAATTTATATTTTATTCTCGATCCGTACTTTTGTTTTACACAAAAACTCAATTTTTCTTAATTTTGAAATTTATATTTTATTTTCCATCCCTACGTTTGTTTTACAAAAAACTCAATTTCTCATAATTTGAAATTTATATTTGATTCTCGACTCGTACTATTTTTTATACAAAAACTCAATTTTTGTTAATTTCGAAATTTATATTTTATTTTCGATCCCTACTTTTGTTTTAAAAAAACTCAATTTTTTATAATTTGATATTTATATTTTATTCTCGATCCGAACTTTTGTTTTACGCATAAAAACTTAATTTTTCGTATTTTCAAGATATCTTTTTATTTTGATCCGTACTTTTGTTTTACAAAAACTCAATTTTTCATAATGTGGAATTTTATATTTTATTCTCGATCCATACATTTGTTTTACACAAAAAGGTTCAATTTGTGTTAATTTCGAAATTTATATTTTATTTTTGATCCCTACGTTTGTTTGACAAAAAAACTCAATTTTTCATAATTTGGATATTTATATTTTATTCTTGATCCGAACTTTTGTTTTACACAAAAGCGCAATTTTTCGTATTTTGAAATTCATATTTTATTTTCGATCCAGTACTTTTGTTTTACATAAAAACTCAATTTTTTGTAATTTCAAAATTTAAATTTTATATTTGATCCCTACTTTTGTTTTACAAAAAATCAATTTTTCATAATTTGGAAATTTATATTTTATTTTCGATCCGTACTATTGTTTTGCAAAAAAACTCGCTTTTGATAATTTGAAATTTATATTTTATTCTCGATCCGTACTTTTGTTTTACACAAAAACTCAATTTTTCTTAATTTTGAAATTTATATTTTATTTTCCATCCCCACGATTGTTTTACAAAAAACTCAATTTTTCGTAATTTGATATTTATATTTTATTCTCGATCCGTACTTTTGTTTTACACAAAAACTCAATTTTTCTAAATTTCTAAATTTATATTTTATTTTTGATCCAGTACTTTTGTTTTACATAAAAACTCATTTTTTTGTAATTTCAAAATTTAAATTTTATATTTGATCCCTACTTTTGTTTTAACAAAAATCAACTTTTCATAATTTGGAAATTTATATTTTATTTTCGATCCGTAATTTTGTTGTACAAAAAAACTCAGCTTTTGATAATTTGAAATTTATATTTTATTCTCGATCCGTACTTTTGTTTTACACAAAAACTCAATTTTTCTTAATTTTGAAATTTATATTTTATTTTCTATCCCTACGTATGTTTTACAAAAAACTCAATTTCTCCTAATTTGAAATTTATATTTTATTCTCGATCCGTACTATTGTTTTATACAAAAACTCAATTTTTCGTAATTTCGAAATTTATATTTTATTTTCGATCCCTACTTTTGTTTTACAAAAAAACTCAATTTTTTATAATTTGGATATTTATATTTTATTCTCGATCCGAACTTTTGTTTTACCTATAAAAACTTAATGTTTCGTAATTTCAAAATTTCTATTTTATTTTGATCCGAACTTTTGTTTTACAAATAAAAACTCAATTTTTCATAATTTGGAATTTTATATTGCATTCTCGATCCAGTACTTTTGTTTTACACAAAAGGTTCAATTTTTGATAATTTCGAAATTTATATTTTATTTTTTATCCCTACGCTTGTTTGACAAAAAAACTCAATTTTTCATAATTTGATGTTCATATTTTATTCTTGATCCGAACTTTTGTTTTACACAAAAAGCTCAATTGTTCGTAATTTGGAAATTCGTATTTTATTTTCGATCCGTAATTTTGTTTTACATAAAAACTCAATTTTTGTAATTTCAAAATTTAAATTTTATATTTGATCCCTACTTTTGTTTTACAAAAAATCAATTTTTCATAATTTGGAGATTTATATTTTATTTTGGATCCGTATTTTTATTTTACCAAAAAACTCAGCTTTTGATAATTTGAAATTTATATTTTATTCCCGATCCGTACTTTTTTTTTTAATAAAAACTCAATTTTTCTTAATTTTGAAATTTATATTTTATTTTCCATCCCCACGCTTGTTTTTAAAAAAACTCAATTTCTCCTAATTTGAAATTTATATTTTATTCTCGATCCAGTACTTTTGTTTTATACAAAAACTCAATTTTTCTTACTTTCGAAATTTATATTTTATTCTCGATGCGTATTTCTGTTTTATACAAAAGAAACCTCAATTTTTCTTAATTTAGAAATTTATATTTTATTTCCGAGCCCTACTTTTGTTTTACAAAAAAATCAATTTTTTATAATTTGATATTTATATTTTATTCTCGATCCGAACTTTTGTTTTACGTATAAAAACTTCATTTTTCTTAATTTTGAAATTTATATTTTATTTTCGATGCGTACTTTTGTTTTACAAAAAACACACAGCTTTTTGATAATTTCAAATTTATATTTTATTCTCGATCCGTACTTTTGTTTTACACAAAAACTCAATTTTTCTTAATTTTGAAATTTATATTTTATTTTCCATCCCTACGTTTGTTTTACAAAAAACTCAATTTCTCATAATTTGAAATTTATATTTGATTCTCGACTCGTACTATTTTTTATACAAAAACTCAATTTTTGTTAATTTCGAAATTTATATTTTATTTTCGATCCCTACTTTTGTTTTAAAAAAACTCAATTTTTTATAATTTGATATTTATATTTTATTCTCGATCCGAACTTTTGTTTTACGATAAAAACTTAATTTTTCGTATTTTCAAGATATCTTTTTATTTTGGATCCGTACTTTTGTTTTACAAAAACTCAATTTTTCATAATGTGGAATTTTATATTTTATTCTCGATCCATACATTTGTTTTACACAAAAGGTTCAATTTGTGTTAATTTCGAAATTTATATTTTATTTTTGATCCCTACGTTTGTTTGACAAAAAACTCAATTTTTCATAATTTGGATATTTATATTTTATTCTTGATCCGAACTTTTGTTTTACACAAAAAGCGCAATTTTTCGTATTTTGGAAATTCATATTTTATTTTCGATCCAGTACTTTTGTTTTACATAAAAACTCAATTTTTTGTAATTTCAAAATTTAAATTTTATATTTGATCCCTACTTTTGTTTTACAAAAAATCAATTTTTCATAATTTGGAAATTTATATTTTATTTTCGATCCGTACTATTGTTTTGCAAAAAAACTCGCTTTTGATAATTTGAAATTTATATTTTATTCTCGATCCGTACTTTTGTTTTACACAAAAAACTCAATTTTTCTTAATTTTGAAATTTATATTTTATTTTCCATCCCCACGATTGTTTTACAAAAAAAACTCAATTTTTCGTAATTTGATATTTATATTTTATTCTCGATCCGTACTTTTGTTTTACACAAAAACTCAATTTTTCTAAATTTCTAAATTTATATTTTATTTTTTGATCCAGTACTTTTGTTTTACATAAAAACTCATTTTTTTGTAATTTCAAAATTTAAATTTTATATTTGATCCCTACTTTTGTTTTAACAAAAATCAACTTTTCATAATTTGGAAATTTATATTTTATTTTCGATCCGTAATTTTGTTGTACAAAAAAACTCAGCTTTTTGATAATTTGAAATTTATATTTTATTCTCGATCCGTACTTTTGTTTTACACAAAAACTCAATTTTTCTTAATTTTGAAATTTATATTTTATTTTCTATCCCTACGTATGTTTTACAAAAAACTCAATTTCTCCTAATTTGAAATTTATATTTTATTCTCGATCCGTACTATTGTTTTATACAAAAACTCAATTTTTCGTAATTTCGAAATTTATATTTTATTTTCGATCCCTACTTTTGTTTTACAAAAAACTCAATTTTTTATAATTTGGATATTTATATTTTATTCTCGATCCGAACTTTTGTTTTACCTATAAAAACTTAATGTTTCGTAATTTCAAAATTTCTATTTTATTTTGATCCGAACTTTTGTTTTACAAATAAAAACTCAATTTTTCATAATTTGGAATTTTATATTGCATTCTCGATCTGTACTTTTGTTTTACACAAAAGGTTCAATTTTTGATAATTTCGAAATTTATATTTTATTTTTTATCCCTACGTTTGTTTGACAAAAAACTCAATTTTTCATAATTTGGATGTTCATATTTTATTCTTGATCCGAACTTTTGTTTTACACAAAAAGCTCAATTGTTCGTAATTTGGAAATTCGTATTTTATTTTCGATCCGTAATTTTGTTTTACATAAAAACTCAATTTTTGTAATTTCAAAATTTAAATTTTATATTTGATCCCTACTTTTGTTTTACAAAAAATCAATTTTTCATAATTTGGAGATTTATATTTTATTTTGGATCCGTATTTTTATTTTACCAAAAACTCAGCTTTTTGATAATTTGAAATTTATATTTTATTCCCGATCCGTACTTTTTTTTTTAATAAAAACTCAATTTTTCTTAATTTTGAAATTTATATTTTATTTTCCATCCCCACGCTTGTTTTTAAAAAAACTCAATTTCTCCTAATTTGAAATTTATATTTTATTCTCGATCCAGTACTTTTGTTTTATACAAAAACTCAATTTTTCTTACTTTCGAAATTTATATTTTATTCTCGATGCGTACTTCTGTTTTATACAAAAGAAACCTCAATTTTTCTTAATTTAGAAATTTATATTTTATTTCCGAGCCCTACTTTTGTTTTACAAAAAAATCAATTTTTTATAATTTGGATATTTATATTTTATTCTCGATCCGAACTTTTGTTTTACGCATAAAAACTTCATTTTTCTTAATTTTGAAATTTATATTTTATTTTCGATGCGTACTTTTGTTTTACAAAAAAAAAAACACACAGTTTTTGATAATTTCAAATTTATATTTTATTCTCGATCCGTACTTTTGTTTTACACAAAAACTCAATTTTTCTTAATTTTGAAATTTATATTTTATTTTCCATCCCTACGCTTGTTTTACAAAAAACTCAATTTCTCATAATTTGAAATTTATATTTGATTCTCGACTCAGTACTATTTTTTATACAAAAACTCAATTTTTGTTAATTTCGAAATTTATATTTTATTTTCGATCCCTACTTTTGTTTTAAAAAACTCAATTTTTTATAATTTGATATTTATATTTTATTCTCGATCCGAACTTTTGTTTTACGCATAAAAACTTAATTTTTCGTATTTTCAAGATATCTTTTTATTTTGGATCCGTACTTTTGTTTTACAAAAACTCAATTTTTCATAATGTGGAATTTTATATTTTATTCTCGATCCATACATTTGTTTTACACAAAAAGGTTCAATTTGTGTTAATTTCGAAATTTATATTTTATTTTTGATCCCTACGTTTGTTTGACAAAAAACTCAATTTTTCATAATTTGGATATTTATATTTTATTCTTGATCCGAACTTTTGTTTTACACAAAAGCGCAATTTTTCGTATTTTGGAAATTCATATTTTATTTTCGATCCAGTACTTTTGTTTTACATAAAAACTCAATTTTTTGTAATTTCAAAATTTAAATTTTATATTTGATCCCTACTTTTGTTTTACAAAAAATCAATTTTTCATAATTTGGAAATTTATATTTTATTTTCGATCCGTACTATTGTTTTGCAAAAAAACTCGCTTTTTGATAATTTGAAATTTATATTTTATTCTCGATCCGTACTTTTGTTTTACACAAAAACTCAATTTTTCTTAATTTTGAAATTTATATTTTATTTTCCATCCCCACGATTGTTTTACAAAAAACTCAATTTTTCGTAATTTGATATTTATATTTTATTCTCGATCCGTACTTTTGTTTTACACAAAAACTCAATTTTTCTAAATTTCTAAATTTATATTTTATTTTTGATCCAGTACTTTTGTTTTACATAAAAACTCATTTTTTTGTAATTTCAAAATTTAAATTTTATATTTGATCCCTACTTTTGTTTTAACAAAAAATCAACTTTTCATAATTTGGAAATTTATATTTTATTTTCGATCCGTAATTTTGTTGTACAAAAAAACTCAGCTTTTGATAATTTGAAATTTATATTTTATTCTCGATCCGTACTTTTGTTTTACACAAAAAACTCAATTTTTCTTAATTTTGAAATTTATATTTTATTTTCTATCCCTACGTATGTTTTACAAAAAAAACCCAATTTCTCCTAATTTGAAATTTATATTTTATTCTCGATCCGTACTATTGTTTTATACAAAAAAACTCAATTTTTCGTAATTTCGAAATTTATATTTTATTTTCGATCCCTACTTTTGTTTTACAAAAAAAAACTCAATTTTTTATAATTTGGATATTTATATTTTATTCTCGATCCGAACTTTTGTTTTACCTATAAAAACTTAATGTTTCGTAATTTCAAAATTTCTATTTTATTTTGGATCCGAACTTTTGTTTTACAAATAAAAACTCAATTTTTCATAATTTGGAATTTTATATTGCATTCTCGATCTGTACTTTTGTTTTACACAAAAAGGTTCAATTTTTGATAATTTCGAAATTTATATTTTATTTTTTATCCCTACGTTTGTTTGACAAAAAAAAACTCAATTTTTCATAATTTGGATGTTCATATTTTATTCTTGATCCGAACTTTTGTTTTACACAAAAAAGCTCAATTGTTCGTAATTTGGAAATTCGTATTTTATTTTCGATCCGTAATTTTGTTTTACATAAAAAAACTCAATTTTTGTAATTTCAAAATTTAAATTTTATATTTGATCCCTACTTTTGTTTTACAAAAAAAAATCAATTTTTCATAATTTGGAGATTTATATTTTATTTTGGATCCGTACTTTTATTTTACCAAAAAAAACTCAGTTTTTGATAATTTGAAATTTATATTTTATTCCCGATCCGTACTTTTTTTTTAATAAAAAACTCAATTTTTCTTAATTTTGAAATTTATATTTTATTTTCCATCCCCACGTTTGTTTTTAAAAAAAACTCAATTTCTCATAATTTGAAATTTATATTTTATTCTCGATCCAGTACTTTTGTTTTATACAAAAAAACTCAATTTTTCTTACTTTCGAAATTTATATTTTATTCTCGATGCGTACTTCTGTTTTATACAAAAGAAACCTCAATTTTTCTTAATTTAGAAATTTATATTTTATTTCCGAGCCCTACTTTTGTTTTACAAAAAAATCAATTTTTTATAATTTGGATATTTATATTTTATTCTCGATCCGAACTTTTGTTTTACGCATAAAAACTTCATTTTTCTTAATTTTGAAATTTATATTTTATTTTCGATGCGTACTTTTGTTTTACAAAAAAAAACACACAGTTTTTGATAATTTCAAATTTATATTTTATTCTCGATCCGTACTTTTGTTTTACACAAAAAACTCAATTTTTCTTAATTTTGAAATTTATATTTTATTTTCCATCCCTACGTTTGTTTTACAAAAAAAACTCAATTTCTCATAATTTGAAATTTATATTTGATTCTCGACCCGTACTATTTTTTATACAAAAAAACTCAATTTTTGTTAATTTTGAAATTTATATTTTATTTTCGATCCCTACTTTTGTTTTAAAAAAAAACTCAATTTTTTATAATTTGGATATTTATATTTTATTCTCGATCCGAACTTTTGTTTTACGCATAAAAACTTAATTTTTCGTATTTTCAAGATATCTTTTTTATTTTGGATCCGTACTTTTGTTTTACAAAAAAAACTCAATTTTTCATAATGTGGAATTTTATATTTTATTCTCGATCCATACATTTGTTTTACACAAAAAGGTTCAATTTGTGTTAATTTCGAAATTTATATTTTATTTTTTATCCCTACGTTTGTTTGACAAAAAAAAACTCAATTTTTCATAATTTGGATATTTATATTTTATTTTCGATCCGTACTATTGTTTTGCAAAAAAAAACTCAGTTTTTGATAATTTGAAATTTATATTTTATTCTCGATCCGTACTTTTGTTTTACACAAAAAACTCAATTTTTCTTAATTTTGAAATTTATATTTTATTTTCCATCCCCACGATTGTTTTACAAAAAAAACTCAATTTTTCGTAATTTGATATTTATATTTTATTCTCGATCCGTACTTTTGTTTTACGCATAAAAACTTCATTTTTCTTAATTTTGAAATTTATATTTTATTTTCGATGCGTACTTTTGTTTTACAAAAAAAAACACACAGTTTTTGATAATTTCAAATTTATATTTTATTCTCGATCCGTACTTTTGTTTTACACAAAAAACTCAATTTTTCTTAATTTTGAAATTTATATTTTATTTTCCATCCCTACGTTTGTTTTACAAAAAAAACTCAATTTCTCATAATTTGAAATTTATATTTGATTCTCGATCACGTACTATTTTTTATACAAAAACTCAATTTTTGTTAATTTCGAAATTTATATTTTATTTTCGATCCCTACTTTTGTTTTAAAAAAAAAACTCAATTTTTTATAATTTGGATATTTATATTTTATTCTCGATCCGAACTTTTGTTTTACGCATAAAAACTTAATTTTTCGTATTTTCAAGATATCTTTTTATTTTGATCCGTACTTTTGTTTTACAAAAAACTCAATTTTTCATAATGTGGAATTTTATATTTTATTCTCGATCCATACATTTGTTTTACACAAAAGGTTCAATTTGTGTTAATTTCGAAATTTATATTTTATTTTTGATCCCTACGTTTGTTTGACAAAAAAACTCAATTTTTCATAATTTGGATATTTATATTTTATTCTTGATCCGAACTTTTGTTTTACACAAAAGCGCAATTTTTCGTATTTTGGAAATTCATATTTTATTTTCGATCCAGTACTTTTGTTTTACATAAAAACTCAATTTTTTGTAATTTCAAAATTTAAATTTTATATTTGATCCCTACTTTTGTTTTACAAAAAATCAATTTTTCATAATTTGGAAATTTATATTTTATTTTCGATCCGTACTATTGTTTTACAAAAAAACTCGCTTTTTGATAATTTGAAATTTATATTTTATTCTCGATCCAGTACTTTTGTTTTACACAAAAACTCAATTTTTCTTAATTTTGAAATTTATATTTTATTTTCCATCCCCACGATTGTTTTACAAAAAACTCAATTTTTCGTAATTTGATATTTATATTTTATTCTCGATCCGTACTTTTGTTTTACACAAAAACTCAATTTTTCTAAATTTCTAAATTTATATTTTATTTTTGATCCGTACTTTTGTTTTACATAAAAACTCATTTTTTTGTAATTTCAAAATTTAAATTTTATATTTGATCCCTACTTTTGTTTTAACAAAAAATCAACTTTTCATAATTTGGAAATTTATATTTTATTTTCGATCCGTAATTTTGTTGTACAAGAAAAACTCAGCTTTTGATAATTTGAAATTTATATTTTATTCTCGATCCGTACTTTTGTTTTACACAAAAACTCAATTTTTCTTAATTTTGAAATTTATATTTTATTTTCTATCCCTACGTATGTTTTACAAAAAACTCAATTTCTCCTAATTTGAAATTTATATTTTATTCTCGATCCGTACTATTGTTTTATACAAAAACTCAATTTTTCGTAATTTCGAAATTTATATTTTATTTTCGATCCCTACTTTTGTTTTACAAAAAACTCAATTTTTTATAATTTGGATATTTATATTTTATTCTCGATCCGAACTTTTGTTTTACCTATAAAAACTTAATGTTTCGTAATTTCAAAATTTCTATTTTATTTTGATCCGAACTTTTGTTTTACAAATAAAAACTCAATTTTTCATAATTTGGAATTTTATATTGCATTCTCGATCCAGTACTTTTGTTTTACACAAAAAGGTTCAATTTTTGATAATTTCGAAATTTATATTTTATTTTTTATCCCTACGCTTGTTTGACAAAAAAACTCAATTTTTCATAATTTGGATGTTTATATTTTATTCTTGATCCGAACTTTTGTTTTACACAAAAAGCTCAATTGTTCGTAATTTGGAAATTCGTATTTTATTTTCGATCCGTAATTTTGTTTTACATAAAAACTCAATTTTTGTAATTTCAAAATTTAAATTTTATATTTGATCCCTACTTTTGTTTTACAAAAAATCAATTTTTCATAATTTGGAGATTTATATTTTATTTTGGATCCGTACTTTTATTTTACCAAAAAAAACTCAGTTTTTGATAATTTGAAATTTATATTTTATTCCCGATCCGTACTTTTTTTTTTAATAAAAAACTCAATTTTTCTTAATTTTGAAATTTATATTTTATTTTCCATCCCCACGTTTGTTTTTAAAAAAAAAACTCAATTTCTCCTAATTTGAAATTTATATTTTATTCTCGATCTGTACTTTTGTTTTATACAAAAAAACTCAATTTTTCTTACTTTCGAAATTTATATTTTATTCTCGATGCGTATTCTGTTTTATACAAAAGAAACCTCAATTTTTCTTAATTTAGAAATTTATATTTTATTTCCGAGCCCTACTTTTGTTTTACAAAAAAATCAATTTTTTATAATTTGATATTTATATTTTATTCTCGATCCGAACTTTTGTTTTACGCATAAAAACTTCATTTTTCTTAATTTTGAAATTTATATTTTATTTTCGATGCGTACTTTTGTTTTACAAAAAACACACAGCTTTTGATAATTTCAAATTTATATTTTATTCTCGATCCAGTACTTTTGTTTTACACAAAAACTCAATTTTTCTTAATTTTGAAATTTATATTTTATTTTCCATCCCTACGTTTGTTTTACAAAAACTCAATTTCTCATAATTTGAAATTTATATTTGATTCTCGACCCGTACTATTTTTTATACAAAAACTCAATTTTTGTTAATTTCGAAATTTATATTTTATTTTCGATCCCTACTTTTGTTTTAAAAAAACTCAATTTTTTATAATTTGATATTTATATTTTATTCTCGATCCGAACTTTTGTTTTACGATAAAAACTTAATTTTTCGTATTTTCAAGATATCTTTTTATTTTGATCCGTATTTTTGTTTTACAAAAACTCAATTTTTCATAATGTGGAATTTTATATTTTATTCTCGATCCATACATTTGTTTTACACAAAAAGGTTCAATTTGTGTTAATTTCGAAATTTATATTTTATTTTTGATCCCTACGCTTGTTTGACAAAAAAACTCAATTTTTCATAATTTGGATATTTATATTTTATTCTTGATCCGAACTTTTGTTTTACACAAAAGCGCAATTTTTCGTATTTTGGAAATTCATATTTTATTTTCGATCCAGTACTTTTGTTTTACATAAAAACTCAATTTTTTGTAATTTCAAAATTTAAATTTTATATTTGATCCCTACTTTTGTTTTACAAAAAATCAATTTTTCATAATTTGGAAATTTATATTTTATTTTCGATCCGTACTATTGTTTTGCAAAAAACTCAGCTTTTGATAATTTGAAATTTATATTTTATTCTCGATCCAGTACTTTTGTTTTACACAAAAACTCAATTTTTCTTAATTTTGAAATTTATATTTTATTTTCCATCCCCACGATTGTTTTACAAAAAACTCAATTTTTCGTAATTTGATATTTATATTTTATTCTCGATCCGTACTTTTGTTTTACACAAAAACTCAATTTTTCTAAATTTCTAAATTTATATTTTATTTTTGATCCGTACTTTTGTTTTACATAAAAACTCATTTTTTTGTAATTTCAAAATTTAAATTTTATATTTGATCCCTACTTTTGTTTTAACAAAAATCAACTTTTCATAATTTGGAAATTTATATTTTATTTTCGATCCGTAATTTTGTTGTACAAGAAAAAACTCAGCTTTTGATAATTTGAAATTTATATTTTATTCTCGATCCGTACTTTTGTTTTACACAAAAACTCAATTTTTCTTAATTTTGAAATTTATATTTTATTTTCTATCCCTACGTATGTTTTACAAAAAACTCAATTTCTCCTAATTTGAAATTTATATTTTATTCTCGATCCGTACTATTGTTTTATACAAAAACTCAATTTTTCGTAATTTCGAAATTTATATTTTATTTTCGATCCCTACTTTTGTTTTACAAAAAACTCAATTTTTTATAATTTGGATATTTATATTTTATTCTCGATCCGAACTTTTGTTTTACCTATAAAAACTTAATGTTTCGTAATTTCAAAATTTCTATTTTATTTTGGATCCGAACTTTTGTTTTACAAATAAAAACTCAATTTTTCATAATTTGGAATTTTATATTGCATTCTCGATCCAGTACTTTTGTTTTACACAAAAGGTTCAATTTTTGATAATTTCGAAATTTATATTTTATTTTTTATCCCTACGCTTGTTTGACAAAAAAACTCAATTTTTCATAATTTGGATGTTTATATTTTATTCTTGATCCGAACTTTTGTTTTACACAAAAAGCTCAATTGTTCGTAATTTGGAAATTCGTATTTTGTGTTCGATCCATAATTTTGTTTTACATAAAAAAACTCAATTTTTGTAATTTCAAAATTTAAATTTTATATTTGATCCCTACTTTTGTTTTACAAAAAATCAATTTTTCATAATTTGAGATTTATATTTTATTTTGGATCCGTATTTTTATTTTACCAAAAAACTCAGCTTTTGATAATTTGAAATTTATATTTTATTCCCGATCCGTACTTTTTTTTTTAATAAAAACTCAATTTTTCTTAATTTTGAAATTTATATTTTATTTTCCATCCCCACGTTTGTTTTTAAAAAAACTCAATTTCTCCTAATTTGAAATTTATATTTTATTCTCGATCCAGTACTTTTGTTTTATACAAAAACTCAATTTTTCTTACTTTCGAAATTTATATTTTATTCTCGATGCGTATTTCTGTTTTATACAAAAGAAACCTCAATTTTTCTTAATTTAGAAATTTATATTTTATTTCCGAGCCCTACTTTTGTTTTACAAAAAAATCAATTTTTTATAATTTGATATTTATATTTTATTCTCGATCCGAACTTTTGTTTTACGTATAAAAACTTCATTTTTCTTAATTTTGAAATTTATATTTTATTTTCGATGCGTACTTTTGTTTTACAAAAAACACACAGCTTTTGATAATTTCAAATTTATATTTTATTCTCGATCCAGTACTTTTGTTTTACACAAAAACTCAATTTTTCTTAATTTTGAAATTTATATTTTATTTTCCATCCCTACGTTTGTTTTACAAAAAACTCAATTTCTCATAATTTGAAATTTATATTTGATTCTCGACTCGTACTATTTTTTATACAAAAACTCAATTTTTGTTAATTTCGAAATTTATATTTTATTTTCGATCCCTACTTTTGTTTTAAAAAAACTCAATTTTTTATAATTTGATATTTATATTTTATTCTCGATCCGAACTTTTGTTTTACGCATAAAAACTTAATTTTTCGTATTTTCAAGATATCTTTTTTATTTTGGATCCGTACTTTTGTTTTACAAAAAAAAACTCAATTTTTCATAATTTGGAAATTTATATTTTATTCTCGATCCATACTTTTTGTTTTACACAAAAAGGTTCAATTTGTGTTAATTTCGAAATTTATATTTTATTTTTGATCCCTACGCTTGTTTGACAAAAAAACTCAATTTTTCATAATTTGATATTTATATTTTATTCTTGATCCGAACTTTTGTTTTACACAAAAGCGCAATTTTTCGTATTTTGGAAATTCATATTTTATTTTCGATCCAGTACTTTTGTTTTACATAAAAACTCAATTTTTTGTAATTTCAAAATTTAAATTTTATATTTGATCCCTACTTTTGTTTTACAAAAAATCAATTTTTCATAATTTGGAAATTTATATTTTATTTTCGATCCGTACTATTGTTTTGCAAAAAACTCAGCTTTTGATAATTTGAAATTTATATTTTATTCTCGATCCGTACTTTTGTTTTACACAAAAACTCAATTTTTCTTAATTTTGAAATTTATATTTTATTTTCCATCCCCACGATTGTTTTACAAAAAACTCAATTTTTCGTAATTTGATATTTATATTTTATTCTCGATCCGTACTTTTTGTTTTACACAAAAACTCAATTTTTCTAAATTTCTAAATTTATATTTTATTTTTGATCCAGTACTTTTGTTTTACATAAAAACTCATTTTTTTGTAATTTCAAAATTTAAATTTTATATTTGATCCCTACTTTTGTTTTAACAAAAAATCAACTTTTCATAATTTGGAAATTTATATTTTATTTTCGATCCGTAATTTTGTTGTACAAGAAAAACTCAGCTTTTGATAATTTGAAATTTATATTTTATTCTCGATCCGTACTTTTGTTTTACACAAAAACTCAATTTTTCTTAATTTTGAAATTTATATTTTATTTTCTATCCCTACGTATGTTTTACAAAAAACTCAATTTCTCCTAATTTGAAATTTATATTTTATTCTCGATCCGTACTATTGTTTTATACAAAAACTCAATTTTTCGTAATTTCGAAATTTATATTTTATTTTCGATCCCTACTTTTGTTTTACAAAAAAACTCAATTTTTTATAATTTGGATATTTATATTTTATTCTCGATCCGAACTTTTGTTTTACCTATAAAAACTTAATGTTTCGTAATTTCAAAATTTCTATTTTATTTTGATCCGAACTTTTGTTTTACAAATAAAAACTCAATTTTTCATAATTTGGAATTTTATATTGCATTCTCGATCTGTACTTTTGTTTTACACAAAAGGTTCAATTTTTGATAATTTCGAAATTTATATTTTATTTTTTATCCCTACGTTTGTTTGACAAAAAAACTCAATTTTTCATAATTTGGATGTTTATATTTTATTCTTGATCCGAACTTTTGTTTTACACAAAAAGCTCAATTGTTCGTAATTTGGAAATTCGTATTTTATTTTCGATCCGTAATTTTGTTTTACATAAAAACTCAATTTTTGTAATTTCAAAATTTAAATTTTATATTTGATCCCTACTTTTGTTTTACAAAAAATCAATTTTTCATAATTTGAGATTTATATTTTATTTTGGATCCGTATTTTTATTTTACCAAAAACTCAGCTTTTGATAATTTGAAATTTATATTTTATTCCCGATCCAGTACTTTTTTTTTTTAATAAAAACTCAATTTTTCTTAATTTTGAAATTTATATTTTATTTTCCATCCCCACGTTTGTTTTTAAAAAAACTCAATTTCTCCTAATTTGAAATTTATATTTTATTCTCGATCCAGTACTTTTGTTTTATACAAAAACTCAATTTTTCTTACTTTCGAAATTTATATTTTATTCTCGATGCGTATTTCTGTTTTATACAAAAGAAACCTCAATTTTTCTTAATTTAGAAATTTATATTTTATTTCCGAGCCCTACTTTTGTTTTACAAAAAAATCAATTTTTTATAATTTGATATTTATATTTTATTCTCGATCCGAACTTTTGTTTTACGTATAAAAACTTCATTTTTCTTAATTTTGAAATTTATATTTTATTTTCGATGCGTACTTTTGTTTTACAAAAAAAAACACACAGTTTTTGATAATTTCAAATTTATATTTTATTCTCGATCCAGTACTTTTGTTTTACACAAAAACTCAATTTTTCTTAATTTTGAAATTTATATTTTATTTTCCATCCCTACGCTTGTTTTACAAAAAACTCAATTTCTCATAATTTGAAATTTATATTTGATTCTCGAACTCGCACTATTTTTTATACAAAAACTCAATTTTTGTTAATTTCGAAATTTATATTTTATTTTCGATCCCTACTTTTGTTTTAAAAAAACTCAATTTTTTATAATTTGGATATTTATATTTTATTCTCGATCCGAACTTTTGTTTTACGCATAAAAACTTAATTTTTCGTATTTTCAAGATATCTTTTTTATTTTGGATCCGTACTTTTGTTTTACAAAAAAAACTCAATTTTTCTTAATGTGGAATTTTATATTTTATTCTCGATCCATACATTTGTTTTACACAAAAAGGTTCAATTTGTGTTAATTTCGAAATTTATATTTTATTTTTGATCCCTACGTTTGTTTGACAAAAAAACTCAATTTTTCATAATTTGATATTTATATTTTATTCTTGATCCGAACTTTTGTTTTACACAAAAGCGCAATTTTTCGTATTTTGGAAATTCATATTTTATTTTCGATCCAGACTTTTGTTTTACATAAAAACTCAATTTTTTGTAATTTCAAAATTTAAATTTTATATTTGATCCCTACTTTTGTTTTACAAAAAAAATCAATTTTTCATAATTTGGAAATTTATATTTTATTTTCGATCCGTACTATTGTTTTGCAAAAAAAAACTCAGTTTTTGATAATTTGAAATTTATATTTTATTCTCGATCCAGTACTTTTGTTTTACACAAAAACTCAATTTTTCTTAATTTTGAAATTTATATTTTATTTTCCATCCCCACGATTGTTTTACAAAAAACTCAATTTTTCGTAATTTGATATTTATATTTTATTCTCGATCCGTACTTTTGTTTTACACAAAAACTCAATTTTTCTAAATTTCTAAATTTATATTTTATTTTTGATCCGTATTTTTGTTTTACATAAAAACTCATTTTTTTGTAATTTCAAAATTTAAATTTTATATTTGATCCCTACTTTTGTTTTAACAAAAATCAACTTTTCATAATTTGGAAATTTATATTTTATTTTCGATCCGTAATTTTGTTGTACAAGAAAAACTCGCTTTTGATAATTTGAAATTTATATTTTATTCTCGATCCGTACTTTTGTTTTACACAAAAACTCAATTTTTCTTAATTTTGAAATTTATATTTTATTTTCTATCCCTACGTATGTTTTACAAAAAACTCAATTTCTCCTAATTTGAAATTTATATTTTATTCTCGATCCGTACTATTGTTTTATACAAAAACTCAATTTTTCGTAATTTCAAATTTATATTTTATTTTCGATCCCTACTTTTGTTTTACAAAAAACTCAATTTTTTATAATTTGGATATTTATATTTTATTCTCGATCCGAACTTTTGTTTTACCTATAAAAACTTAATGTTTCGTAATTTCAAAATTTCTATTTTATTTTGATCCGAACTTTGTTTTACAAATAAAAACTCAATTTTTCATAATTTGGAATTTTATATTGCATTCTCGATCCAGTACTTTTGTTTTACACAAAAGGTTCAATTTTTGATAATTTCGAAATTTATATTTTATTTTTTATCCCTACGCTTGTTTGACAAAAAAACTCAATTTTTCATAATTTGATGTTTATATTTTATTCTTGATCCGAACTTTTGTTTTACACAAAAAGCTCAATTGTTCGTAATTTGGAAATTCGTATTTTATTTTCGATCCGTAATTTTGTTTTACATAAAAACTCAATTTTTGTAATTTCAAAATTTAAATTTTATATTTGATCCCTACTTTTGTTTTACAAAAAATCAATTTTTCATAATTTGAGATTTATATTTTATTTTGGATCCGTATTTTTATTTTACCAAAAAACTCAGCTTTTGATAATTTGAAATTTATATTTTATTCCCGATCCAGTACTTTTTTTTTTTAATAAAAACTCAATTTTTCTTAATTTTGAAATTTATATTTTATTTTCCATCCCCACGTTTGTTTTTAAAAAAACTCAATTTCTCCTAATTTGAAATTTATATTTTATTCTCGATCCAGTACTTTTGTTTTATACAAAAACTCAATTTTTCTTACTTTCGAAATTTATATTTTATTCTCGATGCGTATTTCTGTTTTATACAAAAGAAACCTCAATTTTTCTTAATTTAGAAATTTATATTTTATTTCCGAGCCCTACTTTTGTTTTACAAAAAAATCAATTTTTTATAATTTGATATTTATATTTTATTCTCGATCCGAACTTTTGTTTTACGTATAAAAACTTCATTTTTCTTAATTTTGAAATTTATATTTTATTTTCGATGCGTACTTTTGTTTTACAAAAAACACACAGCTTTTGATAATTTCAAATTTATATTTTATTCTCGATCCAGTACTTTTGTTTTACACAAAAACTCAATTTTTCTTAATTTTGAAATTTATATTTTATTTTCCATCCCTACGCTTGTTTTACAAAAAACTCAATTTCTCATAATTTGAAATTTATATTTGATTCTCGACCTGCACTATTTTTTATACAAAAACTCAATTTTTGTTAATTTCGAAATTTATATTTTATTTTCGATCCCTACTTTTGTTTTAAAAAAACTCAATTTTTTATAATTTGGATATTTATATTTTATTCTCGATCCGAACTTTTGTTTTACGCATAAAAACTTAATTTTTCGTATTTTCAAGATATCTTTTTATTTTGGATCCGTATTTTTGTTTTACAAAAAACTCAATTTTTCATAATGTGGAATTTTATATTTTATTCTCGATCCATACATTTGTTTTACACAAAAAGGTTCAATTTGTGTTAATTTCGAAATTTATATTTTATTTTTGATCCCTACGTTTGTTTGACAAAAAACTCAATTTTTCATAATTTGGATATTTATATTTTATTCTTGATCCGAACTTTTGTTTTACACAAAAAGCGCAATTTTTCGTATTTTGGAAATTCATATTTCATTTTCGATCCAGACTTTTGTTTTACATAAAAAACTCAATTTTTTGTAATTTCAAAATTTAAATTTTATATTTGATCCCTACTTTTGTTTTACAAAAAATCAATTTTTCATAATTTGGAAATTTATATTTTATTTTCGATCCGTACTATTGTTTTGCAAAAAAACTCGCTTTTGATAATTTGAAATTTATATTTTATTCTCGATCCGTACTTTTGTTTTACACAAAAACTCAATTTTTCTTAATTTTGAAATTTATATTTTATTTTCCATCCCCACGATTGTTTTACAAAAAACTCAATTTTTCGTAATTTGATATTTATATTTTATTCTCGATCCGTACTTTTGTTTTACACAAAAACTCAATTTTTCTAAATTTCTAAATTTATATTTTATTTTTGATCCAGTACTTTTGTTTTACATAAAAACTCATTTTTTTGTAATTTCAAAATTTAAATTTTATATTTGATCCCTACTTTTGTTTTAACAAAAAATCAACTTTTCATAATTTGGAAATTTATATTTTATTTTCGATCCGTAATTTTGTTGTACAAGAAAAACTCAGCTTTTGATAATTTGAAATTTATATTTTATTCTCGATCCGTACTTTTGTTTTACACAAAAACTCAATTTTTCTTAATTTTGAAATTTATATTTTATTTTCTATCCCTACGTATGTTTTACAAAAAACTCAATTTCTCCTAATTTGAAATTTATATTTTATTCTCGATCCGTACTATTGTTTTATACAAAAACTCAATTTTTCGTAATTTCGAAATTTATATTTTATTTTCGATCCCTACTTTTGTTTTACAAAAAACTCAATTTTTTATAATTTGGATATTTATATTTTATTCTCGATCCGAACTTTTGTTTTACCTATAAAAACTTAATGTTTCGTAATTTCAAAATTTCTATTTTATTTTGATCCGAACTTTTGTTTTACAAATAAAAACTCAATTTTTCATAATTTGGAATTTTATATTGCATTCTCGATCTGTACTTTTGTTTTACACAAAAAGGTTCAATTTTTGATAATTTCGAAATTTATATTTTATTTTTTATCCCTACGCTTGTTTGACAAAAAACTCAATTTTTCATAATTTGGATGTTTATATTTTATTCTTGATCCGAACTTTTGTTTTACACAAAAAGCTCAATTGTTCGTAATTTGGAAATTCGTATTTTATTTTCGATCCGTAATTTTGTTTTACATAAAAACTCAATTTTTGTAATTTCAAAATTTAAATTTTATATTTGATCCCTACTTTTGTTTTACAAAAAATCAATTTTTCATAATTTGAGATTTATATTTTATTTTGATCCGTATTTTTATTTTACCAAAAAACTCAGCTTTTGATAATTTGAAATTTATATTTTATTCCCGATCCGTACTTTTTTTTTTAATAAAAACTCAATTTTTCTTAATTTTGAAATTTATATTTTATTTTCCATCCCCACGTTTGTTTTTAAAAAAACTCAATTTCTCCTAATTTGAAATTTATATTTTATTCTCGATCCAGTACTTTTGTTTTATACAAAAACTCAATTTTTCTTACTTTCGAAATTTATATTTTATTCTCGATGCGTATTTCTATTTTATACAAAAGAAACCTCAATTTTTCTTAATTTAGAAATTTATATTTTATTTCCGAGCCCTACTTTTGTTTTACAAAAAAAAATCAATTTTTTATAATTTGGATATTTATATTTTATTCTCGATCCGAACTTTTGTTTTACGCATAAAAACTTCATTTTTCTTAATTTTGAAATTTATATTTTATTTTCGATGCGTACTTTTGTTTTACAAAAAAAAACACACAGTTTTTGATAATTTCAAATTTATATTTTATTCTCGATCCGTACTTTTGTTTTACACAAAAACTCAATTTTTCTTAATTTTGAAATTTATATTTTATTTTCCATCCCTACGCTTGTTTTACAAAAAACTCAATTTCTCATAATTTGAAATTTATATTTGATTCTCGACTCGTACTATTTTTTATACAAAAACTCAATTTTTGTTAATTTCGAAATTTATATTTTATTTTCGATCCCTACTTTTGTTTTAAAAAAACTCAATTTTTTATAATTTGATATTTATATTTTATTCTCGATCCGAACTTTTGTTTTACGCATAAAAACTTAATTTTTCGTATTTTCAAGATATCTTTTTATTTTGATCCGTATTTTTGTTTTACAAAAACTCAATTTTTCATAATGTGGAATTTTATATTTTATTCTCGATCCATACATTTGTTTTACACAAAAAGGTTCAATTTGTGTTAATTTCGAAATTTATATTTTATTTTTGATCCCTACGCTTGTTTGACAAAAAAACTCAATTTTTCATAATTTGATATTTATATTTTATTCTTGATCCGAACTTTTGTTTTACACAAAAGCGCAATTTTTCGTATTTTGGAAATTCATATTTTATTTTCGATCTGTACTTTTGTTTTACATAAAAACTCAATTTTTTGTAATTTCAAAATTTAAATTTTATATTTGATCCCTACTTTTGTTTTACAAAAAATCAATTTTTCATAATTTGGAAATTTATATTTTATTTTCGATCCGTACTATTGTTTTGCAAAAAACTCAGCTTTTGATAATTTGAAATTTATATTTTATTCTCGATCCGTACTTTTGTTTTACACAAAAACTCAATTTTTCTTAATTTTGAAATTTATATTTTATTTTCCATCCCCACGATTGTTTTACAAAAAACTCAATTTTTCGTAATTTGATATTTATATTTTATTCTCGATCCGTACTTTTGTTTTACACAAAAACTCAATTTTTCTAAATTTCTAAATTTATATTTTATTTTTGATCCGTACTTTTGTTTTACATAAAAACTCATTTTTTTGTAATTTCAAAATTTAAATTTTATATTTGATCCCTACTTTTGTTTTAACAAAAAATCAACTTTTCATAATTTGGAAATTTATATTTTATTTTCGATCCGTAATTTTGTTGTACAAAAAAAACTCAGCTTTTGATAATTTGAAATTTATATTTTATTCTCGATCCGTACTTTTGTTTTACACAAAAACTCAATTTTTCTTAATTTTGAAATTTATATTTTATTTTCTATCCCTACGTATGTTTTACAAAAAAACTCAATTTCTCCTAATTTGAAATTTATATTTTATTCTCGATCCGTACTATTGTTTTATACAAAAACTCAATTTTTCGTAATTTCGAAATTTATATTTTATTTTCGATCCCTACTTTTGTTTTACAAAAAAACTCAATTTTTTATAATTTGGATATTTATATTTTATTCTCGATCCGAACTTTTGTTTTACCTATAAAAACTTAATGTTTCGTAATTTCAAAATTTCTATTTTATTTTGATCCGAACTTTTGTTTTACAAATAAAAACTCAATTTTTCATAATTTGGAATTTTATATTGCATTCTCGATCTGTACTTTTGTTTTACACAAAAGGTTCAATTTTTGATAATTTCGAAATTTATATTTTATTTTTTATCCCTACGCTTGTTTGACAAAAAAACTCAATTTTTCATAATTTGATGTTTATATTTTATTCTTGATCCGAACTTTTGTTTTACACAAAAAGCTCAATTGTTCGTAATTTGGAAATTCGTATTTTATTTTCGATCCGTAATTTTGTTTTACATAAAAACTCAATTTTTGTAATTTCAAAATTTAAATTTTATATTTGATCCCTACTTTTGTTTTACAAAAAATCAATTTTTCATAATTTGGAGATTTATATTTTATTTTGGATCCGTATTTTTATTTTACCAAAAAACTCAGCTTTTGATAATTTGAAATTTATATTTTATTCCCGATCCGTACTTTTTTTTTTAATAAAAACTCAATTTTTCTTAATTTTGAAATTTATATTTTATTTTCCATCCCCACGTTTGTTTTTAAAAAAACTCAATTTCTCCTAATTTGAAATTTATATTTTATTCTCGATCCAGTACTTTTGTTTTATACAAAAACTCAATTTTTCTTACTTTCGAAATTTATATTTTATTCTCGATGCGTATTTCTGTTTTATACAAAAGAAACCTCAATTTTTCTTAATTTAGAAATTTATATTTTATTTCCGAGCCTCTACTTTTGTTTTACAAAAAAATCAATTTTTTATAATTTGATATTTATATTTTATTCTCGATCCGAACTTTTGTTTTACGTATAAAAACTTCATTTTTCTTAATTTTGAAATTTATATTTTATTTTCGATGCGTACTTTTGTTTTACAAAAAACACACAGCTTTTTGATAATTTCAAATTTATATTTTATTCTCGATCCAGTACTTTTGTTTTACACAAAAACTCAATTTTTCTTAATTTTGAAATTTATATTTTATTTTCCATCCCTACGCTTGTTTTACAAAAAACTCAATTTCTCATAATTTGAAATTTATATTTGATTCTCGACTCGTACTATTTTTTATACAAAAACTCAATTTTTGTTAATTTCGAAATTTATATTTTATTTTCGATCCCTACTTTTGTTTTAAAAAACTCAATTTTTTATAATTTGATATTTATATTTTATTCTCGATCCGAACTTTTGTTTTACGCATAAAAACTTAATTTTTCGTATTTTCAAGATATCTTTTTATTTTGGATCCGTACTTTTGTTTTACAAAAACTCAATTTTTCATAATGTGGAATTTTATATTTTATTCTCGATCCATACATTTGTTTTACACAAAAAGGTTCAATTTGTGTTAATTTCGAAATTTATATTTTATTTTTGATCCCTACGTTTGTTTGACAAAAAAACTCAATTTTTCATAATTTGGATATTTATATTTTATTCTTGATCCGAACTTTTGTTTTACACAAAAGCGCAATTTTTCGTATTTTGGAAATTCATATTTTATTTTCGATCCAGACTTTTGTTTTACATAAAAACTCAATTTTTTGTAATTTCAAAATTTAAATTTTATATTTGATCCCTACTTTTGTTTTACAAAAAATCAATTTTTCATAATTTGGAAATTTATATTTTATTTTCGATCCGTACTATTGTTTTGCAAAAAACTCAGCTTTTGATAATTTGAAATTTATATTTTATTCTCGATCCGTACTTTTGTTTTACACAAAAACTCAATTTTTCTTAATTTTGAAATTTATATTTTATTTTCCATCCCCACGATTGTTTTACAAAAAAAACTCAATTTTTCGTAATTTGATATTTATATTTTATTCTCGATCCGTACTTTTGTTTTACACAAAAACTCAATTTTTCTAAATTTCTAAATTTATATTTTATTTTTGATCCGTACTTTTGTTTTACATAAAAACTCATTTTTTTGTAATTTCAAAATTTAAATTTTATATTTGATCCCTACTTTTGTTTTAACAAAAAATCAACTTTTCATAATTTGGAAATTTATATTTTATTTTCGATCCGTAATTTTGTTGTACAAGAAAAACTCAGCTTTTGATAATTTGAAATTTATATTTTATTCTCGATCCGTACTTTTGTTTTACACAAAAACTCAATTTTTCTTAATTTTGAAATTTATATTTTATTTTCTATCCCTACGTATGTTTTACAAAAAACTCAATTTCTCCTAATTTGAAATTTATATTTTATTCTCGATCCGTACTATTGTTTTATACAAAAACTCAATTTTTCGTAATTTCGAAATTTATATTTTATTTTCGATCCCTACTTTTGTTTTACAAAAAACTCAATTTTTTATAATTTGGATATTTATATTTTATTCTCGATCCGAACTTTTGTTTTACCTATAAAAACTTAATGTTTCGTAATTTCAAAATTTCTATTTTATTTTGATCCGAACTTTTGTTTTACAAATAAAAACTCAATTTTTCATAATTTGGAATTTTATATTGCATTCTCGATCCAGTACTTTTGTTTTACACAAAAAGGTTCAATTTTTGATAATTTCGAAATTTATATTTTATTTTTTATCCCTACGCTTGTTTGACAAAAAAACTCAATTTTTCATAATTTGATGTTTATATTTTATTCTTGATCCGAACTTTTGTTTTACACAAAAAGCTCAATTGTTCGTAATTTGGAAATTCGTATTTTATTTTCGATCCGTAATTTTGTTTTACATAAAAACTCAATTTTTGTAATTTCAAAATTTAAATTTTATATTTGATCCCTACTTTTGTTTTACAAAAAATCAATTTTTCATAATTTGAGATTTATATTTTATTTTGGATCCGTATTTTTATTTTACCAAAAAACTCGCTTTTGATAATTTGAAATTTATATTTTATTCCCGATCCGTACTTTTTTTTTTTAATAAAAAACTCAATTTTTCTTAATTTTGAAATTTATATTTTATTTTCCATCCCCACGTTTGTTTTTAAAAAAACTCAATTTCTCCTAATTTGAAATTTATATTTTATTCTCGATCCAGTACTTTTGTTTTATACAAAAACTCAATTTTTCTTACTTTCGAAATTTATATTTTATTCTCGATGCGTACTTCTGTTTTATACAAAAGAAAACTCAATTTTTCTTAATTTAGAAATTTATATTTTATTTCCGAGCCCTACTTTTGTTTTACAAAAAAAAATCAATTTTTTATAATTTGGATATTTATATTTTATTCTCGATCCGAACTTTTGTTTTACGCATAAAAACTTAATTTTTCTTAATTTTGAAATTTATATTTTATTTTCGATGCGTACTTTTGTTTTACAAAAAACACACAGCTTTTTGATAATTTCAAATTTATATTTTATTCTCGATCCAGTACTTTTGTTTTACACAAAAACTCAATTTTTCTTAATTTTGAAATTTATATTTTATTTTCCATCCCTACGCTTGTTTTACAAAAAACTCAATTTCTCATAATTTGAAATTTATATTTGATTCTCGAACTCGTACTATTTTTTATACAAAAACTCAATTTTTGTTAATTTCGAAATTTATATTTTATTTTCGATCCCTACTTTTGTTTTAAAAAAACTCAATTTTTTATAATTTGATATTTATATTTTATTCTCGATCCGAACTTTTGTTTTACGTATAAAAACTTAATTTTTCGTATTTTCAAGATATCTTTTTATTTTGATCCGTATTTTTGTTTTACAAAAACTCAATTTTTCATAATGTGGAATTTTATATTTTATTCTCGATCCATACATTTGTTTTACACAAAAAGGTTCAATTTGTGTTAATTTCGAAATTTATATTTTATTTTTGATCCCTACGTTTGTTTGACAAAAAACTCAATTTTTCATAATTTGGATATTTATATTTTATTCTTGATCCGAACTTTTGTTTTACACAAAAGCGCAATTTTTCGTATTTTGGAAATTCATATTTTATTTTCGATCCAGTACTTTTGTTTTACATAAAAACTCAATTTTTTGTAATTTCAAAATTTAAATTTTATATTTGATCCCTACTTTTGTTTTACAAAAAATCAATTTTTCATAATTTGGAAATTTATATTTTATTTTCGATCCGTACTATTGTTTTGCAAAAAAACTCGCTTTTGATAATTTGAAATTTATATTTTATTCTCGATCCAGTACTTTTGTTTTACACAAAAACTCAATTTTTCTTAATTTTGAAATTTATATTTTATTTTCCATCCCCACGATTGTTTTACAAAAAACTCAATTTTTCGTAATTTGATATTTATATTTTATTCTCGATCCGTACTTTTGTTTTACACAAAAACTCAATTTTTCTAAATTTCTAAATTTATATTTTATTTTTGATCCGTACTTTTGTTTTACATAAAAACTCATTTTTTTGTAATTTCAAAATTTAAATTTTATATTTGATCCCTACTTTTGTTTTAACAAAAAATCAACTTTTCATAATTTGGAAATTTATATTTTATTTTCGATCCGTAATTTTGTTGTACAAGAAAAAACTCAGCTTTTGATAATTTGAAATTTATATTTTATTCTCGATCCGTACTTTTGTTTTACACAAAAACTCAATTTTTCTTAATTTTGAAATTTATATTTTATTTTCTATCCCTACGTATGTTTTACAAAAAACTCAATTTCTCCTAATTTGAAATTTATATTTTATTCTCGATCCGTACTATTGTTTTATACAAAAACTCAATTTTTCGTAATTTCGAAATTTATATTTTATTTTCGATCCCTACTTTTGTTTTACAAAAAAACTCAATTTTTTATAATTTGGATATTTATATTTTATTCTCGATCCGAACTTTTGTTTTACCTATAAAAACTTAATGTTTCGTAATTTCAAAATTTCTATTTTATTTTGATCCGAACTTTTGTTTTACAAATAAAAACTCAATTTTTCATAATTTGGAATTTTATATTGCATTCTCGATCCAGTACTTTTGTTTTACACAAAAGGTTCAATTTTTGATAATTTCGAAATTTATATTTTATTTTTTATCCCTACGTTTGTTTGACAAAAAAAAACTCAATTTTTCATAATTTGGATGTTTATATTTTATTCTTGATCCGAACTTTTGTTTTACACAAAAAAGCTCAATTGTTCGTAATTTGGAAATTCGTATTTTATTTTCGATCCGTAATTTTGTTTTACATAAAAAAACTCAATTTTTGTAATTTCAAAATTTAAATTTTATATTTGATCCCTACTTTTGTTTTACAAAAAATCAATTTTTCATAATTTGGAGATTTATATTTTATTTTGGATCCGTATTTTTATTTTACCAAAAAACTCAGCTTTTGATAATTTGAAATTTATATTTTATTCCCGATCCGTACTTTTTTTTTTAATAAAAAACTCAATTTTTCTTAATTTTGAAATTTATATTTTATTTTCCATCCCCACGTTTGTTTTTAAAAAAAAACTCAATTTCTCCTAATTTGAAATTTATATTTTATTCTCGATCCAGTACTTTTGTTTTATACAAAAACTCAATTTTTCTTACTTTCGAAATTTATATTTTATTCTCGATGCGTATTCTGTTTTATACAAAAGAAACCTCAATTTTTCTTAATTTAGAAATTTATATTTTATTTCCGAGCCCTACTTTTGTTTTACAAAAAATCAATTTTTTATAATTTGGATATTTATATTTTATTCTCGATCCGAACTTTTGTTTTACGCATAAAAACTTCATTTTTCTTAATTTTGAAATTTATATTTTATTTTCGATGCGTACTTTTGTTTTACAAAAAAACACAGCTTTTTGATAATTTCAAATTTATATTTTATTCTCGATCCAGTACTTTTGTTTTACACAAAAACTCAATTTTTCTTAATTTTGAAATTTATATTTTATTTTCCATCCCTACGTTTGTTTTACAAAAAACTCAATTTCTCATAATTTGAAATTTATATTTGATTCTCGAACTGCATCTATTTTTTATACAAAAACTCAATTTTTGTTAATTTCGAAATTTATATTTTATTTTCGATCCCTACTTTTGTTTTAAAAAAACTCAATTTTTTATAATTTGATATTTATATTTTATTCTCGATCCGAACTTTTGTTTTACGCATAAAAACTTAATTTTTCGTATTTTCAAGATATCTTTTTATTTTGATCCGTACTTTTGTTTTACAAAAAACTCAATTTTTCATAATGTGGAATTTTATATTTTATTCTCGATCCATACATTTGTTTTACACAAAAAGGTTCAATTTGTGTTAATTTCGAAATTTATATTTTATTTTTGATCCCTACGCTTGTTTGACAAAAAACTCAATTTTTCATAATTTGGATATTTATATTTTATTCTTGATCCGAACTTTTGTTTTACACAAAAGCGCAATTTTTCGTATTTTGGAAATTCATATTTTATTTTCGATCCAGTACTTTTGTTTTACATAAAAACTCAATTTTTTGTAATTTCAAAATTTAAATTTTATATTTGATCCCTACTTTTGTTTTACAAAAAAATCAATTTTTCATAATTTGGAAATTTATATTTTATTTTCGATCCGTACTATTGTTTTGCAAAAAAACTCAGCTTTTGATAATTTGAAATTTATATTTTATTCTCGATCCGTACTTTTGTTTTACACAAAAACTCAATTTTTCTTAATTTTGAAATTTATATTTTATTTTCCATCCCCACGATTGTTTTACAAAAAACTCAATTTTTCGTAATTTGATATTTATATTTTATTCTCGATCCGTACTTTTGTTTTACACAAAAACTCAATTTTTCTAAATTTCTAAATTTATATTTTATTTTTGATCCGTACTTTTGTTTTACATAAAAAACTCATTTTTTTGTAATTTCAAAATTTAAATTTTATATTTGATCCCTACTTTTGTTTTAACAAAAATCAACTTTTCATAATTTGGAAATTTATATTTTATTTTCGATCCGTAATTTTGTTGTACAAAAAAACTCGCTTTTTGATAATTTGAAATTTATATTTTATTCTCGATCCGTACTTTTGTTTTACACAAAAACTCAATTTTTCTTAATTTTGAAATTTATATTTTATTTTCTATCCCTACGTATGTTTTACAAAAAACTCAATTTCTCCTAATTTGAAATTTATATTTTATTCTCGATCCGTACTATTGTTTTATACAAAAACTCAATTTTTCGTAATTTCGAAATTTATATTTTATTTTCGATCCCTACTTTTGTTTTACAAAAAACTCAATTTTTTATAATTTGGATATTTATATTTTATTCTCGATCCGAACTTTTGTTTTACCTATAAAAACTTAATGTTTCGTAATTTCAAAATTTCTATTTTATTTTGATCCGAACTTTTGTTTTACAAATAAAAACTCAATTTTTCATAATTTGGAATTTTATATTGCATTCTCGATCTGTACTTTTGTTTTACACAAAAGGTTCAATTTTTGATAATTTCGAAATTTATATTTTATTTTTTATCCCTACGCTTGTTTGACAAAAAAACTCAATTTTTCATAATTTGATGTTTATATTTTATTCTTGATCCGAACTTTTGTTTTACACAAAAAGCTCAATTGTTCGTAATTTGGAAATTCGTATTTTATTTTCGATCCGTAATTTTGTTTTACATAAAAACTCAATTTTTGTAATTTCAAAATTTAAATTTTATATTTGATCCCTACTTTTGTTTTACAAAAAATCAATTTTTCATAATTTGGAGATTTATATTTTATTTTGATCCGTACTTTTATTTTACCAAAAACTCGCTTTTGATAATTTGAAATTTATATTTTATTCCCGATCCGTACTTTTTTTTAATAAAAACTCAATTTTTCTTAATTTTGAAATTTATATTTTATTTTCCATCCCCACGTTTGTTTTTAAAAAAACTCAATTTCTCCTAATTTGAAATTTATATTTTATTCTCGATCCAGTACTTTTGTTTTATACAAAAACTCAATTTTTCTTACTTTCGAAATTTATATTTTATTCTCGATGCGTACTTCTGTTTTATACAAAAGAAACCTCAATTTTTCTTAATTTAGAAATTTATATTTTATTTCCGAGCCCTACTTTTGTTTTACAAAAAAATCAATTTTTTATAATTTGGATATTTATATTTTATTCTCGATCCGAACTTTTGTTTTACGCATAAAAACTTCATTTTTCTTAATTTTGAAATTTATATTTTATTTTCGATGCGTACTTTTGTTTTACAAAAAACACACAGCTTTTTGATAATTTCAAATTTATATTTTATTCTCGATCCGTACTTTTGTTTTACACAAAAACTCAATTTTTCTTAATTTTGAAATTTATATTTTATTTTCCATCCCTACGTTTGTTTTACAAAAAACTCAATTTCTCATAATTTGAAATTTATATTTGATTCTCGACTCGTACTATTTTTTATACAAAAACTCAATTTTTGTTAATTTCGAAATTTATATTTTATTTTCGATCCCTACTTTTGTTTTAAAAAAACTCAATTTTTTATAATTTGGATATTTATATTTTATTCTCGATCCGAACTTTTGTTTTACGCATAAAAACTTAATTTTTCGTATTTTCAAGATATCTTTTTATTTTGATCCGTACTTTTGTTTTACAAAAAACTCAATTTTTCATAATGTGGAATTTTATATTTTATTCTCGATCCATACATTTGTTTTACACAAAAAGGTTCAATTTGTGTTAATTTCGAAATTTATATTTTATTTTTGATCCCTACGTTTGTTTGACAAAAAAACTCAATTTTTCATAATTTGGATATTTATATTTTATTCTTGATCCGAACTTTTGTTTTACACAAAAGCGCAATTTTTCGTATTTTGGAAATTCATATTTCATTTTCGATCTGTACTTTTGTTTTACATAAAAACTCAATTTTTTGTAATTTCAAAATTTAAATTTTATATTTGATCCCTACTTTTGTTTTACAAAAAAATCAATTTTTCATAATTTGGAAATTTATATTTTATTTTCGATCCGTACTATTGTTTTGCAAAAAAACTCAGCTTTTGATAATTTGAAATTTATATTTTATTCTCGATCCAGTACTTTTGTTTTACACAAAAACTCAATTTTTCTTAATTTTGAAATTTATATTTTATTTTCCATCCCCACGATTGTTTTACAAAAAACTCAATTTTTCGTAATTTGATATTTATATTTTATTCTCGATCCGTACTTTTGTTTTACACAAAAACTCAATTTTTCTAAATTTCTAAATTTATATTTTATTTTTGATCCAGTACTTTTGTTTTACATAAAAAACTCATTTTTTTGTAATTTCAAAATTTAAATTTTATATTTGATCCCTACTTTTGTTTTAACAAAAAATCAACTTTTCATAATTTGGAAATTTATATTTTATTTTCGATCCGTAATTTTGTTGTACAAAAAAAACTCAGCTTTTGATAATTTGAAATTTATATTTTATTCTCGATCCAGTACTTTTGTTTTACACAAAAACTCAATTTTTCTTAATTTTGAAATTTATATTTTATTTTCTATCCCTACGTATGTTTTACAAAAAAACTCAATTTCTCCTAATTTGAAATTTATATTTTATTCTCGATCCGTACTATTGTTTTATACAAAAACTCAATTTTTCGTAATTTCGAAATTTATATTTTATTTTCGATCCCTACTTTTGTTTTACAAAAAAACTCAATTTTTTATAATTTGGATATTTATATTTTATTCTCGATCCGAACTTTTGTTTTACCTATAAAAACTTAATGTTTCGTAATTTCAAAATTTCTATTTTATTTTGATCCGAACTTTTGTTTTACAAATAAAAACTCAATTTTTCATAATTTGGAATTTTATATTGCATTCTCGATCCAGTACTTTTGTTTTACACAAAAGGTTCAATTTTTGATAATTTCGAAATTTATATTTTATTTTTTATCCCTACGTTTGTTTGACAAAAAAACTCAATTTTTCATAATTTGGATGTTTATATTTTATTCTTGATCCGAACTTTTGTTTTACACAAAAAGCTCAATTGTTCGTAATTTGGAAATTCGTATTTTATTTTCGATCCGTAATTTTGTTTTACATAAAAACTCAATTTTTGTAATTTCAAAATTTAAATTTTATATTTGATCCCTACTTTTGTTTTACAAAAAATCAATTTTTCATAATTTGGAGATTTATATTTTATTTTGGATCCGTATTTTTATTTTACCAAAAACTCAGCTTTTGATAATTTGAAATTTATATTTTATTCCCGATCCGTACTTTTTTTTTTAATAAAAACTCAATTTTTCTTAATTTTGAAATTTATATTTTATTTTCCATCCCCACGCTTGTTTTTAAAAAAACTCAATTTCTCCTAATTTGAAATTTATATTTTATTCTCGATCCAGTACTTTTGTTTTATACAAAAACTCAATTTTTCTTACTTTCGAAATTTATATTTTATTCTCGATGCGTACTTTTGTTTTATACAAAAGAAAACTCAATTTTTCTTAATTTAGAAATTTATATTTTATTTCCGAGCCCTACTTTTGTTTTACAAAAAAAAATCAATTTTTTATAATTTGGATATTTATATTTTATTCTCCATCCGAACTTTTGTTTTACGCATAAAAACTTAATTTTTCTTAATTTTTCTTAATTTTGAAATTTATATTTTATTTTCGATGTGTACTTTAGTTTTACAAAAAAAAACACAGTTTTTTGATAATTTCAAATTTATATTTTATTCTCGATCCGTACTTTTGTTTTACACAAAAAACTCAATTTTTCTTAATTTTGAAATTTATATTTTATTTTCCATCCCTACGTTTGTTTTACAAAAAAAACTCAATTTCTCATAATTTGAAATTTATATTTGATTCTCGACCCGTACTATTTTTTATACAAAAAAACTCAATTTTTGTTAATTTCGAAATTTATATTTTATTTTCGATTCCTACTTTTTTTTAAAAAAAAAAACTCAATTTTTTATAATTTGGATATTTATATTTTATTCTCGATCCGAACTTTTGTTTTACGCATAAAAACTTAATTTTTCGTATTTTCAAGATATCTTTTTTATTTTGGATCCGTACTTTTGTTTTACAAAAAAAACTCAATTTTTCATAATGTGGAATTTTATATTTTAGTCTCGATCCATACATTTGTTTTAGACAAAAAGGTTCAATTTGTGTTAATTTCGAAATTTATATTTTATTTTTGATCCCTACGTTTGTTTGACAAAAAAAAACTCAATTTTTCATAATTTGGATATTTATATTTTATTCTTGATCCGAACTTTTGTTTTACACAAAAAGCGCAATTTTTCGTATTTTGGAAATTCATATTTCATTTTCGATCTGTACTTTTGTTTTACATAAAAAAAACTCAATTTTTTGTAATTTCAAAATTTAAATTTTATATTTGATCCCTACTTTTGTTTTACAAAAAAAATCAATTTTTCATAATTTGGAAATTTATATTTTATTTTCGATCCGTACTATTGTTTTGCAAAAAAAAACTCAGTTTTTGATAATTTGAAATTTATATTTTATTCTCGATCCGTACTTTTGTTTTACACAAAAAACTCAATGTTTCTTAATTTTGAAATTTATATTTTATTTTTTATCCCTACGTTTGTTTGACAAAAAAAAACTCAATTTTTCGTAATTTGGATGTTTATATTTTATTCTTGATCCGAACTTTTGTTTTACACAAAAAAGCTCAATTGTTCGTAATTTGGAAATTCGTATTTTGTGTTCGATCCATAATTTTGTTTTACATAAAAAAACTCAATTTTTGTAATTTCAAAATTTAAATTTTATATTTGATCCCTACTTTTGTTTTACAAAAAAAATCAATTTTTGATAATTTGGAGATTCATATTTTATCTTGGATCCGTACTTTTATTTTACCAAAAAAAACTCAGTTTTTGATAATTTGAAATTTATATTTTATTCCCGATCCGTACTTTTGTTTTATACAAAAAAATCAATTTTTCTTAATTTTGAAATTTATATTTTATTTTCCATCCCTACGTTTGTTTTACAAAAAAAACTCAATTTTTTATAATTTCGATATTTATATTTTATTCTCGATCTGAACTTTTGTTTTACGCAAAAAAACTTAATTTTTAGTAATTTCAAAATTTATATCTTATTTTGGATCTGTACTTTTGTTTTACAAAGAAAAACTCATTTTTTCTTAATTTGGAATTTTATATTTTATTTTCGATCCGTACTTTTGTTTTACACAAAAAGGTTTAATTTTTGTTAATTTCGAAATTTATATTTTATTTTCGATCCCTACGTTTGTTTGACAAAAAAAAACTCAATTTTTCATAATTTGGATATTTATATTTTATTCTTGATCCGAACTTTTGTTTTACACAAAAAAGTTCAATTTTTCATAATTTGGAAATTCATATTGTATTTTCGATCCGTACTTTAGTTTTACATAAAAAACTCAATTTTTTTGTAATTTCAAGATTCAAATTTTATATTTGATCCCTACTTTTTGTTTTACAAAAAAAAAATCAAATTTTCATAATCTGGAAATTTATATTTTATTTTCGATCCGCACATTTGTTTTACAAAAGAAAACTCAGTTTTTGATAATTTGAAATTTATATTTTATTCTCGATCCGTACTTTTGTTTTACACAAAAAACTCAATTTTTCTTAATTTTGAAATTTATATTTTATTTTTCATTCGTACGTTTGTTTTACAAAAAAAACTCAATTTTTCGTAGTTTCAAATTTATATTTTATTCTCGATCCCTACTTTTGTTTTACACAAAAAAAACTCTATTTTTCTTAATTTCGAAATTTATATTTTATTTTCTACCCGTACTTTTGTTTTACATAAAAAAAATCAATTTTTTGTAATTTCAAAATTTAAATTTTATATTTGATTCCTACTTTTGTTTTACAAAAAAAATCAATTTTTCATAATTTGGAAATTTATATTTTATTTTCGATCCGTACTTTTGTTTTACAAAAAAACTAAGTTTTTGAAAATTTGAAATTTATCTTTTATTCTCGATCCATAGTTTTGTTGTACACAAAAAACTCAATTTTTCTTAATTTTGAAATTTGTATTTTATTTTCCATCCCTACGTTTGTTTTACAAAAACAACTCAATTTTTCGTAATTTGAAATTTGTTTTTTACTCTCGATCCATAGTTTTGTTTTACACAAAAAAACGCAATTTTTCTTATTTTCGAAATTTATATTTTATTTTGGATCCCTACTTTTGTTTTACAAAAAAAAAACTCAGTTTTTGATAATTTGAAATTTATATTTTATTCTCGATCCGTACTTTTGTTTTACACAAAAAACTGAATTTTTCTTAATTTTGAAATTTATATTTTATTTTCGATCCCTACTTTTGTTTTTCAAAAAAAAAACTCAGTTTTTGGTAATTTGAAATTTATATTTTATTCTCGATCCGTAGTTTTGTTGTACACAAAAAACTCAATTTTTCTTAATTTTGAAATTTATATTTTATTTTCCATCCCTACATTTGTTTTACAAAAAAAAACTCAACTTTTCATAATTTGAAATTTATATTTTATTCTGAATTTGTACTTTTCTTTTATACAAAAAAACTCAATTTTTCTTAATTTCGAAATTTATTTTTTATTTTCGATCCGTACTTTTGTTTTACAAAAAAAAACTCAGTTTTTGATAATTTGAAATTTATATTTTATTCTCGATCCGTACTTTTGTTTTACACAAAAAACTCAATTTTTCTTAATTTCGAAATTTATATTTTATTTTCGATGCCTACATTTGTTTTACAAAAAAAAACTCAGTTTTTGGTAATTTGAAATTTATATTTTATTCTCGATCCGTAGTTTTGTTGTACATGTTGGCATTTTGCAAGACCAGAGTTTTATGAAGACCTAAAGTTTTGATGATGAAGTTTTAGAAAGTTTTAATCAACATTAAAGACTTGTGCCATCTCACAAAGGAAGGTTGCTTGATAGAAAAGGAAAGGCATAAAGAGCATTCAAAGCTTTCAAGAGAGAAGATTGATGAAGATTTTCTCAAAGAGCTGAAGGATCAAGAGTAGAAGGTTCTGTTTTGGGTGTTGGATAAAAAGAGTAAGTCATAAATCCCATTCAAGACCTTCCCAAACAAGAGAGCAAGGTGTTTTCTTGCAAAAACGTTTTTCTACGCTTTTAATCGATTACCATACGTAGATAATCGATTATTTAACTTAAAATTTGAATTAAAAATGTTTATCGAGCAAAATAATCGATTAAGTGTCTTTGATAATCGATTATATTGATTCTGGGTTAATATAATCGATTATGGCCTTAATCTAATCGATTATATCAGACGATTTCAGTTTTCCAGTTTTTAAACATGATATAATCGATTAAGCTTTTTATATAATCGATTAATTAAGTCATTTTTGCGAAATTAATACTAAATCAACCTAAAAATGGAAACTTTGGAGCATTTTCGAATTATAAAATGAAAGAGAATGTCTTAGGTTAAACACATCTGATTAAACACTAAAATATTCAAAGTGTTTCTGTGCCTTAGCTTTTTCAAAGCCACTTTCCTGCTCTCTTCAGTTTGATCAAGTCTTTGGAAGTGGTGATCATTGCGCTTAAGCTTTCTATCCAGCACGTATCAAGTGTATTCTTTTACTGTTTTCTTTAAACGGGAAAATTCATCCCTTGGATTGGTTCTAAGGGAGGTGTTTCATCTCTTGTGTGTCAAGAGAGGTGGGTTTCATCCTCAGTGTGTCTGGGGAGGTGTTTCATCCTTAGTGTGTCTGAGGAGGTGTTTCTTTATCTTTATTTTGTTATTGCATGAATTGGTGTTTGTAATTTCAATTTAAAGATAGTGGGGTTAATCATCACGCATTTGTGGTGGTTGGGAACTGGATGTAGGATTGGCTTAATCCGAACCAGTATAAATCTCTGTGTTCTTTCTCTTTCTCTATATCTTTTAATTGTGGATCATTATAACAATTGCTAATTCAATCCGCTTTAATCAAAGGATAAGAAAAATCCACATCCGAGTTTTTGAAAGAATTTCAAAATCTGAAAAGTTTTTTAAAAGAGAAAAGTTTATTAAAAATCCAATTCACCCGCCCTCTTGGTTTTTACACTGCCGTCTTTATTTAACAGTACACAAAAAACTCAATTTTATTTAATTTTGAAATTTATATTTTATTTTCCATCCCTACGTTTGTTTTACAAAAACAACTCAATTTTTCGTAATTTGAAATTTATTTTTTACTCTCGATCCATACTTTTGTTTTACACAAAAAAACTCAATTTTTCTTAATTTCGAAATTTATATTTTATTTTGGATCCCTGCTTTTGTTTTACAAAAAAAATACAATTTTTTATAATTTGGATATTTAGATTTTATTCTCAATCCGAACTTTTGTTCTACAAAGAAACACTCCATTTTTCATAAATTGGAATTTTATATTTTATTCTCGATCCGTACTTTTGTTTTATACAAAAAAACTCAATTTTTCTTGATTTCGAAATTTATGTTTTATTTTCGATCCGTACTTTTGTTTTACAAAAAAAAAACTCAGTTTTTGATAATTTGAAATTTATATTTTATTCTCGATCCGTAGTTTTGTTCTACACAAAAAACTGAATTTTTCTTAATTTTGAAATTTATATTTTATTTTTTATCCCTACTTTTGTTTTTAAAAAAAACTCAGTTTTTGATAATTTGAAATTTATATTTTATTCTCGATCCGTACTTTTGTTTAACACAAAAAACTCAATTTTTCTTAATTTTGAAATTTATATTTTATTTTCCATCCGTACATTTGTTTTACAAAAAAAAACTCAATTTTTCATAATTTGAAATTTATATTTTATTCTGGATTTGTACTTTTGTTTTATACAAAAAAACTCAATTTTTCTTAATTTCGAAATTTATTTTTTATTTTCGTTCCGTACTTTTGTTTTACAAAAAAAAACTCAGTTTTTAATAATTTGAAATTTATATTTTATTCTCGATCCGTACTTTTGTTTTACACAAAAAACTCAATTTTTCTTAATTTTGAAATTTATATTTTATTCTCGATCTTTACTTTTGTTTTCCAGCTGCTGTAATTTTTTTTCTCTCTATAATTTATGTGTATTTAATTGCTTCTGCTGTAATAATCTCTAAAAATGTAATCTTTTTGAAAATGATAAAAATAAAGGGGGAGAAAAATATTTGTTTTGATTGATAATCTGTCCAGTTTTCTAGCATTTAAAGAAAATTAATTTCAGGGGGAGCTTTAGGAAATATTTCAAATAAGTGCCTAATATAGCTTAAACATTTAAAGAGCAAAGTTTAAGGGGGAGCTTCTGTTAAATAAAGACGGCAGTGTAAAAACCAAGAGGGGGGGTGAATTGGGTTTTTAAAGAAATTTTCTCTTTTAAATAAATTTTCAGGTTTTGAAAAACTTTCAAAAACTTGGATGTGAATTTTTCAATCCTTTGATTAACGCTGTTGGGATTAGCAATTGTAATAATGATCCACAATTAAGAGATAAAGAGAAAGAGAAAGAACACAGAGATTTATACTGGTTCGGATTAAGCCAATCCTACATCCAGTTCCCAACCACCACAAATCCGTGATGATTTTCCCCACTATCTTTAAATGAAATTACAAACACCAATTCATGCAATAACAAATAAAGATAAATCCAAACACCTCCTCGCATTACTAACAAACACCAATTCATGCAATAACAAATAAAGATAAACTAAACACCTCCTCGTACACACTAAGGATGAAACACCTCCCTGCACACACCGAGGATGAAACCCACCTCTCTTGACACACAAGAGATGAAACACCTCCCTTAGAACGCATCCAAGGGATGAATTTTCCTTTACGTAAAACAAGAAAAGAATACACCTGAAATGTGCCGGATAGAAAGCTTAAGCACAATGATCACCACTTCCAAAGACTTGATCAAACCGAAGAGAGCAGAAAGCGGCTTTGAAAAAGCTAAGGCGCGTAAACACTTTGAATGTTTTGTGTTTGTTCGGATGTGTTAAACCTAAGACATTCTCTTTCATTTTATAATTCGAAAATGCTCCAAAGTTTCCATTCTTAGGTTGATTTAGAATTGATTTCGCAAAAACGACTCATTTAATCGATTATATTAAAAGCTTAATCGATTATATCATGTTTAAAAACTGGAAAACAAATATCGTCTCGATTTAATCGATTAGATTAAGGCCATAATCGATTATATTAACCTGTAATCAATATAATCGATTATCAAAGACACTTAATCGATTATTTTGCTCGTTAAACATTTTTTATTCAAATATTAAGTTAAATAATCGACATTCTACGTATGGTAATCGATTAAAAGCGTAGAAAACGCTTTTGCGAGAAAACACCTTGCTCTCTTGTTTGGGAAGGTCTTGAATGGGATTTATGACTTACTCTTTTTATCCAACACCCAAAACAGTAACCTTCTACCTTTGATCCTTCAGCTCTTGAGAAAATCTTCATCAATCTTCTCTCTTGAAAGCTTTGAATGCTCTTTATGCCTTTCCTTTCTTATCAAGCAACCTTCCTTTGTGAGATGGCACAAGTCTTTAATGTTGATTGAAACTTCCTAAAAACTTCATCATCAAAACCGTAGGTGTCCATAAAACTCGGACTTGAAATATGCCAACAATCTCCCCTTTTGATGATGATAAAAAGAAACCTAGAGACTTGTGATAATATCCCGAAAATCTTGAAAATAATGTATGGATATCTCCATCATAAATATTAGTCCACAAAGGAAATAAAATAGGCAGTCATATAGCATTTAAGTTTCAATTTGAATTTTGAGAAAGAGATTTCAAGGAATTAATGAGTGGAAATAATTTCTAAAAGCTCCCCTTAAACTATGCTCTTAATTGTTTAAGCTATATAAGGCACTTATTTGAATTATTTCCTAAAGTTCCCTTGAAATTAATTTTCTTAAAAGCTATATTAACTAGACAGATTTTCAATCAAGACAAATATTTTCTCCCCTTTATTTTTATCATTTTCAAAAGATTACATTTTCAGTAGATAATTACAGCGTAAGCAAATTAATACACGTAAAATAATAGAGAGAAAAAAACAGCATTTGGAAAATAATGAAGAACAAGCTAAGGAAAAGTGAACTTGTAGCCTATTCAGCTTCTTCACTATCTTCTTCATCTTCCTCAACATTTGTCGGTTGTTTGCCTCTCGAGGATGTTGTATTATCTTCTTCAGAGATAATTCTTCAATTTCCATCTTTCTTTCAACTCTATACATCCTTCTATTAAGCCTTGAGAGTTGATGAGAAAGGCCTTGAAATTCCTTGGAGTGAAGATTCATCATAGAATCCATTCTTGATATGAGAAGCTCCTCCACCGATCCCGGTTGAGGTTGAAATTGAGGTGGAGGTTGAGGTTGGTCTTCATCATCTTCTTCCATGGCAGCAGACTCCTTCTTCTCTTTGGGTAAACCTCGTTGCCTTGTTCTATGAGGCCCATATGCCTTAGAACATTTTTACCAATCTTGCTATTGCTTAGCAAAATCTGTTTATTCTCCCCTTCAAGATCAACACCTTTGTATTCTAGAATCTTAGAAACAAACACAAAGATAGGGTAATGCAAAAGAGGAAAGCCTAATGGCTTTAAACATATTATCAAGGATAATTGAGGGCCAATCTATGCTCACATTATTAAGGAATCCATACATTAGAAGAATGTCTTCCTTAGTAAGTCGGGCATGATTAAGTGCCTCTTGCAACTAAAATCCAAACAATAACATAATGCAACATTCTTTCATTTAACTTTACATTACCAACTTTATACAAGTTCTCAACTTGTAGGTTAGGATCCTTGCAGAATTTTCTCGAATTCTACCAACTTGTTGAAGTCCTCAAAGCCATATGTGATGTTTATGCCTTGAGTTGAGAGACCAGCTACATTGTTCCACAAATCTTCATCAAGGAAGATCCTTACACCTTTCACTTTGGTGCTTGGACTTGCAGCTCTTGATGTCAAGTTCATGTAGAACACTCTAACCAAATCGGGTAGAATGCCCCTTCCATCTCTACAAATTTTTGTAGTCCACTTCCTACTAAAAATTCCTGAAATTGAAAACCATGAGATCTAAAAAATTCACAAGACAAGAATTTAGGGGTAAGAATTTTTCTATCCTTCCACTTGTTAACAAAGGCAATTTGCAGATCTTCATCTGAAATCCAACCAGCTAGAGTTGGAGGTCTCCTTTCTTGAGAAGTCATTGGCTCCTTGCCCTTTCTCCTCGATACCGTGTTTGATCTACCGCCTTACCGTTTAAGTCTTGATCTAGATAGCAAGATGTAGCCATGGGGGTTGAGGCTTCTTTCGAGCTTTCCATTTCAAATTTCTTTAAGAGTTCCTTGCAATACTTTGTTTGACATATAAAAATACCTTTCTTTAATTGTTTGATTTGCAAGCCAAGAAAGAAATTTAGTTCTCCCATCATGGACATTTCAAACTCTCCCCGCATATTCTTAGCAAACTCTTGGCAAAGATCATCGTTAGTTGATCCAAAAATAATATCATCAACATAAACTTGAACAATGAGAATATGTTTCTTTGATTTCTTAATAAAAAGAGTAGAATCAACTTTACCTCTTCTAAAATTATTTTCAAGTAAGAAATTACTTAACCTTTCATACCAAGATCTTGGGGCTTGTTTGAGTGCATATAAAGCTTTCTTCAACTTGTAGACATGATTAGGATTTTTGAAATCTTCAAAGCCTGGAGGTTGTTCTACATAGACTTCTTCCTTGATATACCCGTTTAGAAAAGCACTTTTTACATCCATTTGAAATAATTTGAATCCCATAATGGAGGCATATGCTAACAGCAAGCGGATAGCTTCAAGTCTTGCTACTGGAGCATAGGTTTCATCATAATCTATGCCTTCTTCTTGTCTATAACCTTTTGCAACCAGCCTTGCTTTGTTCTTTGTGATGTTTCCATCTTCATCAAGCTTATTTCTAAAGACCCATCTTGTACCTATGACCTGCATATTATTAGTCTTAGGAATTAAATCCCATACCTGATTTCTTTCAAACTGATTTAGCTCTTCTTGCATTGCAATACACCAATGTTCATCCGTTAATGCTTCTTCTACATTCTTTGATTCAACCTCAGTGAAACAAAAGCAACATTCATGCAGAAATTATTCATGTTCCTCCTTGTTCTTACACCCGTTGATATGTCTCCAATGACATTTTCCAAGGAAACGCTTTCTAGGTGGTCTCCATTCTTTGGTAGACTCTCATCATGAGGAGGATTCTCATCCAAACCGATTTCTTCAACGGCTTTTTCAAGAGGAGTTTCTTCTTGATGTATTCCTTCATCATCTGCAAAGAATCTTTTTGACTCAAGAGGGGTTTCCTCAAGGTCTAGATATTCATCAAAGACAACATGTATAGATTCTTCAACAGCTTAAAGTCCTCTTATTAAAAACTCTATATGCTTTACTATGCAAAGAATAACCTAAAAATGTAGCTTCATCGATTTAGCATCAAATTTTCCAAGGCTATCTTTTTCCGTTATTCAAAACAAAACATTTACATCCAAAAATTTTGAAATAAGAAATATTTGGTTTTCTCCCTTTGAAAAGCTCATAAGGAGTTAATTTTAAAATAGGTCTTATTAAAACTCTGTTTAAAACGTGACATGCGGTACTTACTGACATCGCCCAAAAATATTTAGGTAAATTATTTTCGCTCAACATAGTTCTTGCAAGTTCTTCCAAAGATCTATTTTTCCTTTCAACCACACCATTTTGTTGAGGTGTTCTTGGTGCCGAGAAATTATGAGAAATTCCATTTTCTTCACAAAAATTTTCAAAAAGATATTTTGAAATTCACCGCCATGATCACTTCGTAAAAACTTGATTTTTAAATCCTTTTCATTTTGAATAACCTTGGCAAATTTTCTAAATTCTTTAAAAGCATCACTTTTAGATGAAAGAAAAAGAGTCCAAGTGAATCTAGAGTAATCATCAACAATCACAAGAGCATAATAATTGCCACCAAAACTTTTTGTTCTAGAAGGGCCAAATAAATCCATGTGCAGTAATTCTAAAGGTTTTGAAGTGGAAACAACATTTTTGGATTTAAAAGAACTTTTCGCTTGCTTCCCTTTTGACAAGCTGCACATAGTTTGTTCTTTTCAAAAACCAGTTTTGGTAAACCAATCACTAACTCTTTAGATATGAGTTTACTTAGATGAGGCATATGAATGTGAGCAGCTCTTCTATGCCATAACCATGGATCCTCTTCTTTCGCAACTAAACAAGGCAGATTATCGATGTAGATGCACAATCAATATCAACCAAATAAATGTTATTATGTCTCTTACCAATGAGGGCGATTTCACTTGAGTCCTTGTGATGAATTTTGCAAAGATCACTATCAAACGTTACCTTTAAACCTTTATCACAAAGTTCACTCGATGCTTAGCAAATTGTGCTTCAATCCATCAACAAGAAGAACATCATGAATCTTTAGGGAATCTCCAACCATTCCGCTACCAATGATTTTTCCCTTATTGTTGTCACCATAGGTTACAAAACCTTGTTCTTTCTTCTTGAAGCTTTTGAATTTGCTTTTATCACCCGTCATATGCCTTGAACAACCACTATCAAGATACCATAGTGACTTTTTGGACTTGGGACCAACCTCGCATCATAAGAAAAAATTTAGGTCCCCTAAAGTCACTTATTAGGGTCCTCATGGGTTAGAAACAGATTTTCCTTTGGGAACCCATTTGTATCTCCCATTAGGAACACTAAAACGTTTAATATTGCATCTATTAACCGAATGACCTTTATGCATACAATAAAAACATGTAGGAACATTTGTTCTTCTTGGTATGTACGCATTTTTATAAAACTTCTTTGTAGAAACGTTTTGTTTAAAGGAATTAGAATTTTCATAAACCTTATTTGAATTAGACGATTCTCCTTTCACAAAAACAGTTTTAGTAGGTTTATGATTATACCTGAAATTATAACCAAGACCTGCCTTTTCATATAAACCTTTTTGCACTTTCAAAACATTGTTTAAATTATTATTGCCCATCGTGATTTTTGAAAGAGATGTTTCAAGATAAGAAACCTTGTTAGCAAGAACATTACAATTTTCGCAAACAGAATTTTTGTTTTGCATTTGCAAGGGATTTTTGCATTTTCCAAATCATCCTTTAAAACAATTTTCTCTTGTTCCAAATCTGAAATTTTCTTTTCAAGACTCTTGTAGTCATTTTTTAATTTATTGTGAAAGAGAGTTAATTTTTCAGATTTTTCACATAATTCCAAAACTCTTCAAGCAAATCATCATAATTATTTGGAAGGCCGTAATCACTTACCTTGCTACATGTGGATTCGGCATCATCATCATCATTCGCCATAAGACGTATATTGGCTTCTTCCTCCGATTCACTTGCACTAGAAGAACTCACGCCATTATCTTCCCATGCGATGTATGCCTTCTTTTTCTTTTTGTCAAAAGGCTTCTTGTATTTCTTTGCCTTTTCCTCATCCTTCTTGATGTCAGGGCAATCCGACTTCAAGTGTCCCCTTTTTCCACAACCATAGCATTTAAAATTATCAAGAGAATTTAGGTTTTCAGCTTTCTTACCTTTCTTGTAATTCCCTTTGTTCTTGTTCTTGATGAACTTTTTGTACTTTTTGACAAACAAGCTTATGTCATCGCATTCAAGATCATCATCCGTGTCACTACTCTCATCTTTGTGGGATTCCGCTTAAGAGCAACACCTTTTCTTTTGACTTCTTCTTCTTCTCCTTTGAAGCGCCCAAGTTCCATTTCATGTTCTCTCGAAGTTTCCGAAAAGAGTTGTCATGTTCATGTTTGACAGTGTTCTTTGATTCCGTGATGGCCGTCACTTTAGGTTGCCAAGTCCTCGTCCAAAGATTTCAAAATTTTGACATTTAATTCTTCAAGATCGAATTTCTTACCCAATGCCTTGAGATGATTTACGATGTGAGTAAATCTCTTTGTACGTCGCATATGGTTTCTCCTTTGCTCATACTGAACATTTCATATTCCCGAATCAAGGTGTTCTTCCTTGATCGTTTCACTTCTTCCGTTCCTTCATGTGTGACTTCTAGAGTGTCCCACATCTCCTTTGCAGTTAGTGCAATCCGATAACCTGTAAAACTCATCAATGGTTAAGGCAGATGCTATCATGTTACATGCTCTTATGTCGCATTGATTTTGGTTGTATTCATCCTTGCTCCAATTTGCTTTCTTCTTAGGTACCTGCGCTTCTTCAACAACAACCATAGGAATAAATGGACCATTTACAACAAAGATCCCAAACGCCTTGATCATTAGACCTTAGAAAAATTTCCATCCTCTTTTTCCAAAAAGGATAGTTTTCACCTGTAAAAGTGGTGGTCTATGAATAGATGCACCTTCAAAGAAAAGTTTGATTTTTGTTCCGCCATAAGGATCTTGTTTTTGAATAACTTTCAAAAACCAGCTCTGAGGCCAATTGTTAAATAAAGACTAGCAAGTGTAAAACCAAGAGGGGGGTGAATTGGGTTTTTAAAGAAATTTTCTCTTTAAATAAATTTTCGTGTTTTGAAAAACTTTCAAAAACTTGGATGTGAATTTTTCAATCCTTTGATTAACGCTGTTGGGATTAGCAATTGTAATAATGATCCACAATTAAGAGATAAAGAGAAAGAGAAAGAACACAGAGATTTATACTGGTTCGGATTAAGCCAATCCTACATCCAGCTCCCAACCACCACAAACCGTGATGATTTTCCCCACTATCTTTAAATGAAATTACAAACACCAATTCATGCAATAACAAATAAAGATAAACGGAAACACCTCCTCGACACACTAAGGATGAAACACCTCCTCGCACACACCGAGGATGAAACCCACCTCTCTTGACACACAAGAGATGAAACACCTCCCTTAGAACGGATCCAAGGGATGAATTTTCCCTTTACGTAAAAACAAGAAAAGAATACACCTGAAATGTGCCGGATAGAAAGCTTAAGCACAATGATCACCACTTCCAAAGACTTGATCAAACCGAAGAGAGCAGAAAGCGGCTTTGAAAAAGCTAAGGCGCGTAAACACTTTGAATGTTTTGTGTTTTTTCAGATGTGTTAAACCTAAGACATTCTCTTTCATTTTATAATTCGAAAATGCTCCAAAGTTTCCATTCTTAGGTTGATTTAGAATGATTTCGCAAAAACGACTCATTTAATCGATTATATTAAAAGCTTAATCGATTATATCATGTTTAAAAACTGGAAAACAAATATCGTCTGATTTAATCGATTAGATTAAGGCCATAATCGATTATATTAACCCAGAATCAATATAATCGATTATCAAAGACACTTAATCGATTATTTTGCTCGTTAAACATTTTTTATTCAAATATTAAGTTAAATAATCGATTATCTACGTATGGTAATCGATTAAAAGCGTAGAAAAACGTTTTTGCGAGAAAACACCTTGCTCTCTTGTTTGGGAAGGTCTTGAATGGGATTTATGACTTACTCTTTTTATCCAACACCCAAAACAGAACCTTCTACCTTTGATCCTTCAGCTCTTGAGAAAATCTTCATCAATCTTCTCTCTTGAAAGCTTTGAATTCTCTTTATGCCTTTCCTTTCTTATCAAGCAACCTTCCTTTGTGAGATGGCACAAGTCTTTAATGTTGATTAAAACTTCCTAAAAACTTCATCATCAAAACTGTAGGTGTCCATAAAACTCTGGACTTGAAATATGCCAACAGCTTCTAGAAATAATTTCCATGCATTAATTTTCTTGAAATCTCTTTTTCAAAATTCAAATTGAAAATTAAATGCTATGTGACTGCCTATTTCATTTCCTTTGTGGACTAATTTTTATGATGGAGATATCCATACATTATTCTCAAGATTTTCAGGATATCAATCACAAGTCTCTATGTTTCTTTTTATCATCATCAAAAAGGGGGAGATTGTTGGCATATTTCAAGACCAAGAGTTTATGAAGTTCTCCAGAAGTTTTATGAAGTCTTAAAGTTTTGATGATGAAGATTTAGAGTGATTCAATCAACATTAAAGACTTGTGCCATCTCACAAAGGAAGGCTGCTTGGTAGAAAAGGAAAGGCATAAAGAGCATTCAAAGCTTTCAAGAGAGAAGATTGATGAAGATTTTCTCAAGAGCTAAAGGTTCAAGAGTAGAAGGTTCTGTTTTGGGTGTTGGATAAATTGATGGATGCCTAGGAGGCATTACAAGTGATGTAGGATCTATCAAACATGTGTATAGGCATGTGGAATCAAAATAACATGTAAAATTTCATGGAAGAACATGAAATCAGATTTTTCCCCAATTGTTAGGGTTCAAATTCGGCCCACACTTAAAAATTGCAAAACAATTCAATTCAACCGATTAAATTGAAGATAGTACCCATAGGAAGCCATAGAATATGAAACCAACGAAATTAATCGGTTCAATTGACTTAGAAATGTCAAAAACGCAACCAGCCCCTTTGTTATGGGTTTCAATCGGTAGAATTCAAGGAAAACAAGTTTTGAGATGTTTGAATCGATTAGAATCAAGATACATGTCATAGGAAGTGAAAACAAGCATTTTAATCGGTGGAAAATGAATTAAAATGAAGATATATGGTGCAGCTATGAAGAACAAGTAAGAACAATCAAAGAGAAAACATGGAGAAGACAAGAGAATGAAGAACACGCCACTTTCATAAAGAAAGATAAGTGCAAAGGACAATCACCACTTGAATTATGGAAAACTCAAGATAAGATTCTAGAAATGAGGCTTACCTCTTGAACTTCAAAGAGAAATAGCTCTTGCTCTGAATTAATCTTCAAAGTTATGTTACAAATGAGACTCACACCCTTATATAGAAAGGGGAAAACGAAAATGCATGCACATGGGTGGAATTCTAAAAGGTTAGGCCATGTTTGGAAGATGCTCCAAAGCTTCCCAAACAAGGCCCTTGTTTTTTATACTATCCATGTGTCCAAACAAGTAGCCTCTTATTTCTATTTTAAAGAAAGACACTAAACTAACTCTATTTTTATTTATAAGGAAAATTACAAGAGCTATTAATATTTTTATTCTCTTCTTCAAGCTTCTTGTACATTTTCCTTGTTTTTCTTCCTTCCTTTTCTTCAAAATTCTTTGTAAGCTTTTCTTTCATATTTTCCTTTTCTTATTTTCTTGTGGTGACTCCTCCTTGCATGGGTTGAGGTTCTTCATGAATTGAGATCACATCATTAATGATGGATGCCTAGGAGGCATTACAAGTGATGTAGGATCTATCAAACATGTGTATAGGCATATGGAATCAAAATAACATGTAAAATTTCATGGAAGAACATGAAATCAGATTCTTCCCCAATTGTTAGGGTTCAAATTCGGCCCACACTTAAAAATTGCAAAACAATTCAATTCAACCGATTAAATTGAAGATAGTACCCATAGGAAGCCATAGAAGATGAAACCAACGAAATTAATCGGTTCAATTGACTTAGAAATGTCAAAAACGCAACCAGCCCCTTTGTTATGGGTTTCAATCGGTAGAATTCAAGGAAAACAAGTTTTGAGATGTTTGAACCGATTAGAATCAAGATACATGTCATAGGAAGCCATAGGAAGTGAAAACAAGCATTTTAATCGGTGGAAAATGGATTAAAATGAAGATATATGGTGCAGCTATGAAGAACAAGTAAGAACAATCAAAGAGAAAACATAGAGAAGACAAGAGAATGAAGAACACGCCACTTTCATAAAGAAAGATAAGTGCAAAGGACAATCACCACTTGAATTATGGAAAACTCAAGATAAGATTCTAGAAATGAGGCTTACCTCTGGAACTTCAAAGAGAAATAGCTCTTGCTCTCAATTAATCTTCAAAGTTATGTTACAAATGAGACTCACACCCTTATCTAGAAAGGGGAAAACGAAAATGCATGCACATGGGTGGAATTCTAAAAGGTTAGGCCATGTTTGGAAGATGCTCCAAGGAAAACTCAATTTTTCATGATTTGCAATTTATATTTTATTTTTTATCCCGACTTTTGTTTTACAAAAAAAAACTCAGGTTTGATAATTTGAAATTTATATTTTATTCTCGATCCGAACTTATGTTTTACACAAAAAACTCAATTTTTTTTAATTTTGAAATTTATATTTTATTTTCCATCCCTACGTTTGTTTCACAAAAAAAACTCAATTTTTCATAACTTGAAATTTATATTTTATTCTTGATCCGTACTTTTGTTTTATACAAAAACACTCAATTTTTCTTAATTTCGAAATTTGTATTTTATTTTCGATCCCTACAAAGTTTTACAAAAAAAAATCAGTTTTTGATAATTTGAAATTTATATTTTATTTTCGATCCGTACTTTTGTTTTACACAAAAAACTCAATTTTTCTTAATTTTGAAATTTATATTTTATTTTCCATCCCTACGTTTGTTTTACAAAAAAAAAAATTAACTTTTCATAATTTGAAATTTATATTTTATTCTTGATCCGTACTTTTGTTTTATACAAAAAAACTCAATTTTTCTTAATTTCGAAATTTATATTTTATTTTCGATCTCTACTTTTGTTTTACAAAAAAAACTCAGTTTTTGATAATTTGAAATTTATATTTTATTCTCGATCCGTACTTTTGTTTTACACAAAAAACTGAATTTTTCTTAATTTTGAAATTTAGATTTTATTTTCCATCCCTACGTTTGTTTTACAAAAAAACTCAATTTTTCATAATTTGAAATTTATATTTTATTCTCGATCCGTACTTTTGTTTTATACAAAAAACTCAATTTTTCTTAATTTCGAAATTTGTGTTTTATTTTCGAAACGTACTTTTGTTCTACAAAAAAAACTCATTTTTGATAATTTGAAATTTATATTTTGTTCTCGGCCGTACTTTTGTTTTACACAAAAAACTCAATTTTTCTTAATTTGGAAATTTATATTTTATTTTCCATTCCTACGTTTCTTTTACAAAAAAAACTCAATTTTTCATAATTTGAAATTTATATTTTATTCTCGATCCGTAATTTTGTTTCATACAAAAAAACTCAATTTTTCTTAATTTCGAAATTTATATTTTATTTTCAATCCGTACTTTTGTTTTACAAAAAAAACTCAATTTTTTATAATTTGGATATTTATATTTTATTCTGGATCCGTACTTTTGTTTTACAAAGAAAAACTCCATTTTTCATAAGTTGGAATTTTATATTTTATTCTCGATCTGTACTTTTGTTTTATACAAAAAAAACTCAAATTTTCTTGATTTCGAAATGTATGTTTTATTTTCGAAACGTACTTTTGTTCTAAAAAAAAAAACTCAGTTTTTGATATTTTGAAATTTCTATTTTATTCTCGATCCGTACTTTTGTCTTACACAAAAAACTCAATTTTCTTAATTTTGAAATTTATATTTAATTTTCCATCCCTACGTTTGTTTTACAAACAAAACTCAATTTTCCTTAATTTTGAAATTTATATTTTATTCTCGATCCGTACTTTTGTTTTACACAAAAAAACTCAATTTCTCTTAATTTTGAAATTTATATTTTATTTTGGATCCCTACTTTTGTTTTACAAAAAAAAACTCAATTTTTTATAATTTGGATATTTATATTTTATTCTCGATCCGTACTTTTGTTGTACAAAGAAAAAGTCCATTTTTCATAATTTGGAATTTTATATTTTATTCTCAATCCGTACTTTTGTTTTATACAAAAAAACTCAATTTCTCTTAATTTCGAAATTTATGTTTTATTTTCGAAACGTACTTTTGTTCTACAAAAAAAACTCATTTTTGATAATTTGAAATTTATATTTTATTCTCGGCCGTACTTTTGTTTTACACAAAAAACTCAATTTTTCTTAATTTGGAAATTTATATTTTATTTTCCATTCCTACGTTTCTTTTACAAAAAAAACTCAATTTTTCATAATTTGAAATTTATATTTTATTCTCGATCCGTAATTTTGTTTCATACAAAAAAACTCAATTTTTCTTAATTTCGAAATTTATATTTTATTTTCAATCCGTACTTTTGTTTTACAAAAAAAAACTCAATTTTTTATAATTTGGATATTTATATTTTATTCTCGATCCGTACTTTTGTTTTACAAAGAAAAACTCCATTTTTCATAATTTGGAATTTTATATTTTATTCTCGATCTGTACTTTTGTTTTATACAAAAAAAACTCAATTTTTCTTGATTTCGAAATGTATGTTTTATTTTCGAAACGTACTTTTGTTCTACAAAAAAAAACTCAGTTTTTGATATTTTGAAATTTCTATTTTATTCTCGATTCGTACTTTTGTCTTACACAAAAAACTCAATTTTCTTAATTTTGAAATTTATATTTTATTGCCATCCCTACGTTTGTTTTACAAACAAAACTCAATTTTCCTTAATTTTGAAATTTATATTTTATTCTTGATCCGTACTTTTGTTTTACACAAAAAAACTCAATTTCTCTTAATTTTGAAATTTATATTTTATTTTGGATCCCTACTTTTGTTTTACAAAAAAAAACTCAATTTTTTATAATTTGGATATTTATATTTTATTCTCGATCCGTACTTTTGTTGTACAAAGAAAAAGTCCATTTTTCATAATTTGGAATTTTATATTTTATTCTCAATCCGTACTTTTGTTTTATACAAAAAAACTCAATTTCTCTTAATTTCGAAATTTATGTTTTATTTTCGAAACGTACTTTTGTTCTACAAAAAAAACTCATTTTTGATAATTTGAAATTTATATTTTATTCTCGGCCGTACTTTTGTTTTACACAAAAAACTCAATTTTTCTTAATTTGGAAATTTATATTTTATTTTCCATTCCTACGTTTCTTTTACAAAAAAAACTCAATTTTTCATAATTTGAAATTTATATTTTATTCTCGATCCGTAATTTTGTTTCATACAAAAAAACTCAATTTTTCTTAATTTCGAAATTTATATTTTATTTTCAATCCGTACTTTTGTTTTACAAAAAAAACTCAATTTTTTATAATTTGGATATTTATATTTTATTCTGGATCCGTACTTTTGTTTTACAAAGAAAAACTCCATTTTTCATAATTTGGAATTTTATATTTTATTCTCGATCTGTACTTTTGTTTTATACAAAAAAAACTCAATTTTTCTTGATTTCGAAATGTATGTTTTATTTTCGAAACGTACTTTTGTTCTACAAAAAAAAACTCAGTTTTTGATATTTTGAAATTTCTATTTTATTCTCGATTCGTACTTTTGTCTTACACAAAAAACTCAATTTTCTTAATTTTGAAATTTATATTTTATTGCCATCCCTACGTTTGTTTTACAAACAAAACTCAATTTTCCTTAATTTTGAAATTTATATTTTATTCTTGATCCGTACTTTTGTTTTACACAAAAAAACTCAATTTCTCTTAATTTTGAAATTTATATTTTATTTTGGATCCCTACTTTTGTTTTACAAAAAAAAAACTCAATTTTTTATAATTTGGATATTTATATTTTATTCTCGATCCGTACTTTTGTTGTACAAAGAAAAAGTCCATTTTTCATAATTTGGAATTTTATATTTTATTCTCAATCCGTACTTTTGTTTTATACAAAAAAACTCAGTTTTCATTGATTTCGAAATTTATGTTTTATTTTCGATCCGTACTTTTGTTGTACAAAAAAAACTCAGTTTTTGATAATTTGAAATTTATATTTTATCATCGATCCGTACTTTTGTTTTTCACAAAAAACTCAATTTTTCTTTATTTTGAAATTTATATTTTATTTTTCATTCCTACGTTTGTTTTACAAAAAAAACTCAATTTTTCGTAATTTCAAATTTATATTTTATTCTCGATCCCTATTTTTTTTTACACAAAAAAACTCAATTTTTCTTAATTTCGAAATTTATATTTTATTTTCGATCCGTACTTTTGTTTTACAAAAAACTAAGTTTTTGATAATTTGAAATTTATATTTTATTCTCGATCCGTAGTTTTGTTTTATACTAAAAACTCAATTTTTCTTAATTTTCAAATTTATATTTTATTTTCCATCCCTACGTTTGTTTTACAAAAAAAACTCCATTTTTCATAATTTGAAATTTATATTTTATTCTCGATCCGTACTTTTGTTTTATACAAAAAAAAACTCAATTTTTCTTAATTTCAAAATTTATATTTTATTTTCAATCCGTACTTTTGTTTTACAAAAAAAACTCAATTTTATATAATTTGGATATTTATATTTTATTCTCGATCCCTACTTTTTTTTACAAAGAAAAACTCCATTTTTCATAATTTGGAATTTTATATTTTATTCTCGATCTGTACTTTTGTTTTATACAAAAAAACTCAATTTTTCTTGATTTCGAAATTTATCTTTTATTTTCGAAACGTACTTTTGTTCTAAAAAAAACTCAGTTTTTGATAATTTGAAATTTCTATTTTATTCTCGATCCGTACTTTTGTTTTACACAAAAAACTCAATTTTTCTTAATTTTGAAATTTATATTTTATTTTCCATCCCTACGTTTGTTTTACAAACAAAACTCAATTTTTCTTAATTTTGAAATTTATATTTTATTCTCGATTCGTACTTTTGTTTTACACAAAAAAACTCAATATTTCTTAATTTCGAAATTTATATTTTATTTTGGATCCCTACTTTTGTTTTACAAAAAAAACTCAATTTTTTATAATTTGGATATTTGTATTTTATTCTCGATCCGTACTTTTGTTTTACAAAGAAAAAGTCCATTTTTCATAATTTGGAATTTTATATTTTATTCTCGATCCGTACTTTTGTTTTATACAAAAAAAAACTCAATTTTCATTGATTTCTAAATTTATGTTTTATTTTCGATCTGTACTTTTGTTCTACAAAAAAAACTCAGTTTTTGATAATTTGAAATTTATAGTTTATTCTCGATCCGTACTTTTTTTTTACACAAAAAACTCAATTTTTCTTAATTTTAAAATTTATATTTTATTTTTCATTCCTACATTTGTTTTACAAAAAAAACTCAATTTTTCGTAATTTGAAATTTATATTTTATTCTCGATCCCTACTTTTTTTTTACACGAAAAAACTCAATTTTTCTTAATTTCGAAATTTATATTTTATTTTCGATCCGTACTTTTGTTTTACATAAAAAAACTCAATTTTTTGTAATTTCAAAATTTAAATTTTATATTTGATCCCTACTTTTGTTTTACAAAAAAAATCAATTTTTCATAATTTGGAAATTTATATTTTATTTTCGATCCGTACTTTTGTTTTACAAAAAAACTATGTTTCTGATAGTTTGAAATTTATATTTTATTCTCGATCCGTAGTTTTATTTTATACTAAAAACTCATTTTTTCTTAATTTTGAAATTTATATTTTATTTTCCTTCCCTACGTTTGTTTTACAAAAAAACTCAATTTTTCATAATTTGAAATTTATATTTTATTCTCGATCCGTACTTTTGTTTTATACAAAATAAAACTCAATTTTTCTTAATTTCGAAATTTATATTTTATTTTCGATCCGTACTTTTGTTTTACAAAAAAAGCTCAGTTTTTGATAATTTGAAATTTATATTTTATTCTCGATCCATACTTTTGTTTTACATAAAAAACTCAATTTTCTTAATTTTGAAATTTTATATTTTATTTTCCATCCCTACGTTTGTTTTATAAAAAAAACTCAATTTTTCATAATTAGAAATTTATATTTTATTGTCGATTCGTACTTTTGTTTGATATAAAAAAACTCAATTTTTCTTAATTTCGAAATTTATATTTTATTTTCGATCCGTACTTTTGTTTTACAAAAAAAACTCAATTTTTGATAATTTGAAATTTATATTTTATTCTCGATCCGTACTTTTGTTTTACACAAAAAACTCAATTTTTCTTAATTTTGAAATTTATATTTTATTTTCCATCCCTACGTTTGTTTTACAAAAAAAACTCAATTTTTCATAATTTGAAATTTATATTTTATTCTCGATCCGTACTTTTGTTTTATACTGTTAGATGCGGAATTATATCAAGAAGGGGGGATTGAATTGATATATAGCTTTATTGAAAACTTTTTTGTATCAGAAAATTTACTTGTTCAGTTTACTGAGAATTAGCTGACTGATAATTGCGAAATAGTATGTTAGTTCTTACTGTAGAATATGACATATGATGAAGGAAGAGAAAATATAACACCAAGGAATATACTGGTTCGTTCTTTGTGCAAGAACTACATCCAGTTGGTGATCTGCAACTCCACAGATCCTAATCACTATCAAAAACGTATTCTTTACAACAAATCTTTTCTTGAACTCTATAAGAAAACTAAAGAACCTATTCTAAACACTATAGAACAGATCTTCACCACTGACTCACACTGAGTCACTATGATCACCCCAATCACAGACACAGGGTTCTAAAACCCACCTACGAATCTCTAACCCGAGATCAAAGAATACAAGATACAGTGAAAGAAAGAAAATAATCTTCTTGGACAGAATACACGGTAAAATCGTAAAACTCTGCAGAATCTTTCTTGCTTCTGAATGTTGCATCACTTGAGAGTTTTCTCTTGAATTCTTTCGCACTGTGATACGTCCTTGAGTATATTTATAGGCCAAATGAAATGCTATGGGTCATCTTCTTTTGAAAGCAATAAACCCGCGTTTTGCACATTTTCTGCATAGGTAGGAGTCTGGAACAAAATAGTGGACTGAAGACCCAAACCAGTTTGTTATTTTCATTAAAACTGTATTCCTGGTACATTTAATGAAAATAGTCGACTAGAGAAACAGAATTAGTAGACTAACTGATGAATAACAAAAACAAAAGATTATCATTATTCAATTGGTTAATCATTTACAAATAATCTAACATCTCCAGTAATCCTAAATCATTCCAGAACCATTAATCACAGATCTAGCATATTATAAACATAATCATCAAAGCTTAATAAACATCATCAAATCACAAATCATCAACAAACTCCCCCTATTTGATGATGTCAACCTGCAAAACAAAACAAACACAAAGAGAAGAGATGGTAGATTATCTCCCCCTTTGACATTAGCAAATAGCAGGTATAGCAGTTATAGCAGTTCTAAAGTGTTCAAAAGTGCAGAGAAATAATGCTGAAAACATAAAAGACAGAAGCATAAAAGATCATTCATCCTCTTCATCATCGTCCTCATCATCATCATCTTCATCACCATCAGCATCGTCTTCTTCCATTGCAGTTGTTGTTTGATTGTTGGAGCCATCAAGACCATCCACTGTGACTTGGAGTTCTGCAAGCTATCGCTGGATTAAGTCAATCTCAGTATCGACATTTGTGAACCTGGCTACCATAGTTTCATGGGTATCACGCTGCAAGGAAGTTAGTACATTAAGCCTTGAAATAAGCATTTGTTCAAACTCAGACATTGGAACTCTCTGGTAAGTTGGAGGTGCAGAATATGGGATCATTTGATATGCTGCATAGTCCTGCTGATATGAAGTTCCAGCTATGAAGGTTGCTCCATGACCAGATGATGATGTTCCAGCTTCATACGACCACTCACCATTTACCTTAGTTAATCCCTGTTGGAAATCCCACATCGACTAGAGATAAAGTCAATCTAGTCTATATAAGTGGGTGTAAACCTCACCTTACTAAGCCGGTTTTGTGGGGTTGAGTTAGGCTTAAAGTCCACTTCTTAATATGGTATCAGAGCCAGATTAAGTTCATCCTAAGGTGTTGGGCCACCCGCTATCGGGCCATTATTGGACCACCCATAAATCTATGTCCCACGCTCGAGATGTCCAGTCCTTGGCGTGAGGGGGTGTGTTGGAAATCCCACATCGACTAGAGATAAAGTCAATCTAGTCTATATAAGTGGGTGTAAACCTCACCTTACTAAGCCGGTTTTGTGGGGTTGAGTTAGGCTTAAAGTCCACTTCTTAATAATCCCATTTTGCGAAGGTAGTAGTTATCAAACATATGTTTATGATTGACAATCTTGGTGGTCTCGCCTTCGGTGGGAAAGCTAAAGTAGTCCAGAAATTTGGAGATCAAAATGGCGTATGGCAGCTTGTGATCGTTCAGACGTTTGGCTTTGAACTTGTGACCCTTGATCACATATATCCAGTTTACTTTGATGCGATTCTTCAGGAAATGGATTAGAGCTAAATCTTCCTCCATCAACTGTGCGTGATTACTCCCCCTGGGAATAAGCTGCCACGCAAGAAGGAAGGCCAGGAGTCTCTCGTCACGCTTCATTCTTCCCACATTATACTTGAGGATCAGGGCCTCATCACAGTGGCCCAAGCAGTCTTTGTATACGACCTCCTTGTTGAAGTTGGAAACTGCTCCAGTGTTGCCTTTGCTTATTTTGATTCCATCATTTCTTAAACCAGCAACTTTTTTCCATAGGGTATTATCGATCCGCACTTCTCTTCCTCTTATTTGGGAAACAAGTGCATTGTTTTCCACCTTCGTGTTAGCATGGAAGAGTTTAACAAGGTCAATGTAGAAATTACCTTCAAGCTCTACAAATTGCTGAAGACCTTGTGCATGAAGAGAGTTCCTCACGAAGATCAGATTTTCATTTTCCAGCCAGCTGAACTTAAGTATTTTTGGTGTAAGAATTTGCTTCATCTGCATTCGGCGTTCTACGGATTCAACAACCTCATTGTTTTCTTCTTCTTCTTCTTCAGACTTTGTTTCTTCATTGGGTTCTTCTGCAGGAGGAGGGGGAGGAGGATCCATTCGTTGAGGAAGTCTGACTCTTACTTTGTATCTTTTCGGAAACCTTCTCTCTTAAGGTTCAGCCGTCTGTTCTGGAATCTGAATTGGATCAGCTTGAGTTCCAAATGTTGATCCTCTGTTTCTGTTTGCACTCCCAGATTGAGATGCAGTTGTGTGTGATGATGTTCTGTTTCGTAGTGATCTTCTCAGCCTTTGAAACATATTTCCTATCGACGCATCTGAGTCATCACTAGCACCATGCTCATTGTTTGACATTTCAGTTTGTGAACCTGAGATGATACAACAGTATGCGAAAGTGCAGAGAATAGAGAGAAACAGTTGAAGTATGTGATGTGCAGATGTTTTGGAGCTATATAGAGAAACAAGTATGCATGGTCAATCGTATATTAATGAGCAAATATTTTGAACAGATTCATACTCAACCACAGATGCTCAGTTTTTCAGAAGATGCAGAGAATATATTGAGAAATGGAAACTCAATTCTGAAAGCCCAATAAAGTGGATACACATGCACCTATAACTGTTCATGCTTTGAATGATAATGCACATAATGAACGAATTGTACAAATATGGCTTAAATTGATTTGATTAAACTCTGATTTCTTGAAACTACAATTGAATTTAATTGCAGATACAAGGATTAGTCTGTTAGTCAAAGCAATTAATGGGCTTGTTCTGATTCAAACAACATTTGCTGGTACAATTAATGAAATAAGCCTGTTATTTTCTGAAAATAAGCAAACTAATTTCTGTATCAGTAAAGCACTACTGTCAGTTAAATGAAATAAATCGACTGTTACGAGAAATTAACACACTGAAATCTGCAACAGTAAGATATTATTGCCAATTTAATGAAATAAGCCAACTATTTCATAGAATTAACAAACTAATCAACTCAGCAGAAGAAATTTTAAGAGAGATGATTAATATTCAGGATACCTAATTCATTTCTAAGTTTGAAAAACCTATCATGACCAAGAGGTTTAGTGAATATATCAGCTAACTGATCATTAGTAGAGATGAATTCAATCCTACAATCCTTCTTTTCTAAGTGATCTCTTATAAAATTGTGTCTTATTTCAATGTGCTTAGTTCTGGAGTGCTATATAGGATTCTTAGTTAGGTTGATTGCACTGGTGTTATCACATAAGATTGGGATATCAGAAAGATGCAAATTGAAATCACTTAGCTATTGTTTCAACCACAAAATCTGTGCAGTACAACTACCAGCAACTATGTATTCAGCTTCTACTGTAGAAAGTGCAACACAAGCTTGTTTCTTGCTTGTCCACGAAATTAAACAGTTTCCAAACAAGTGACATGTTCCACTAGTGCTTTTTCTGTCTAATTTGCAACATGCAAAATCAGAATCAGTATATCCAACCAGATTTAACTCATTACCAGTTGAATACCACAGCCCAACATTCATAGTTCCTTTGAGATACTTCAAAATTCGTTTTGCAGCTGTGAGATGTGATTCTTTTGGATTAGCTTGGAATCTTGCACATAGACAAACAACAAATATAATGTCAGGTCTGCTAGCAGTGATGTATAACAAAGAACCAATCAAACCTCTATACATAGTTGCATCAACTGATTTTCCAGATTCATCTATATCAAGATAACAGCTTGAGGACATTGGAGTATTGGCTTCTTTGCAGTTCTCCATGTTGAACTTCTTCAACAATTCATTGCAGTATTTGGATTGGTTTATGAAGGTTCCATTTTGCAACTGTTTGACCTGCAAACCTAGGAAGAAATTCAATTCTCCCATCATAGACATTTCAAATTCACCTTGCATTGATTCTGCAAACTCTTGGCAAAGAGAGGGATTAGATGATCCAAAAATTATGTCATCAACATAAATTTGCACAAGTATAAGATCATTGACAACTTTCTTGGTGAAAAGAGTTTTATCCACAACTCCACTTTTAAAACCTTGTGATATGAGGAAAGTTGTAAGTCTTTCATACCACTGTCTAGGTGCCTGTTTCAGATCATACAATGCCTTTTTGAGTTTGTAAACATGGTTAGGAAACTTAGAATCAATAAAACCAGGTGGTTGTTCAACATACACTTCCTCATTTATAAAACCATTAAGAAAAGCACTTTTAACATCCATTTGATAAAGTTTGAAGCATTTAAGACATGCAAATGCAAGCAACAACCTAATGGCTTCTAATCTAGCAACTGGTGCATAAGTCTCATCATAATCAATGCCTTCTTCCTGATTATACTCTTTTGCTACAAGTCTAGCTTTGTTTCTAGTTATTACACCATTTTCATCAAGTTTGTTTTTGAAAACCCACTTTGTTCCTATCACATTCATTGCATTGTTCCTAGGTACTAGATGCCAAACATTATTTCTAACAAACTGATTCAATTCTTCATTCATAGCAGTTATCCAATTATGATCAAGCAATGCATCATGGATATTTTTAGGTTCTATTTGTGAAACAAATGCCATGTGATTACAGTAATCATGTAAAGAGTTCCGAGTTGTTACTCCCTTTTCAACATTCCCAATGATGTTATCCAGAGACAATCCTTTATGAGTCCTCCAGGATTTTGATAAAGTATTGTCTGCTGCAGAGTAGTCAACTGATTCAGAGTTATAGTCAACTGGTTCATCCTGTCTCATCAAGCATCAGCAGATTTTTCTGCAAAATCTTCATTCTTCTCTGATTTCTCAGACTTTTCATCATCTGAATCTGCAAGAGAATTACCTTTTCTCTCTTTTTGGAATAAGACTTCATCAAATACAACATGAATAGATTCTTCCACAGCTTAAGTTCTTTTTATTAAAAACACGATATGCTTTGCTATTCATGGAATAACCTAGGAATATACCATCATCAACTTTTTCATCAAACTTGCCTAATGAAGCTTTTCCATTGTTTAGAATGAAACACCTGCAACCAAAGACTTTGAAATATGCAATACTATGAGTTCTATCATTCAAAAGTTCATATGGAGTTTTGTCAAGTATTGGTCTAAGTAACACTCTATTAAGAACATAACAAGCTGTAGATACTGCATCTGCCCAAAAGTATTTTGGAAGCTTGGATTCACTCAACATTGTCCTTGCACATTCTTGAAGAGTCCTGTTCTTTCTTTCAACAACTCCATTTTGCTGTGGAGTTCTAGGTGCAGAAAAGTTGTGAGATATGCCATATTTAGACAAAACTTTTCAAAATGCATGTTTTGAAACTCAGTTCCATGATCACTTCTTAAGGAAACAATTTTAAGATCTTTTTCGTTTGAAATGATCTTTGCAAAAAAATTTAATGCATGGAAAGTTTCATCTTTTGAGGAAAGAAAAAGTGTCCAAGTATACCTTGAGAAATCATCAACAATGACAAGAACATATGAATTATTTCCAAGACTTGCAGTTCTTGATGGACCAAACAAATCAAGGTGCAATAGCTCAAGTGGTCTCCTAGTTGAGATGATGTTCTTTGACTCAAATGAGCTTTTGGACTGCTTTCCTTTTTGGCAAGATTCACATACTTTGTCCTTCACAAATTTCACATTTGGAAGGCCTCTAACAAGACTTTTGCAGCTGATTTTGTTCATTAACTGCATGTTGATATGTCCACACCTTCTATGCCAAAGCCATCCTTCATCTTCTTTGGTCAACAAGCAAACGTTCTTGAGAATTGAGGGCTCAATGTCCAACATGTATACATTGTTTGTTCTTCTCCCAATGTGCACAATATCTGCAGTTTTGCAGTTGTATATGACACAAAATTCTGCATCAAAAGTCACTTTCATACCTTTGTCACATAGCTGACTTATACTTAGCAGATTGTGTTTTAGTCCTTCAACAAAAAGTACATCCTTAATCTGTGAAGAAGAACAGTTGCCAATATCTCCAGATCCCTTGATTTTGCCCTTGCTATTGTCACCAAAAGTAACAGAACCAGCTTCATATGCTTTGAAGTTTATCAACTTTGATTTATCACCTGTCATATGTTTGGAGAAGCCACTATCTAGATACCATAAAGTTCTTTTTGCTCCATGAAAGATCTGCAAAACAAGGTTTAATTTACAAATTTAGGTCCCCAAAACCAGTTGGGTCCTTTCGAGTTAGGAACAGCATATGTTTTGGGTTTCCAATAGAATTCGCCTTTTGAAATCCCAAAATTCTTGACATAGCAAAAACTATATATATGACCATGTTTCAAGCAATAAGAACATGTTTTAAATCTGTTACTGTGATAAGATTTGTTCTTAGCAGCATGATAACGTTTTCCATAACCAAGACCATTTCCATTTGAAAAACCGATTTGAGAATGTAGAAGTTGATTAAGTGTATTATGACCAATTTGAAACTTTGCCAATGTTTTAATCAGATAACCAACTTTATTTTGAAGATTAATGCAGTTTTCACAATTTGCGAATTGATTTTATCATTCTCGGATTTTTCAGATTCTTTCTGGTTTTTCGACTCATGTAACATTGTCTTTTAGTTGACTGCTTTCATCTTTCGATCCGCTATTCCGATCTTCCAGCTCCAGTACCTTATTTTCTAGCCGCTTATTAAGTCCTTTTAGCCGATTATACTGATACTCCATTTTCTTTGCTTCATCATGAAATTCTATGAAAGCATTAAACAAGGTGTCATAATTCTCATTCATATCAGAATCACAAGAACTTACTTGACTGGATGTTTCATCATTAGCTACAAGGCACATATTAGCTTGATTTCCAGATTCAGAATCTGAACTTGATGATTTGCTGGAATCACTGACATTCCAAGCCATATAAGCTTTCTTGCCTTTCTTAAAGTGCTGATTTCGTTTTTCTTTGTCTCTTCTTTCATTTCTTTCTGTGCTTCTATCTTTTCTTTGATTCAAAAGAGGACAATCTACCTTAACATGTCCTAGCTGCCCATAATTAAAACAAGAGAAGTTAGAGGAATTAAAATCAGGTTTTTGGGTATACCTCCTCTGTTTTTCCTGAAACCTGTCTTTTGAATTGTCCTTCCTCTTTAGAAATTTTCCAAACTTCTTAACCAGCATAGCAAATTCAGTACTCTCATCTTCTTTCTCTTCATCACTCTTGATGAACTCCATGGCTCTTAGTGCTAGATTCTTGCTCTGTTTCTCTGAACTTTCAAGTTGATCAAGCCTACTCAGCTCCAGCTCGTGTTCTCTGAGTTTTCCAAACAAGGTTGCAGTGCTCATGGTAGTCAAATCCTTTGTTTCAAGGATGGTTGTAACTTTCGGCTGTCAGCTCCTACTTAAGCATTTAAGAACCTTTATATTGAGCTCTTCATCATTAAAATTCTTCCCTAAGCCAAGCAAATGATTCACTATGTGTGTGAAACGCTTTTGCACGTCTTGAATTGTCTCACCAGGCTGCATTCGAAACATCTCATACTCTTGTATGAGAGTGTGTTTTCTTGCCCTTTTCACTTCTGTTGTACCTTCATGTGTGACTTGAAGAATGTCCCACATTTCTTTGGCTGTAGTGCATTGTGAAACCCTGAAAAATTCATCAAGATTAAGAGCAGAAGTTAATATATTCTTTGCCTTACTATCAAACTGAGCCTTCTTATTTTCCGTATCAGTCCACTGCTCCCATGGTTTTTCAATCAGGTCTCCATTTTCAGTCTTCATAGTTGGAGTATAAGGACCATTAATCACTCCATCCCACACGCCTCTATCAACAGACTCGAAGAAGATCTTCATTCTGGCTTTCCAGAAAGGATAATTTGCTCCTACGAAGAGTGGAGGTTTGTTGGTAGATGCTCCTTCAGCAAAGGGAAGCTTGTCACCCATCTTGAATCTTTCTTGAGTACCTTACAAGAACCTGCTCTTCATACCAATTGTTAGATCTGGAATTATATCAAGAAGGGGGGTTGAATTGATATATAGCTTTATTGAAAACTTTTTCGTATCAGAAAATTTACTGGTTCAGTTTACTGAGAATTAGCTGACTGATAATTGCGAAATAGTATGTTAGTTCTTACTGCAGAATATGACAGATGATTAAGGAAGAGAAAATATAACACCAAGGATTATACTAGTTCGTTCTTTGTGCAAGAACTACATCCAGTTGGTGATCTGCAACTCCACAGATCCTAATCACTATCAAAAACGTATTCTTTACAACAAATCTTTTCTTGAACTCTACAAGAAAACTAAAGAACCTATTCTAAACACTATAGAACAAATCTTCACCCACTGACTCACACTGAGTCACTGTGATCACCCCAATCACAGACACAGGGTTCTAAAACCCACCTACGAATCTCTAACCCGAGATCAAAGAATACAAGATACAGTGAAAGAAAGAAAATAATCTTCTTGGACAGAATACACACTAAAATCGTAAAACTCTGCAGAATCTTTCTTGCTTCTGAATGTTGCAGCACTTGAGAGTTTTCTCTTGAATTCTTTCGCACTGTGATACGTCCTTGAGTATTGTATTTATAGGCCAAATGAAATGCTATGGGTCATCTTCTTTTGAAAGCAATAAACCCGCGTTCTGCACATTTTCTGCATAGGTAGGAGTCTGGAACAAGATAGTCGACTGAAGACCCAAACTAGTTTGTTATTTTCATTAAACCTGTATTCCTGGTACATTTAATGAAAATAGTCGACTAGAGAAACAGAATTAGTAGACTAACTGATGAATAACAAAAACAACAGATTATTATTATTCAATTGGTTAATCATTTACAAATAATCTAACATCTCCAGTAATCCTAAATCATTCCAGAACCATTAATCACAGATATAGCATATTATAAACATAATCATCAAAGCTTAATAAACATCATCAAATCACAAATCATCAACATATACAAAAAAAAAACTCAATTTTTCATAATTTGAAATTTATATTTTATTCTCGATTCGTACTTTTGTTTTATACAAAAAAAACTCAATTTCCCTCAATTTCAAAATTTATAATTTATTTTCGATCCGTACTTTTTTTTTACAAAAAAAAAACTCAGTTTTTGATAATTTAATATTTATATTTTATTCTCGATCCGTACTTTTGTTTTACACAAAAAACTCTATTTTTCTTAATTTTAAAATTTATATTTTATTTTCCATCCCTACGTTTGTTTTACAAAAAAAACTCAATTTTTCATAATTTGAAATTTATATTTTATTCTCGATCCGTACTTTTGTTTTATACAAAAAAACTCAATTTTTCTTAATTTTGAAATTTATATTTTATTTTCGATCCGTACTTTTGTTTTACACAAAAAAGTCAATTTTTCTTAATTTTGAAAATTATATTTTATTTTCCATCCCTACGTTTGTTTTACAAAAAAAAACTCAATTTTTCATAATTTGAAATTTATATTTTATTCTGGATCCGTACTTTTGTTTCATACAAAAAAACTCAATTTTTCTTAATTTCGAAATTTATATTTTATTTTTGATCCCTACTTTTGTTTTACAAACACTGCTACAGCAACCACTTTCCACATCGGTTCTGGGGATCATTTCACGTCGACCCAAAAACCGACGTTAGAAGAGGCGACGTTAAAAGTAATATTTTCAACGTCGGTTCAAATTGAACTGACGTTGAAAGTTTCCTCATTTTCCCTACTGCGATGCAGTTTCTAATTTTCTCATTTTCCCTAAATTTTAGTACCTGCATATCAAAGAAACCTCCAGCAAACCAGCAAACAATTTCAAATAGCTAAATTTCAAATGAATTATATATATTGAATAATTATTTAAATTTGATCTATTTACAATTGTATAAATAAAATTACAATAAAAGTACTCCTATTGTTCCCTATTTCTAATTTCTAAAAACTTCTGTGCCCACTTTTCTCGGACTTGGTCGATAGACTCTGTGGGCAAGGGTTGGGTATCAGTGAATACCTGGAACAAAATGAAAGTATGTTAGGTATGACAAGTAGAAAACTTTACCAATACAGTTTTGGAGGAATAGGGTTTTGGAGGACTAACCTGTCTCCAAGTATCTCTGATATTCCCAAAAACTATAAGCCACATCCAATACATTACGTAGTAGCCACATTCGTAGCTACCCGTTTGTCTATTAACCTATAATGAATTGAACAAGTCATTAGTTCTGAAAAATACATATTCAATATTCATTAGAGAATTAAAAGTAACCTTACATGTAGGATTTCCCAATGTGGGTTAGTGGCTTTGCTGATGTGCATTCCATCAATGGTACTGCACACCTTAATAGCACTGTTGAGAAGTTATTAGTCAATATATGAACATTACTTATATTTGAAAACACAAACTTTAAAATACTTACCTATTCAAAATGTTCTTTAAATCAGTATCTGGTTTTTTATTCAAAGAACAAAACCAGTATACAGTCTTCTCTGGACGACTAATGAGGCAGAGTTTTATGGAGACCTACAGTTTTGATGATGAAGTTTTTAGGAAGTTTCAATCAACATTAAAGACTTGTGCCATCTCACAAAGGAAGGTTGCTTGATAAGAAAGGAAAGGCATAAAGAGCATTCAAAGCTTTCAAGAGAGAAGATTGATGAATATTTTCTCAAGAGCTGAAGGATCAAAGGTAGAAGGTTCTGTTTTGGGTGTTGGATAAAAAGAGTAAGTCATAAATCCCATTCAAGACCTTCCCAAACAAGAGAGCAAGGTGTTTTCTCGCAAAAACGTTTTTCTACGCTTTTAATCGATTACCATACGTAGATAATCGATTATTTAACTTAAAATTTGAATAAAAAATGTTTAACGAGCAAAATAATCGATTAAGTGTCTTTGATAATCGATTATATTGATTCTCGGGTTAATATAATCGACATGGCCTTAATCTAATCGATCAAATCAGACGATATTTGTTTTCCAGTTTTTAAACATGATATAATCGATTAAGCTTTTAATATAATCGATTAAATGAGTCGTTTTTGCAAAATTAATTCTAAATCAACCTAAGAATGGAAACTTTGGAGCATTTTCGAATTATAAAATGAAAGAGAATGTCTTAGGTTTAACACATCCGAACAAACACAAAATATTCAAAGTGTTTCGCGCCTTAGCTTTTTCAAAGCCGCTTCCCGCTTCTCTTCGCTTGATCAAGTCATTGGAAGTGGTGATCATTGTGCTTAAGCTTTCTATCCAGCACATTTCAGGTGTATTCTTTTACTGTTTTCTGTAAAGGGAAAATTCATCCCTTGGATCTGTTCTAAGGGAGGTGTTTCATCTCTTGTGTGTCAAGAGAGGTGGGTTTCATCCTCAGTGTGTCTGAGGAGGTGTTTCATCCTTAGTGTGTCTGAGGAGGTGTTTCCGTTTATCTTTATTTGTTATTGCATGAATTGGTGTTTGTAATTTCAATTAAAGATAGTGGGGAAAATCATCACGGATTTGTGGTGGTTGGGAACTGGATGTAGGATTGGCTTAATCCGAACCAGTATAAATCTCTGTGTTCTTTCTCTTTCTCTTTATCTCTTAATTGTGGATCATTATTACAATTGCTAATCCCAACAAGCAGTTAATCAAAGGATTGGAAAATTCACATCCAAGTTTTTGAAAGTTTTTCAAAACCTGAAAATTTATTTAAAAGAGAAAATTTCTTTAAAAAACCCAATTCCCCCCCCCCCCTCTTGGTTTTTACACTGCCGTCCTTATTTAACAATTGGCCTCAGAGCTGGTTTTTGAAAGTTATTCAAAAACAAGATCCTCATGGCAGATAAAAATCAAACTTTTGCTGAAGGTGCATCTATTCATAGACCACCACTTTTTACAGGTGAAAACTATCCTTTTTGGAAAAAGAGGATGGAAATTTTTCTAAGGTCTAATGATCAAGGCGTTTGGGATGCTGTTGTAAATGGTCCTTTTATTCCTATGGTTGTTGTTGAAGAAACGCAGGTACCTAAGAAGAAAGCAAATTGGAGCAAGGACGAATACAACCGGAATCAATGCGACATAAGAGCGTGTAACATGATAGCATCCGCCTTAACCATTGATGAGTTTTACAGGTTATCGGATTGCACAATCGCAAAGGAGATGTGGGACACTCTAGAAGTCACACATGAAGGAACGGAAGAAGTGAAACGATCAAGGAAGAACACCTTGATTCAGGAATATGAAATGTTTCGTATGAGCAAAGGAGAAACCATATGCGACGTATAAAAGAGATTTACTCACATCGTAAATCATCTCAAGGCATTAGGTAAGAAATTCGATCATCGAAGAATTAAATGTCAAAATTTTGAAATCTTTGGACAGGACTTGGCAACCTAAAGTGACGGCCATCACTGAATCAAAGAATCTATCAAACATGAACATGACAACTCTCTTCGGAAAGCTTAGAGAACATGAAATGGAGCTAGGTCGCTCAACGGTGAAGAAGAGGACGTTAAAAGAAAAGGTATTGCCTTAAAGGTTCAATCCATTAAAGAGGAGAGCAAATGATACTAATGATTCGAAGACGATGATCTAAATGAATTTGTAAAGAAATACAAAAAGTTCATCAAGAAGAAAGGCAACCATAAGAAAGGTAAGAAATTTGAAAATTCAAATTCTAACGATAATTATAAATGTTATGGTTGTGGCAAAAGGGGCACATGAGAGCAGATTGTCCGAATTCCAAGAAACCTCGAAGAAAGGGAAAAGAAAAGTAAGAAGTTCTTCAAAAGAAGAAGAGAGCATATATTGCTTGGGACGACAATGAAGTGAGTTCTTCTGAAGGTTCAAGTGAATCAGAAGAAGAAGCAAACATTTGTCTCATGGCAGATGATGATGTGGAATCCACGTGCAGTGAGGTAAGCGATTCTGATCTTTCAAATGATTATGATGAATTGCTTGAAGAATTTCTAAATCTTTGTAAAAAATCTGAAAAGCTTTCTTCGGTTTATAATAAATTAAAAAATGACTACAAGAGTCTTGAAAAGAAAATTTCAGATTTGGAACAAGAGAAAATCATTTTGAAAGATGATTTGGAAACAGCGAAAATTCCTTGCAAATGCAAAACCAAAATTCCTATTTGCGAAAATTGTAGTGTTCTTGCTAACAAGGTTTCTTATCTTGAAACATCTCTTTCAAAAATCACGATGGGCAATAATAATTTAAACAATGTTTTGAAAGTACAAAAAGGTTTATATGAAAAAGCAGGTCTTGGTTATAATTTCAGGTATAATCATAAACCTACTAAAACTGTTTTTGTGAAAGGAGAATCTTCTAATTCAAATAAGGTTTTTGAAAATTCTAATTCCTTTAAACAAAACGTTTCTACAAAGAAGTTTTATAAAAATGCGTACATACCAAGAAAAACAAATGTTCCTACATGTTTTTATTGTATGCATAAAGGTCATTCCGTTAATAGGTGCAATATTAAACGTTTTAGTGTTCCTAATGGGAAATACAAATGGGTTCCCAAAGGAAAATCTGTTTCTAACCCGTGAGGACCCTGATAAGTAATTTTAGGGAACCAGAATTTTTCTTGTTTATATTGCAGGCTGGTTCCATATCCAAAAGGCCTCTTTGGTGATGAGATGGCAAGTGATCAAGTTTATGAAGGTTTGTAAAAACATCAACGAGTTGGCATATTTACCACATCCTTATCTCAAGTAAGATTTTATGAGCTTAAAAAGATTCCAGGTAAGTGTTGTTGTTGTTTTTTGATGTTATTTCAGCGTTTTACGAAAATTTACGTATTTAATCGATTAAGTTTCGTGTGTTAATCGATTAAACGCGGTGTTTGTGAAAATGTTTTAAAATATAATCGATTACGTTTATGACATAATCGATTAAATCGCTGAGGAGCAATTTAATCGATTAAGGAATGCACATAATCGATTAAATTTCTGGGTTTTCGTTTTCTGGAAAAATTTTGAAGGCAAATAATCGATTAAATGAGAATATAATCGATTAAATGCACCGCTCGTGTTTTTCTCGCAAATCTGATTTTCGAACGCTGGCCATGTTTTCACGTGTTTTGTCTTTTCTAAACGGCTATATTCGCTCCCAACGGATATATTTTCATTAAATCAACGCTTTATGACCCGGATTTCATTCTATAAATAGCTGGTTTGAGAATCAAAGTGACTCACTCACTCTCTCTCTCACTCTTGCTGTTTCTGCTGTTATTTGCTGTCTTGTGCAAATTTTAATTCTCTGTGCTGTCTCTATTATTCCATTATCTTGTTGTGCAATTTCTCTTGTCTTTTATATCACCGAAATGGCTGATCAAAGAAGAAGGAAGATGCCATCAAGGAGAAAGGGCAAGGAGCCAATGACTTCTCAAGAAAGGAGACCTCCAACTCTAGTCGGTTGGATTTCGGATGAAGATCCGCAAATTGCCTTTGTTAACAAGTGGAAGGATAGAAAAATTCTTACCCCTAAATTCTTGTCTTGTGAATTTTTTAGATCTCATGGTTTTCAATTTCAGGAATTTTTAGTAGGAAGTGGACTACAAAAATTTGTGGAGATGGAAGGGGCATTCTACCCAGATTTGGTTAGAGTGTTCTACATGAACTTGACATCAAGAACTGCAAGTCCAAGCACCAAAGTGAAAGGTGTAAGGATCTTCTTTGATGAAGATTTGTGGAACAATGTAGCTGGTCTCTCAACTCAAGGCATAAACATCACATATGGCTTTGAGGACTTCAACAAGTTGGTAGAATTCAGAAAATTCTGCAAGGATCCTAACCTACAAGTTGAGAACTTGTATAAAGTTGGTAATGTAAAGTTAAATGAAAGAATGTTGCATTATGTTATTGTTTGGATTTTAGTTGCAAGAGGCACTAATCATGCCCAACTTACTAAGGAAGACATTCTTCTAATGTATGGATTCCTTAATAATGTGAGCATAGATTGGCCCTCAATTATCCTTGATAATATGTTTAAAGCCATTAGGCTTTCCTCTTTGCATTACTCCTATGCTGTGTTTGTTTCTAAGATTCTAGAATACAAAGGTGTTGATCTTGAAGGGGAGAATAAACAGATTTTGCTAAGCAATAGCAAGATTGGTAAAAATGTTCTAAGGCATATGGGCCTCATAGAACAAGGCAACAGGTTTACCCAAAGAGAAGAAGGAGCCGCTGCCATGGAAGAAGATGATGAAGACCAACCTCAACCTCCACCTCAATTTCAACCTCAACCAGGATCGTGGAGGAGCTTCTCATATCAAGAATGGATTCTATGATGAATCTTCACTCCAAGGAATTTCAAGGCCTTTCTCATCAACTCTCAAGGCTTAATAGAAGAATGTATAGAGTTGAAAGAAAGATGAACATTGAAGAATTATCTCCCGAAGAAGATAATACAACATCCTCAAGAGGCAAACAGCCAACCAATGTTGAGGAAGATGAAGAAGATAGTGAAGAAACTGAATAGGCTACAAGTTCACTTTTCCTTAGCTTGTTCTTCATTATTTTCCAGATGCTGTATTTTTTTTTCTCTCTATTATTTTCTGTGTATTAATTTGCTTCTGCTGTAATTATCTCTGAAAATGTAATCTTTTTGAAAATGATAAAAATAAAGGGGGAGAAAATATTTGTCTTGATTGAAAATCTGTCTAGTTAATATAGCTTTTAAGAAAATTAATTTCAAGGGAACTTTAGGAAATAATTCAAATAAGTGCCTTATATAGCTTAAACAATTAAGAGCATAGTTTAAGGGGGAGCTTTTAGAAATAATTTCCACTCATTAATTCCTTGAAATCTCTTTTTCAAAATTCAAATTAAAACTTAAATGCTATATGACTGCCTATTTTATTTCCTTTGTGGACTAATATTTATGATGGAGATATCCATACATTATTTTCAAGATTTTCAGGATATTATCACAAGTCTCTAGGTTTCTTTTATCATCATCAAAAGGGGGAGATTGTTGGCATATTTCAAGTCCGGAGTTTTATGGAGACCTACAGCTTTGATGATGAAGTTTTTAGGAAGTTTCAATCAACATTAAAGACTTGTGCCATCTCACAAAGGAAGGTTGCTTGATAAGAAAGGAAAGGCATAAAGAGCATTCAAAGCTTTCAAGAGAGAAGATTGATGAAGATTTTCTCAAGAGCCGAAGGATCAAAGGTAGAAGGTTCTGCTTTGGGTGTTGGATAAAAAGAGTAAGTCATAAATCCCATTCAAGACCTTCCCAAACAAGAGAGCAAGGTGTTTTCTCGCAAAAACGTTTTCTACACTTTTAATCGATTACCATACGTAGATAATCGATTATTTAACTTAAAATTTGAATTAAAAATGTTTAACGAGCAAAATAATCGATTAAGTGTCTTTGATAATCGATTATATTGATTCTAGGTTAATATAATCGATTATGGCCTTAATCTAATCGATTATATCGACGATATTTGTTTTCCAGCTTTTAAACATGATATAATCGATTAAGCTTTTAATATAATCGATTAAATGAGTCGTTTTTGCAAAATTAATTTTAAATCAACCTAAGAATGGAAACTTTGGAGCATTTTCAAATTATAAAATGAAAGAGAATGTCTTAGGTTTAACACATCTGAACAAACACAAAATATTCAAAGTGTTTCTGCGCCTTAGCTTTTTCAAAGCCGCTTTCCTGCTCTCTTCAGTTTGATCAAGTCTTTGGAAGTGGTGATCATTGTGCTTAAGCTTTCTATCCAGCACATTTCAGTGTATTCTTTTACTTGTTTTACGTAAGGGAAAATTCATCCCTTGGATCCGTTCTAAGGAGGTGTTTCATCTCTTGTGTGTCAAGAGAGGTGGGTTTCATCCTTAGTGTGTCTAAGGAGGTGTTTCATCCTTAGTGTGTCTAAGGAGGTGTTTCATCCTTAGTGTGTCCGAGGAGGTGTTTCCGTTTATCTTTATTTGTTATTGCATGAATTGGTGTTTGTAATTTCAATTAAAGATAGTGGGGAAAATCATCACGGATTTGTGGTGGTTGGGAACTGGATGTAGGATTGGCTTAATCCGAACCAGTATAAATCTCTGTGTTCTTTCTCTTTCTCTTTATCTCTTAATTGTGGATCATTATTACAATTGCTAATCCCAACAGCGTTAATCAAAGGATTGGAAAAATTCACATCCAAGTTTTTGAAAGTTTTTCAAAACCTGAAAATTTATTTAAAAGAGAAAATTTCTTTAAAAACCCAATTCACCCCCCCCTCTTGGTTTTTACACTGCCGTCCTTATTTAACAAAACTCAGTTTTTGATAATTTGAAATTTATATTTTATTCTCGATCCGTACTTTTGTTTTACACCAAAAACTCAATTTTTCTTAATTTTGAAATGTGTATTTTATTTTCCATCCCTACGTTTGTTTTACCAAAAAAACTCAATTTTTCATAATTTGAAATTTATATTTTATTCTCGATCCATACTTTTGTTTCATACAAAAAAAAAGCTCAATTTTTCTTAATTTCGAAATTTATATTTTATTTTCGATCCCTACTTTTGTTTTGCAAAAAAAACTCAATTTTTTATAATTTGGATATTTATATTTTATTCTCGATCCGTACTTTTGTTATACAAAGAAAAACTCCACTTTTCATAATTTGGACTTTTATATTTTATTCTCGATCCGTACTTTTGTTTTATACAAAAAAAACTCAATGTTTCTTGATTTCAAAATTTATGTTTTATTTTCGATCCATACTTTTGTTATACAAAAAAAATTCTATTTTTCATAATTTGACATTTATATTTTATTCACGATCCGTACTTTTCTTTTACACAAAATACTCAATTTTTCTTAATTTCAAAATTTATATTTTATTTTCCATCCCTACGTTTGTTTTACAAAAAAAAACTCAATTTTTCATAATTTGATATTTATATTTTATTCTCGATTCGTACTTTTGTTTTGTACAAAAAAACTCAATTTCCCTTCATTTTGAAATTTATAATTTATTTTCTATCCGTACTTTTTTTTTACAAAAAAAAACTCAGTTTTTGATAATTTGATATTTATATTTTATTCTCGATCCGTACTTTTGTTTTACACAAAAAACTCTATTTTTTGTAATTTTAAAATTTATATTTTATTTTCCATCCCTACGTTTGTTTTACACAAAAAAGTCAATTTTTCTTAATTTTGAAATTTATATTTTATTTTCCATCCCTTTTGTTTTACAAAAAAAACTCAATTTTTCATAATTTGAAATTTATATTTTATTCTGTATCCGTACTTTTGTTTCATACAAAAAAAACTCAATTTTTCTTAATTTCGAAATTGATATTTTATTCTTGATCCGTACTTTTGTTTTACAAAAAAAACTCAATTTTTTATAATTTGGATATTTATATTTTATTCTCGATCCATACTTTTGTTTTACAAAGAAAACCTCGATTTTTCATAGTTTGGAATTTTATATTTTATTCTAGATCCGTACTTTTGTTTTACAGAAAAAGGTTCGGTTCTTATTAATTTCAAAATTTATATTTTATTTTCGATCCCTACGTTTGTTTGACAAAAAAAAACTCAATTTTTCATAATTTGGATATTTATATTTTATTCTTGATCCGAACTTTTGTTTTACACAAAAAAGATCAATTTTTCGTAATTTGAAAATTCAAATTTTATTTTCGATCCGCACTTTTGGTTTACATAAAAAAACTCAATTTTTTGTAATTTCAAAATTTAAATTTTATATTTGATCCCTACTTTTGCTTTACAAAAGAAATCAATTTTTCATAAATTGGAAATTTCTATTTTATTTTCGATCCGTACTTTTGTTTTACCAAAAAAAACTCAGTTTTTGATAATTTGAAATTTATATTTTATTCTCGATCCGTACTTTTGTTTTACACCAAAAACTCAATTTTTCTTAATTTTGAAATTTATATTTTATTTTCCATCCCTACATTTGTTTTACCAAAAAAACTCAATTTTTCATAATTTGAAATTTATATTTTATTCTCGATCCATACTTTTGTTTCATACAAAAAAAACTCAATTTTTCTTAATTTCGAAATTTATATTTTATTTTCGATCCCTACTTTTGTTTTGCAAAAAAAACTCAATTTTTTATAATTTGGATATTTATATTTTATTCTCGATCCGTACTTTTGTTTTACAAAGAAAAACTCCACTTTTCATAATTTGGAATTTTATATTTTATTCTCGATCCGTACTTTTGTTTTATACAAAAAAAACTCAATTTTTCTTGATTTCAAAATTTATGTTTTATTTTCGATCTGTACTTTTGTTATACAAAAAAAACTCAGTTTTTGATAATTTCAAATTTATATTTTATTCTCGATCCGTACTTTTGTTTTACATAAAAAACTCAATTTTTCTTAATTTTGAAATTTATATTTTATTTTCCATCCCTACATTTGTTTTACAAAAAAAAATTCAATTTTTCATAATTTGAAATTTATATTTTATTCTCGATCCGTACTTTTATGTTACACAAAAAACTCAATTTTTCTTAATTTTGAAATTTATATTTTATTTTCCATCCCTAGTTTGTTTTACAAAAAAAACTTAATTTTTCATAATTTGAAATTTATATTTTATTCACGATCCGTACTTTTCTTTTACACAAAATACTCAATTTTTCTTTATTTCAAAATTTATATTTTATTTTCCATCCCTACGTTTGTTTTACAAAAAAAAAAAACTCAATTTTTCATAATCTGAAATTTATATTTTATTCTCGATTCATACTTTTGTTTTATACAAAAAAACTCAATTTCCCTTAATTTCGAAAGTTATAATTTATTTTCGATCCGTACTTTTTTCTTACAAAAAAAAAACTCAGTTTTTGATAATTTGATGTTTATATTTTATTCTCGATCCGTACTTTTGTTTTACACCAAAAACTCAATTTTTTTGAAATTTATATTTTATTTTCTATCCCTACGTTCGTTTTACAAAAAAAACTCAATTTTTCGTAATTTGAAATTTATATTTTACTCTCGATCCGTACTTTTGTTTTAAACAAAAAAAACTCAATATTTCTTAATTTCGAAATTTATATTTTATTTTCGATCCCTGCTTTTGTTTTACAAAAAAAACTCAATTTTTCATAATTTGGAAATTTCTATTTTATTTTCGATCCTACTTTTGTTTTACAAAAAAAACTCAATTTTTTATAATTCAGATATTTATATTTTATTCTCGATCCGTACTTTTGTTTTACAAAGAAAAACTCCACTTTTCATAATTTGGAATTTTATATTTTATTCTCGATCCGTACTTTTGTTTTATACAAAAAAAAAACTCAATTTTTCTTGATTTCAAAATTTCTGTTTTATTTTCGATCCGTACTTTTGTTCTACAAAAAAAAACTCAGTTTTTGATAATTTAAAATTTATATTTTATTCTCGATCCGTACTTTTGCTTTACACCAAAAACTCAATTTTTCTTAATTTTGAAATTTATATTTTATTTTCCATCCCTACGTTTGTTTTACAAAAAAAACTTAAATTTTCATATTTGGAAATTTATATTTTATTCTCGATCTGTACTTTTGTTTTATACAAAAAAAAACTCAATATTTCTTAATTTCGAAATTTATATTTTATTCTTGATCCGTACTTTTGTTTTATACAAAAAAACTCAATTTTTCTTAATCCTGGATATTTATATTTTATTCTCGATCCGGACTTTTGTTTTACAAAGAAAAACTCCATTTTTCATAATTTGGAATTTTATATTTTATTCTCGATCCGTACTTTTATTTTAAACAAAAAACTCAATTTTTCTTAATTTCAAAATTTATATTTTATTTTGAGTCCCAACGTTTGTTTTATAAAAAAAAACTCAATTTTTCATAATTTGAAATTTATATTTTATTCTCAATCCGTACTTATGTTTTACAAAGAAAAACTCAATTTTTCTTAATTTCAAAATTTATATTTGATTTTGAGTCCCAACGTTTGTTTTACAAAAAAAACTCAATTTTTCATAATTTGAAATATATATTTTATTCTCGATCCGTACTTTTGTTTTACAAAGAAAAACTCCATTTTTCATAATTTGGAATTTTATATTTTATTCTGGATCTGTACTTTTGTTTTACACAAAAAGGTTCAATTCTTATTAATTTTGAAATTTATATTTTATTTTTTATCCCTACGTTTGTTTGACAAAAAAAACTCAACTTTTCATTATTTGAAATTTATATTTTATTCTCGATCCGTACTTTTGTTTTATACAAAAAAAACTCAATTTTTCTTAATTTCGAAATTTATATTTTATTTTCGATCCCTACTTTTTTTGTTTTACAAAATAAACTCATGTTTTAACAATTTGGATATTTATATTTTATTCTTGATTTGAACTTTTGTTTTACACAAAAAAGATCAATTTTTCGTAATTTGGAAATTCAAATTTTATTTTCGATCCGTACTTTTGGTTTACATCAAAAAAGTCAATTTTTTGTAATTTCAAAATTTAAATTTTATATTTGATCCCTACTTTTGCTTTACACAAAAAATCAATTTTTCATAATTTGGAAATTTCTATTTTATTTTCGATCCGTACTTTTGTTTTACAAAAAAACTTAGTTTTTGATAATTTGAAATTTATATTTTATCCTCTATCCGTACTTTTGTTTTACACCAAAAACTCAATTTTTCTTAATTTTGAAATTTGTTGTTAAATAAAGACGGCAGTGTAAAATCCAAGAGGGGGGGTGAATTGGGTTTTTAAAGAAATTTTCTCTTCCAAATAAATTTTCAGGTTTTGAAAAACTTTCAAAAACTTGGATGTGAATTTTTCCAATCCTTTGATTAACGCTGTTGGGATTAGCAATTGTTATAATGATCCACAATTAAAAGATAAAGAGAAAGAGAAAGAACACAGAGATTTGTACTGGTTCGGATTAAGCCAATCCTACGTCCAGTTCCCAACCACCACAAATTTGTGATGATTTTCCCCACTATCTTTAATTGAAATTACAAACACCAATTTATGCAATAACAAATAAAGATAAACGGAAACACCTCCTCAGACACACTAAGGATGAAACACCTCCCCAGACACACTGAGGATGAAACCCACCTCTCTTGACACACAAGAGATGAAACACCTCCCTTAGAACAGATCCAAGGGATGAATTTTCCCTTTACTGAAAACAAGTAAAAGAATACACCTGAAATGTCGTTGGATAGAAAGCTTAAGCACAATGATCACCACTTCCAAAGACTTGATCAAACTGAAGAGAGCAGGAAAGCGGCTTTGAAAAAGCTAAGGCGCAGAAACACTTTGAATATTTTGTCTTTGTTAGATGTGTTAAACCTAAGACATTCTCTTTCATTTTATAATTCGAAAATGCTCCAAAGTTTCCATTCTTAGGTTGATTTAGAATTAATTTCGCAAAAACGACTCATTTAATTGATTATATTAAAAGCTTAATCGATTATATCATGTTTAAAAAACTGGAAAACAAATATCGTCTGATATAATCGATTAGATTAAGGCCATAATCGATTATATTAACCCAGAATCAATATAATCGATTAATAAAGACACTTAATCGATTATTTTGCTCGTTAAACATTTTTAATTCAAATTTTAAGTTAAATAATCAATTATCTACGTATGGTAATCGATTAAAAGCGTAGAAAAACGTTTTTGCGAGAAAACACCTTGCTCTCTTGTTTGGGAAGGTCTTGAATGGGATTTATGACTTACTCTTTTTATCCAACACCCAAAACAGAACCTTCTACTCTTGATCCTTCAGCTCTTGAGACAATCTTTATCAATCTTCTCTCTTGAAAGCTTTGAATGCTCTTTATGCCTTTCCTTTCCTATCAAGCAACCTTCCTTTGTGAGATGACACAAGTCTTTAATGTTGATTGAAACTTTCTAAAAACTTCATCATCAAAACTGTAGGTCTCCATAAAACTCTGGTCTTGAAATATGCCAACAATCTCCCCCTTTTTGATGATGATAAAAAGAAACCTAGAGACTTGTGATGATATCCTGAAAATCTTGAAAATAATGTATGGATATCTCCATCATAAATATTAGTCCACAAAGGAAATAAAATAGGCAGTCATATAGCATTTAAGTTTCAATTTGAATTTTGAGAAAGAGATTTCAAGGAATTAATGAGTGGAAATTATTTCTAAAAACTCCCCCTTAAACTATGCTCTTAATTGTTTAAGCTATATTAGGCACTTATTTGAATTATTTCCTAAAGTTCCCCTTGAAATTAATTTTCTTAAAAGCTATATTAACTAGACAGATTTTCAATCAAGACAAATATTTTCTCCCCCTTTATTTTTATCATTTTCAAAAAGATTACATTTTCAGAGATAATTACAGCAGAAGCAAATTAATACACAAAAAATAATAGAGAGAGAAAAAATACAGCAACTGGAAAATAATGAAGAACAAGCTAAGGAAAAAGTGAACTTGTAGCCTATTCTGTTTCTTCACTATCTTCTTCATCTTCTTCAACATGGGTTGGCTGTTTGCCTCTTGAGGATGTTGTATTATCTTCTTCAGGAGATATTTCTTCAATATTCATCTTCCTTTCAACTCTATACATTCTTCTATTTAGTCTTGAAAGTTGATGAGAAAGGCCTTGAAATTCCTTGGAGTGAAGATTCATCATAGAATCCATTCTTGATATGAGAAGCTCCTCCACTGATCCTGGTTGAGGTTGAAATTGAGGTGGAGGTTGAGGTTGGTCTTCATCATCTTCTTCCATGGCAGCAGCTCCTTCTTCTCTTTGGGTAAACCTGTTGCCTTGTTCTATGAGGCCCATATGCCTTAGAACATTTTTGCCAATTTTGCTATTGCTTAGCAAAATCTGTTTATTCTCTCCTTCAAGATCAACACCTTTGTATTCTAGAATCTTAGAAATAAACACAGCATAGGGTAATGCAAAAGAGGAAAGCCTAATGGCTTTAAACATATTATCAAGGATAATTGAGGGCCAATCTATGCTCACATTATTAAGGAATCCATACATAAGAAGGATGTCTTCCTTAGTAAGTTGGGCATGATCCCACCTCTCTTGACACACAAGAGATGAAACACCTCCCTTAGAACAAATCCAAGGGATGAATTTTCCCTTTACAGAAAACAGTAAAAGAATACACCTGAAATGTGCTGGATAGAAAGCTTAAGCACAATGATCACCACTTCCAAAGACTTGATCAAACTGAAAAGAGCAGGAAAGCGGCTTTGAAAAAGCTAAGGCGCAGAAACACTTTGAATATTTTGTGTTTGTTCAGATGTGTTAAACCTAAGACATTCTCTTTCATTTTATAATTCGAAAATGCTCCAAAGTTTCCATTCTTAGGTTGATTTAGAATTAATTTCGCAAAAACGACTCATTTAATCGATTATATTAAAAGCTTAATCGATTATATCATGTTTAAAAAACTGGAAAACAAATATCGTCTGATATAATCGATTAGATTAAGGCCATAATCGATTATATTAACCCAGAATCAATATAATCGATTATCAAAGACACTTAATCGATTATTTTGCTCGTTAAACATTTTTAATTCAAATTTTAAGTTAAATAATCGATTATCTACGTATGGTAATCGATTAAAAGCGTAGAAAAACGTTTTTGCGAGCAAACACCTTGCTCTCTTGTTTGGGAAGGTCTTGAATGGGATTTATGACTTACTCTTTTTATCCAACACCCAAAACAGAACCTTCTACTCTTGATCCTTCAGCTCTTGAGACAATCTTTATCAATCTTCTCTCTTGAAAGCTTTGAATGCTCTTTATGCCTTTCCTTTCCTATCAAGCAACCTTCCTTTGTGAGATGACACAAGTCTTTAATGTTGATTGAAACTTTCTAAAAACTTCATCATCAAAACTGTAGGTCTCCATAGAACTCTGGTCTTGAAATATGCCAACAACACACATAAGACTGACGACTTTCGGAAGACTGTATGGACTCAGACAGCTGGAACTAACACCTAATACACGACATGGGGATTAAATATTATATCTCAATCTCTACCACCATGTGAGTCAGGTTGAAAGAATTAGGCCTTTTCCCGTAGGTCATCCTAATCCAATCTCCGTCGACTTCTCACAACTGATGACAGTGTCTACGTGACTCTGATCATTAGTGAAGTCCGGATATTCCATCAGGAAATCCCTAGTCCATACACACTACTATTATCACATACAAGCACAACACACCACAATCATTCAAACTTGTTCCACCTCAATATAACCCATTGGCCTTACTGCCAGGTACCTCATGAAATTATCCCTCTGGCCTTACCGCCATGTAACCCCTCAAATATCTTCATCACAACATATCATTCCTCAATTTCACATCATATAGCTCAACATATATCAATCTCATATAACACAAGTCATACATTCTTCAATTTCATAAAAGAAACACAATCTGGGTGCAGGGGTTCTCGCTTGGGCGAGAACATATCTCGCCTGGGCGAGACCAGGCCGTAACCAATTCTTTGCCACTGGAAGGGTCTTGCTTAAGCGAGACCAGGGCTTGCTTGGGTGAGAGTTGGACAGAGACCAACTCTTGCCACTGGAAGACTCTCGCCTAAGCGAGAACGGGGCTCGCTTGGGCGAGAGCTGACCAAAATTGGATAGTATCTCCCCTAAAACTTGGTCATTTTCCAACTTTGACCTCGCTCAATTTACACAATTTATAGCGAGACAGTTCATCGCCGGCTAAAGCAATACAATCATACTCGGTTTGGGGCATTGGTCATCCCATTCAACATTCATTCATCACATAGAACAATTCCTGCCAATTTCTACTCATTAACTACTCACATTCATCACAACAAGTTGAGATTCAATTAAATTCATATCCAAATGAAATCCATCATACACATAACAGTATATTCCAATTCACTTCTACTCAAATCAAGTTTAATTCAACAATTTATGAACTAAATGGTATTTCAACATAATGCATCAAGCTCACAAAGAGAAACTCAATTTAACGCACAAAATGTCTTTCGCTTCACCTTAGCTAGAAAAGGCACCTAAGCGATTCAATCCCTCAATCAGCTGGGAATTTCCCACTTTTCATTGAAGCTTTTAAAGAGACTAAATTTAAGACTTCCCCTTACCTGTTGCTCCTGCAGCTCCTCTATCGCCAAAAGTGCTCCTTTTTCCTCTAAGTGCTCACTTAGTACTCTAGGGGTAGCTAAACGCAAAACGACGAGCATTAGCATTGTGCCAACACTTCACAGAGGAAGAGCAAGCCCAAAAACAGCGCCTGCGACATGAAATTGCATGAAGAACGAAAATCCCCAAATTGGAACCCTAAAAAGGTGCGAATTTGAAAACTCACCTAATCGAAGATTCTGATCGGTGCAAAAACGTTGCTCTCGTGACGCTCGTCGCGTAGGCGGTCTCCGCTCTTCACTCGGACAACAAACCATCAAGAAATCGAAGGGAGAAAGGAAGAAGAGAAAAGAGCTCTAGAGAATGAGTGAAAGAGGAGAGATAATGTTCTTTGAATAATGAAGAACAAAAGGAATTAAATACTTAAGGATATGGGTCCCACTCCTTTGTTCCTCAATATTTTAATACTCTATCCCTTTCTCACTCAATTATTTTCTAGGTTCTTACATTTTACAAAAAAACCAATTTTTCATAATTTGGAAATTTATATTTTATTTTCGATCCGTACTTTTGTTTTACACCAACAACTCAATTTTTCTTAATTTTGAAATTTATATTTTATTCTCCATCCCTACGTTTGTTTTACAAAAAAAACTCAATTATTCATAATTTGGAATTTATATTTTATTTTCGATCCGTACTTTTGTTTTACAAAAAAAACTCTAAGTGCTCACTTAGTACTCTAGGGGTAGCTAAACGCAAAACGACGAGCATTAGCATTGTGCCAACACTTCACAGAGGAAGAGCAAGCCCAAAAACAGCGCCTAGAGTGAAAATTTGGATATTTATATTTTATTCTTGATCCGAACTTTTGTTTTACAGAAAAAAGCTCAATTTTTCGTAATTTGGAAATTCAAATTTTATTTTCGATCCGTACTTTTGGCTTACATAAAAAAACTCAATTTTTTGTAATTTCAAAATTTAAATTTCATATTTGATCCGTACTTTTGTTTTACCAAAAAAATGAATTTTTCATACTTTGGAAATTTCTAATTTATTTTCGATCCGTACTTTTGTTTGTAAAAAAAAACTCTGTTTTTGATAATTTGAAATTTATATTTTATTCTCGATCCACACTTTTGTTTTACACCAAAAACTCAAATTTTCTTAATTTTGAAATTTATATTTTATTTTCCATCCCTATGTTCGTTTTACAAAAAAAACTCAATTTTTCATAATTTGAAATTTATATTTTATTCTCAATCCGTACTTTTGTTTTATACCAAAAAAAGTCAATTTTTTTTAATTTCGAAATTTATATTTTATTTTCAATCCCTGCTTTTGTTTTACAAAAAAAACTCATTTTTTATAATTTGGATATTTATATTTTATTCTCGATCCGTACTTTTGTTTTACAAAGAAAAACTCCTTTTTTCATAATTTGGAATTTTATATTTTATTCTCGATCCATACTTTTGTTTTACACAAAAAGGTTCAATTCTTATTAATTTTGAAATTTATATTTTATTTTTGATCCGTACTTTTGTTTTACACAAAAATCTCAATTTTTCTTAATTTGAAATTTATATTTTATTTTCCATCCCTACGTTTGTTTTACAAAAAAAAACTCAATTTTTCATAATTTGAAATTTATATTTTATTCTCGATTCGTACTTTTGTTTTGTACAAAAAAACTCAATTTCCCTTAATTTTGAAATTTATAATTTATTTTCGATCCGTACTTTTTTTTTACAAAAAAAAACTCAGTTTTTGATAATTTGATATTTATATTTTATTCTCGATCTGTACTTTTGTTTTACACAAAAAACTCAATTTTTCTTAATTTTGAAATTTGTAATTTATTTTCCATCCCTACGTTTGTTTTACAAAAAAAACTCAATTTTTCATAATTTGAAATTTATATTTTATTCTTGATCCGAACTTTTGTTTTACACAAAAAAGATCAATTTTTCGTAATTTGGAAATTCAAATTTTATTTTCGATCCGTACTTTTGATTTACATAAAAAAAACTCAATTTTTTGTAATTTCAAAATTTAAATTTTATATTTGATCCCTACTTTTGTTTTACAAAAAAATCAATTTGTCATAATTTGCAAATTTATATTTTATTTTCGATCCGTACTTTTGTTTTACAAAAAAACTCAGTTTTTGATAATTTAAAATTTATATTTTATTCTCGATCCGTACTTTTGTTTTACACCAACAACTCAATTTTTCTTAATTTTGAAATTTATATTTTATTTTCATCCCTACGTTTGTTTTACAAAAAAAAAACTCAATTATTCATAATTTGAAATTTATATTTTATTTTCGATCCGTACTTTTGTTTTACAAAAAAACTCAATTATTCATAATTTGAAATTTATATTTTATTCTCGATCCGTACTTTTGTTTTACACCAACAACTCAATTTTTCTTAATTTTGAAATTTATCTTTTATTTTCCATCCCTACGTTTGTTTTACAAAAAAAACTCAATTTTTCATAATTTGAAATTTATATTTTATTCTCGATCCGTACTTTTTTTTTATACAAAAAAACTCAATTTTTCTTAATTTCGGAATTTATATTTTATTTTCGATCCGTACTTTTGTTTTACAAAAAAAACTCCGTTTTTGATAATTTGAAATTTATATTTTATTCTCGATCCGTACTTTTGTTTTACACCAAAAACTCAATTTTTCTTAATTTTGAAATTTATTTTTTATTTTCCATCCGTACGTTCGTTTTACAAAAAAAGATGGATATTGAAGAAATATCTCCTGAAGAAGATAATACAACATCCTCAAGAGGCAAACAGCCAGAAAATGATGAGGATGATGAAGAAGATAGTGAAGAAACAGAATAGGCTACAAGTTCACTTTTCCTTAGCTTGTTCTTCATTATTTTCAGCTGCTGGATTTATTTTTTTTCTCTCTAAAATTTCTGTGTAATTAAATTTGCTTTTGCTGTAATTAATCTCTGAAAATGTAATCTTTTGAAAATGATAAAAATAAAGGGGAAGAAAAATATTTGTTTTGATTGAAAATCTGTCTAGTTATTATAGTTTTTAAGAAAATTAATTTCAGGGGGAGCTTTAGGAAATATTTCTAATAAGTGCCTAATATAGCTTAAACATTAAGTGTTGGAATAAATGGCTGAGTTTAAGAGGGGGGTGAATTAAACTTTCAAAGATTTTCGAAACCCAATGCCCAATTATGAAAAACCATATTCGAATTGAAGATTTAAACCAGTTTTTATAGGTTCTTGAAATGCTCTTAATCAATTGATCATATACCAAATTCAATTTCAATTCAAACTTCAATTATCGAATGGAAAGAGTTAAAGGGAAGAAGAACAACACAGCAGATTTACACTGGTTCACCTTTCAACAAAGGCTACATCCAGTTTCCTAAACAAACAAATTCAATCAATTCACTAAAAACCAGTTTTTACATGAACACTACATGCAAAACCGAAACCAGAAAGCTGCACCAAGTCTTGAACCCTACAAGACTTCTAAACACATGTAAAACCCTATTACAAGATCTCTTAATCACCCTGATTAAGATACGAACATGCAGACTAACCAACACACACAAAAGATTGAATAAACACTGGAGTTCTTCAATGCGAAGCGAAAAGCAGAGCATCGGCAAGAGCGAAAAACAGAGCATGCACTTCTTGATTTGATTCGCACTCAATTGAATCTTGATCGTCTTGGAGTGATTAGCAAAATGTTTTAGAGTGTAATAGGAACGTTCTTGCCCAATGGGTTCTTTAGAAAATGTTTTGTCACTTAGTTCTTTGAGTTTCAAGATATATATGGAAAACTGTTAAAACTGATTCTGCAAGAAATAGTCGGTTGAAATCGCGTTTTAGCCGGTTGTTTTCATTAAAACCAATTTTCCAGTGAGCACCTTTTTCTTGGAACATGAAATCGATCGGTTGAAATCTCGTTTTAACTAGCTATTCCGAAAAGCTGGAATTCTCGAAACAAACCTACCAGGATTTTAAGCGGTTTAAATTTCCAAAACGATCAGCTGAAATTTCCCAAATACAAAGCTTTGAAAAACGAAGAACAGATTAACTAGTTGAAATCAGATTTTTAACCAGTTAAAAATCAGTTAAACCTTTGAAATCATTTTAAAACCTTTTTAAAACATTTCAAAACATTTTAAACTCCAAGACTAAGACCAAGATGTTGGCATATTTCAAGTCCAGAGTTTTATGGACACCTACAGTTTTGATGATGAAGTTTTTAGGAAGTTTCAATTAACATTAAAGACTTGTGCCATCTCACAAAGGAAGGTTGCTTGATAAGAAAGGAAAGGCATAAAGAGCATTCAAAGCTTTCAAGAGAGAAGATTGATGAAGATTTTCTCAAAGAGCTGAAGGATCAAAGGTAGAAGGTTCTGTTTTGGGTGTTGGATAAAAAGAGTAAGTCATAAATCCCATTCAAGACCTTCCCAAACAAGAGAGCAAGGTGTTTTCTCGCAAAAACGTTTTTCTACGCTTTTAATCGATTACCATACGTAGATAATCGATTATTTAACTTAATATTTGAATAAAAAATGTTTAACGAGCAAAATAATCGATTAAGTGTCTTTGATAATCGATTATATTGATTCCGGGTTAATATAATCGACTATGGCCTTAATCTAATCGATTAAATCGGACAATATTTGTTTTCCAGTTTTTAAACATGATATAATCGATTAAGCTTTTAATATAATCGATTAAATGAGTCGCTTTTGTAAATCATTCTAAATCAACCTAAGAATGGAAACTTTGGAGCATTTTCGAATTATAAAATGAAAGAGAATGTCTTAGGTTTAACACATCCGAAAAAACACAAAACATTCAAAGTGTTTCTGCGCCTTAGCTTTTTCAAAGCCGCTTCCTCGCTCTCTTCGCTTGATCAAGTCTTTGGAAGTGGTGATCATTGTGCTTAAGCTTTCTATCCAGCACATTTCAGGTGTATTCTTTTACTCGTTTTCACGTAAAGGGAAAATTCATCCCTTGGATCCGTTCTAAGGGAGGTGTTTCATCTCTTGTGTGTCAAGAGAGGTGGGTTTCATCCTCAGTGTGTCTGGGGAGGTGTTTCATCCTTAGTGTGTCTGAGGAGGTGTTTCCGTTTATCTTTATTTGTTATTGCATGAATTGGTGTTTGTAATTTCATTTAAAGATAGTGGGGAAAATCATCACGGATTTGTGGTGGTTGGGAACTGGATGTAGGATTGGCTTAATCCGAACCAAGTATAAATCTCTGTGTTCTTTCTCTTCTCTTTATCTCTTAATTGTGGATCATTATTACAATTGCTAATCCCAACAGCAAGTTAATCAAAGGATTGAAAAATTCACATCCAAGTTTTTGAAAGTTTTTCAAAACCCGAAAATTTATTTAAAAGAGAAAATTTCTTTAAAAACCCAATTCACCCCCTCTTGGTTTTTACACTCGCCGTCTTTATTTAACAATTGGCCTCAGAGCTGGTTTTTGAAAGTTATTCAAAAACAAGATCCTTATGGCGCACAAAAATCAAACTTTTGTCGAAGGTGCATCTATTCATAGACCACCACTTTTTACAGGTGAAAACTATCCTTTTTGGAAAAAGAGGATGGAAATTTTTCTAAGGTCTAATGATCAAGGCGTTTGGGATGTCTGTTGTAAATGGTCCATTTATTCCTATGGTTGTTGTTGAAGAAGCGCAGTACCTAAGAAGAAAGCAAATTGGAGCAAGGATGAATACAACCAAAATCAATGCGACATAAGAGCATGTAACATGATAGCATCCGCCTTAACCATTGATGAGTTTTACAGGTTATCGGATTGCACTAACCGCAAAGGAGATGTGGGACACTCTAGAAGTCACACATGAAGGAACGGAAGAAGTGAAACGATCAAGGAAGAACACCTTGATTCAGGAATATGAAATGTTCCGTATGAGCAAAGGAGAAACCATATGCGACGTACAAAAGAGATTTACTCACATCGTAAATCATCTCAAGGCATTGGGTAAGAAATTCGATCATCGAAGAATTAAATGTCAAAATTTTGAAATCTTTGGACAGGACTTGGCAACCTAAAGTGACGGCCATCACGGAATCAAAGAACTCGTCAAACATGAACATGACAACTCTTTTCGGAAACTCGAGAGAACATGAAATGGAACTTGGACGCTTCAAAGGAGAAGAAGAAGAAGTCAAAAGAAAAGGTGTTGCTCTTAAAGCGGAATCCCACAAAGATGAGAGTAGTGACACGGATGATGATCTTGAATGCAAGTGACATAAGCTTGTTTGTCAAAAAGTACAAAAAGTTCATCAAGAACAAGAACAAAGGGAATTACAAGAAAGGTAAGAAAACCGAAAACCTAAATTCTCTTGATAATTTTAAATGCTATGGTTGTGGAAAAGGGGACACTTGAAGTCGGATTGCCCCAACATCAAGAAGGATGAGGAAAAGGCAAAGAAATACAAGAAGCCTTTTGACAAAAGAAAAAGAAGGCATACATCGCATGGGAAGATAATGACGTGAGTTCTTCTAGTGCAAGTGAATCGGAGGAAGAAGCCAATATCCGTCTTATGGCGAATGATGATGATGATGCCGAATCCACATGTAGCAAGGTAAGTGATTCCGGCCTTCCAAATAATTATGATGATTTGCTTGAAGAGTTTTTGGAATTATGTGAAAAATCTGAAAAATTAACTCTCTTTCACAATAAATTAAAAATGACTACAAGAGTCTTGAAAAGAAAATTTCAGATTTGGAACAAGAGAAAATTGTTTTAAAGGATGATTTGGAAAATGCAAAAATCCCTTGCAAATGCAAAACAAAAATTCCTGCTTGCGAAAATTGTAATGTTCTTGCTAACAAGGTTTCTTATCTTGAAACATCTCTTTCAAAAATCACGATGGGCAATAATAATTTAAACAATGTTTTGAAAGTGCAAAAGGTTTATATGAAAAAGCGTGTCTTGGTTATAATTTCGGTATAATCATAAACCTACTAAAACTGTTTTTGTGAAAGGAGAATCGTCTAATTCAAATAAGGTTTATGAAAATTCTAATTCCTTTAAACAAAACGTTTCTACAAAGAAGTTTTATAAAAATGCGTACATACCAAGAAGAACAAATGTTCCTACATGTTTTTATTGTATGCATAAAGGTCATTCGGTTAATAGATGCAATATTAAACGCTTTAGTGTTCCTAATGGGAGATACAAATGGGTTCCCAAAGGAAAATCTGTTTCTAACCCATGAGGACCCTAATAAGTGACTTTAGGGGACCTAAATTTTTTCTTATGATGCAGGTTGGTCCCAAGTCCAAAAAGTCACTATGGTATCTTGATAGTGGTTGTTCAAGGCATATGACGGGTGATAAAAGCAAATTCAAAAGCTTCAAGAAGAAAGAACAAGGTTTTGTAACCTATGGTGACAACAATAAGGGAAAAATCATTGGTAGCGGAATGGTTGGAGATTCCCTAAAGATTCATGATGTTCTTCTTGTTGATGGATTGAAGCACAATTTGCTAAGCATCAGTCAACTTTGTGATAAAGGTTTAAAGGTAACGTTTGATAGTGATCTTTGCAAAATTCATCACAAGGACTCAAGTGAAATCGCCCTCATTGGTAAGAGACATAATAACATTTATTTGGTTGATATTGATTGTGCATCTACATCCGATAATCGCCTTGTTTAGTTGCGAAAGAAGAGGATCCATGGTTATGGCATAGAAGAGTCGCTCACATTCATATGCCTCATCTAAGTAAACTCATATCTAAAGAGTTAGTGATTGGTTTACCAAAACTGGTTTTTGAAAAGAACAAACTATGTGCAGCTTGTCAAAAGGGAAGCAAACGAAAAGTTCTTTTAAATCCAAAAATGTTGTTTCCACTTCAAAACCTTTAGAATTATCGCACATGGATTTATTTGGCCCTTCTAGAACAAAAAGTTTTGGTGGCAATTATTATGCTCTTGTGATTGTTGATGATTACTCTAGATTCACTTGGACTCTTTTTCTTTCATCTAAAAGTGATGCTTTTAAAGAATTTAGAAAATTTGCCAAGGTTATTCAAAATGAAAAGGATTTAAAAATCAAGTTTTTACGAAGTGATCATGGCGGTGAATTTCAAAATATCTTTTTGAAAATTTTTGTGAAGAAAATGGAATTTCTCATAATTTCTCAGCGACCAAGAACACCTTAACAAAATGGTGTGGTTGAAAGGAAAAATAGATCTTTGGAAGAACTTGCAAGAACTATGTTGAACGAAAATAATTTACCTAAATATTTTTGGGTTGATGTCGTAAGTACCGCATGTCACGTTTTAAACAGAGTTTTAATAAGACCTATTTTAAAATTAACTCCTTATGAGCTTTTCAAAGGGAGAAAACCAAATATTTCTTATTTCAAAATTTTTGGATGTAAATGTTTTGTTTTGAATAACGGAAAAGATAGCCTTGGAAAATTTGATGCTAAATCGATGAAGCTACATTTTTAGGTTATTCTTTGCATAGTAAAGCATATAGAGTTTTTAATAAGAGGACTTTAACCGTTGAAGAATCTATACATGTTGTCTTTGATGAATATCTAGACCTTGAGGAAACCCCTCTTGAGTCAAAAAGATTCTTTGCAGATGATGAAGGAATACATCAAGAAGAAACTCCTCTTGAAAAAGCCGTTGAAGAAATCGGCTTGGATGAGAATCCTCCTCATGATGAGAGTCTACCAAAAGAATGGAGACCACCTAGAAACGTTTCCTTGGAAAATGTCATTGGAGACATATCAACGAGTGTAAGAACAAGGAGGAACATGAATAATTTCTGCATGAATGTTGCTTTTGTTTCACAGAGTTGAACCAAAGAATGTAGAAGAAGCATTAACTGGATGAACATTGGTGTATTGCAATGCAAGAAGAGCTAAATCGCTTTGAAAGAAATCGGTATGGGATTTAATTCCTAAGACTAATAATATGCATGTCATAGGTACAAGATGGGTCTTTAGAAATAAGCTTGATGAAGATGGAAACATCACAAAGAACAAAGCAAGGCTGGTTGCAAAAGGTTATAGACAAGAAGAAGGCATAGATTATGATGAAACCTATGCTCCAAGAGCAAGACTTGAAGCTATCCGCTTGTCGTTAGCATATGCCTCCATTATGGGATTCAAATTATTTCAAATGGATGTAAAAAGTGCTTTTCTAAACGGGTATATCAAGGAAGAAGTCTATGTAGAACAACCTCCAGGCTTTGAAGATTTCAAAAATCCTAATCATGTCTACAAGTTGAAGAAAGCTTTATATGGACTCAAACAAGCCCCAAGATCTTGGTATGAAAGGTTAAGTAATTTCTTACTTGAAAATAATTTTAGAAGAGGTAAAGTTGATTCTACTCTTTTTATTAAGAAATCAAAGAAACATATTCTCATTGTTCAAGTTTATGTTGATGATATTATTTTTGGATCAACTAACGATGATCTTTGCCAAGAGTTTGCTAAGAATATGCAGGGAGAGTTTGAAATGTCCATGATGGGAGAACTAAATTTCTTTCTTGGCTTGCAAATCAAACAATTAAAGAAAGGTATTTTTATATGTCAAACAAAGTATTGCAAGGAACTCTTAAAGAAATTTGAAATGGAAAGCTCGAAAGAAGCCTCAACCCCCATGGCTACATCTTGCTATCTAGATCAAGACTTAAACTAGTAAGGCGGTAGATCAAACACTGTGATCGAGGTATGATCGGATCGTTACTTTATCTTACTCGCTAGTAGACCTGATATTATGCAAAGTGTGTGTGTTTGTGCTAGGTTTCAAGCCAACCCTAGAGAGTCTCACCTAAAAGTCAGTTAAGAGAATCCTTAAGTATCTTAGAGGAACAACATCCTTTGGTTTATGGTACCCTTCAGGAGCCTCACCTAGTATCATAGGTTTTTCAGACGCAGATTATGGTGGTTGTAGAATAGATAGGAAGAGTACTAGTGGTACATGTCATCTTTTAGGATGTTCCTTAGTTTCATGGCATTCTAAGAAACAGCCGGTGTTGCTCTTTCAACCACTGAGGTCGAGTATATAGCAGACAGGAGTTGTTGTGCTCAAATTCCGTGGATGAAGCAACGAATTAGAAGACTTTGATATCTTTCTAGATCATATTCCTCTTAAGTGTGATAACACTAGTGCCATTAACCTGACTAGGAACCCTATCATGCATTCTAAGACCAAGCATATAGAAATTAGACACCATTTCATTAGAGATCATATAGCTAAAGGAGATTGCATTATAGAATATATAGATACCAAACATCAACTAGTCGATATCTTCACCAAACCTTTACCTAGAGATAGATTTTATGAGCTTAGAAGAGATCTAGGGATTGTTTGTGATAAATCTGTTGCTTAATTAATGTTTGTTATTGTTTTTTATGTTATTTCAGCGTTTTACGAAAATTTACGTATTTAATCGATTAAGTTTCGTGTGTTAATCGATTAAACGCGGTGTTTATGAAAATGTTTTACAATATAATCGATTACGTTTATGACATAATCGATTAAATCGCTGAGGAGCAATTTAATCGATTAAGGAATGCACATAATCGATTAAATTTCTGGGTTTTCGTTTTCGAAAAATTTTGAAGGAAAATAATCGATTAAATGAGAATATAATCGATTAAATGCACCGCTCGTGTTTTTCTCGCAAATCTGATTTTCGAACGTTGGCCATGTTTTCACGTGTTTTGTCTTTTCTAAACGGCTATATTCGTTCCCAACGGATATATTTTCATTAAATCAACGTTTTATGACCCGGATTTCTTTCTATAAATAGCTGGTTTGAGAATCAAAGTGACTCACTCACTCTCTCTCTCACTCTTGTTGTTTCTGCTGTTATTTGCTGTCTTGTGCGTATTTTAATTCTCTGTGCTGTCTCTGTTATTCCATTATCTTGTTGTGCAATTTCTCTTGTCTTTTATATCACCGAAATGGCTGATCAAAGAAGAAGGAAGATGCCATCAAGGAGAAAGGGCAAGGAGCCAATGACTTCTCAAGAAAGGAGACCTCCAACTCTAGCTGGTTGGATTTCAGATGAAGATCTGCAAATTGCCTTTGTTAACAAGTGGAAGGATAGAAAAATTCTTACCCCTAAATTCTTGTCTTGTGAATTTTTTAGATATCATGGTTTTCAATTTCAGGAATTTTTAGTAGGAAGTAGACTACAAAAATTTGTAGAGATGGAAGGGGCATTCTACCCAGATTTGGTTAGAGTGTTCTACATGAACTTGACATCAAGAACTGCAAGTCCAAGCACCAAAGTGAAAGGTGTAAGGATCTTCCTTGATGAAGATTTGTGGAACAATGTAGCTGGTCTCTCAACTCAAGGCATAAACATCACATATGGCTTTGAGGACTTCAACAAGTTGGTAGAATTCAGAAAATTCTGCAAGGATCCTAACCTACAAGTTGAGAACTTGTATAAAGTTGGTAATGTAAAGTTAAATGAAAGAATGTTGCATTATGTTATTGTTTGGATTTTAGTTGCAAGAGGCACTAATCATGCCCAACTTACTAAGGAAGACATTCTTCTAATGTATGGATTCCTTAATAAAGTGAGCATAGATTGGCCCTCAATTATCCTTGATAATATGTTTAAAGCCATTAGGATTTCCTCTTTTGCATTACCCTATGCTGTGTTTGTTTCTAAGATTCTAGAATACAAAGGTGTTGATCTAGAAGGGGAGAATAAACAGATTTTGCTAAGCAATAGCAAGATTGGTAAAAATGTTCTAAGGCATATGGGCCTCATAGAACAAGGCAACAGGTTTACCCAAAGAGAAGAAGGAGATGCTGCCATGGAAGAAGATGATGAAGACCAACCTCAACCTCCACCTCAATTTCAACCTCAACCAGGATCAGTGGAGGAGCTTCTCATATCAAGAATGGATTCTATGATGAATCTTCACTCCAAGGAATTTCAAGGCCTTTCTCATCAACTCTCAAGGCTTAATAGAAGGATGTATAGAGTTGAAAGAAAGATGGAAATTGAAGAATTATCTCCTGAAGAAGATAATACAACATCCTCAAGAGGCAAACAGCCAGCAAATGTCGAGGAAGATGAAGAAGATAGTGAAGAAACCGAATAGGCTACAAGTTCACTTTTCCTTAGCTTGTTCTTCATTATTTTCCAAATGCTGTTTTTTTCTCTCTATTATTTTCCGTGTATTAATTTGCTTCGCTGTAATTATCTCTCGAAAATGTAATCTTTTGAAAATGATAAAAATAAAGGGGGAGAAAATATTTGTCTTGATTGAAAATCTGTCTAGTTAATATAGCTTTTAAGAAAATTAATTTCAAGGGAACTTTAGGAAATAATTCAAATAAGTGCCTTATATAGCTTAAACAATTAAGAGCATAGTTTAAGGGGAGCTTTTAGAAATTATTTCCACTCATTAATTCCTTGAAATCTCTTTCTCAAAATTCAAATTGAAACTTAAATGCTATATGACTCGCCTTTTTATTTCCTTTGTGGACTAATATTTATGATGGAGATATCCATACATTATTTTCAAGATTTTCGAGGATATTATCACAAGTCTCTAGGTTTCTTTTTATCATCATCAAAAGGGGGAGATTGTTGGCATATTTCAAGTCCAGAGTTTTATGGACACCTACAGCTTTGATGATGAAGTTTTTAGGAAGTTTCAATCAACATTAAAGACTTGTGCCATCTCACAAAGGAAGGTTGCTTGATAAGAAAGGAAAGGCATAAAGAGCATTCAAAGCTTTCAAGAGAGAAGATTGATGAAGATTTTCTCAAAGAGTCGAAGGATCAAAGGTAGAAGGTTCTGCTTTGGGTGTTGGATAAAAAGAGTAAGTCATAAATCCCATTCAAGACCTTCCCAAACAAGAGAGCAAGGTGTTTTCTCGCAAAAACGTTTTTCTACGCTTTTAATCGATTACCATACGTAGATAATCGATTATTTAACTTAATATTTGAATAAAAAATGTTTAACGAGCAAAATAATCGATTAAGTGTCTTTGATAATCGATTATATTGATTCTGGGTTAATATAATCGATTATGGCCTTAATCTAATCGATTAAATCGGACAATATTTGTTTTCCAGTTTTTAAACATGATATAATCGATTAAGCTTTTAATATAATCGATTAAATGAGTCGCTTTTGCGTAAATCATTCTAAATCAACCTAAGAATGGAAACTTTGGAGCATTTTCGAATTATAAAATGAAAGAGAATGTCTTAGGTTTAACACATCCGAAAAAACACAAAACATTCAAAGTGTTTCTGCGCCTTAGCTTTTTCAAAGCCGCTTTCCTGCTCTCTTCAGTTTGATCAAGTCTTTGGAAGTGGTGATCATTGTGCTTAAGCTTTCTATCCAACACTATTATCAGGTGTATTCTTTTACTGTTTTTCATAAACGGGAAAATTCATCCCTTGGATCTGTTCTAAGGGAGGTGTGTTCATCTCTTGTGTGTCAAGAGAGGTGGGTTTCATCCTCAGTGTGTCTGAGGAGGTGTTTCATCCTTAGTGTGTCTGAGGAGGTGTTTCCGTTTATCTTTATTTGTTATTGCATGAATTGGTGTTTGTAATTTCATTTAAAGATAGTGGGGAAAATCATCACGGATTTGTGGTGGTTGGGAACTGGATGTAGGATTGGCTTAATCCGAACCAGTATAAATCTCTGTGTTCTTTCTCTTTCTCTTTATCTCTTAATTGTGGATCATTATTACAATTGCTAATCCCAACAGCGTTAATCAAAGGATTGAAAAATTCATATCCAAGTTTTTGAAAGTTTTTCAAAACCTGAAAATTTATTTAAAAGAGAAAATTTCTTTAAAAACCCAATTCACCCCCCCCCCTCTTGGTTTTTACACTGCCGTCTTTATTTAACACAAGATAGATTGAAATGCATCTTACCACACAACCTAAGACTCTCTAATCCTAAGACAAAATCTTCATTCTTCAAGCACCAACATCTTCATCATTAAAGGTGGTTGGAGACATCAAATCCACTTGAAACCAAGTCTTCAAGTCCAACATTAAGAGCATAGTTTAAGGGGGAGCTTTTAGAAATAATTTCCATTCATTAATTCCTTGAAATCTCTTTTTCAAAATTCAAATTGAAACTTAAATGCTATGAGACTGCCTATTTTATTTCCTTTGTGGACTAATTTTTATGATGCAGATATCCATACATTATTTTCAAGATTTTCAGGATATCAAACACAAGTCTCTATGTTTCTTTTTATCATCATCAAAAAGGGGGAGATTGTTGGCATTTTGCAAGACCAGAGTTTTATGAAGACCTAAAGTTTTGATGATGAAGTTTTTAGAAAGTTTTTATCAACATTAAAGACTTGTGCCATCTCACATAGGAAGGTTGTTTGGTAGAAAAGGAAAGGCATAAAGAGCATTCAAAGCTTTCAAGAGAGAAGATTGATGAAGATTTTCTCAAGAGCTGAAGGAGCTAGAGTAGAAGGTTCTGTTTTGGGTGTTGGATAAAAAGAGTAAGTCATAAATCCCATTCAAGACCTTCCCAAACAAGAGAGCAAGGTGTTTTCTCGCAAAAACATTTTTCTACGCTTTTAATCGATTACCATACGTAGATAATCGATTATTTAACTTAAAATTTGAATAAAAAATGTTTAACGAGCAAAATAATCGATTAAGTGTTTTTTATAATCGATTATATTGATTTCTGGGTTAATATAATCGATTATGGCCTTAATCTAATCGATTATATCAGACGATATTTGTTTTCCAGTTTTTAAACATGATATAATCGATTAAGCTTTTAATATAATCGATTAAATGAGTCGTTTTTGCGAAATTAATTCTAAATCAACCTAAGAATGGAAACTTTGGAGCATTTTCGAATTATAAAATGAAAGAGAATGTCTTAGGTTTAACACATCCGATTAAACACGAAATATTCAAAAGTGTTTCGCGCCTTAGCTTTTTCAAAACCGCTTTCTCGCTTCTCTTCGCTTGATCAAGTCTTTGGAAGTGGTGATCATTGTGCTTAAGCTTTCTATCCAGCACGTATCAGGTGTATTCTTTTACTGTTTTCTTTAAACGGGAAAATTCATCCCTTGGATCTGTTCTAAGGGAGGTGTTTCATCTCTTGTGTGTCAAGAGAGGTGGGTTTCATCCTGAGTGTGTCTGAGGAGGTGTTCTTTTATCTTTATTTGTTATTGCATGAATTGGTGTTTGTAATTTCATTTAAAGATAGTGGGGTTAATCATCACGCATTTGTGGTGGTTGGGAACTGGACGTAAGATTGGCTTAATCCGAACCAGTATAAATCTCTGTGTTCTTTCTCTTTCTCTATATCTTTTAATTGTGGATCATTATAACAATTACTAATTCAATCCACTTTAATCAAAGGATAAGAAAAATCCACATCCTAGTTTTTGAAAGAATTTCAAAATCTGAAAAGTTTTTTAAAAGAGAAAAGTTTATTAAAAATCTAATTCAATCCCCCCTCTTGGTTTTTACACTCTCGTATTTATTTAACATATTCTTGAATCGAACTTTTGTTTTACACAAAAAAGCTCAATTTTTCGTAATTTGGAAATTTGAATTTTATTTTCGATCCGTACTTTTGGTTTACATAAAACAAACTCAATTTTTTATAATTTCAGAATTTAAATTTTATATTTGATCCCTACTTTTGTATTACGAAAAAAAATCAATTTATCATAATTTGGAAATTTCTATTTTATTTTCGATCCATACTTTTGTTTTACAAAAAAAACTCAATTTTTGATAATTTGAAATTTATATTTTACTCTCGATCTGTACTTTTGTTTTACACCAAAAACTCAATTTTTCTTAATTTTGAAATTTATATTTTATTTTCGATCCGTACTTTTGTTTTACAAAAAAAACTCAGTTTTTGATAATTTGAAATTTATATTTTATTCTCGATCCGTACTTTTGTTATACAAAAAACTCAATTTTTCTTAATTTCGAAATTTATACTTTATTTTCCATCCCTACGTTTGTTTTACAAAAAAAACTCAATTTTTCATAATTTAAAATTTATATTTTATTCTCGATTCATACTTTTGTTTTATACAAAAAAACTCAATTTTTCTTAATTCCGAAATTTATATTTTATTTTTGATCCGTACTTTTGTTTTACAAAAAAAACTCAGTTTTTGATAATTTGAAATTTATATTTTATTCCGATCCGTACTTTTGTTTTACACAAAAAACTTAATTTTTCTTAATTCTGAAATTTATATTTTATTTTCCATCCCTAAGTTTGTTTTACAAAAAAAACTCAATTTTTCATAATTTGAAATTTATATTTTATTCTTGATCCGAATTTTTGTTTTACACAAAAATGTTCAATTTTTCGTAATTTCGAAATTCAAATTTTATTTTCGATCCGTACTTTTGTTTTACATAAAAAAATTCAATTTTTTGTAATTTCAAAATTTAAATTTTGTATTTGATCCCTACTTTTGTTTTACAAAAAAAAAATCAATTTTTCATAATTTGGAAATTTAAATTTTATTTCCGATCCGTACTTTTGTTTTACACAAAAAACTGAATTTTTATTAATTTTGAAATTTATATATTATTTTCCATCCCTACGTTTGTTTTACCAAAAAAACTCAATTTTTCGTAATTTGAAATTTATATTTTATTTTCCATCCTTACGTTTGTTTTACAAAAAAAAACTGAATTTTTCATAATTTGAAATTTATATTTTCTTCTCGATCCGTACTTTTCTTTTATACAAAAAAACTCAATTTTTCTTAATTTCGAAAGTTATATTTTATTTTCGATCCGTACTTTTGTTTTACAAAAAAAAACTCAGGTTTTGATAATTTGAAATTTATATTTTATTCTCGATCCGTACTTTTGTTATACAAAAAACTCAATTTTTCTTAATTTCGAAATTTATACTTTATTTTCCATCCCTACGTTTGTTTTACAAAAAAAACTCAATTTTTCATAATTTAAAATTTATATTTTATTCTCGATTCATACTTTTGTTTTATACAAAAAAACTCAATTTTTCTTAATTCCGAAATTTATATTTTATTTTTGATCCGTACTTTTGTTTTACAAAAAAAACTCAGTTTTTGATAATTTGAAATTTATATTTTATTCCGATCCGTACTTTTGTTTTACACAAAAAACTTAATTTTTCTTAATTCTGAAATTTATATTTTATTTTCCATCCCTAAGTTTGTTTTACAAAAAAAACTCAATTTTTCATAATTTGAAATTTATATTTTATTCTTGATCCGAATTTTTGTTTTACACAAAAATGTTCAATTTTTCGTAATTTCGAAATTCAAATTTTATTTTCGATCCGTACTTTTGTTTTACATAAAAAAATTCAATTTTTTGTAATTTCAAAATTTAAATTTTGTATTTGATCCCTACTTTTGTTTTACAAAAAAAAAATCAATTTTTCATAATTTGGAAATTTAAATTTTATTTCCGATCCGTACTTTTGTTTTACACAAAAAACTGAATTTTTATTAATTTTGAAATTTATATATTATTTTCCATCCCTACGTTTGTTTTACCAAAAAAACTCAATTTTTCGTAATTTGAAATTTATATTTTATTTTCCATCCTTACGTTTGTTTTACAAAAAAAAACTGAATTTTTCATAATTTGAAATTTATATTTTCTTCTCGATCCGTACTTTTCTTTTATACAAAAAAACTCAATTTTTCTTAATTTCGAAAGTTATATTTTATTTTCGATCCGTACTTTTGTTTTACAAAAAAAAACTCAGGTTTTGATAATTTGAAATTTATATTTTATTCTCGATCCGTACTTTTGTTTTACACAAAAAACTCAATTTTTCTTAATTTTGAAATTTATATTTTATTTTCCATCCCTACATTTGTTTTACAAAAAAAAGTCAATTTTTCATAATTTGAAATTTATATTTTATTCTTGATCAGAATTTTTGTTTTACACAAAAAAGCTAATTTTTCGTAATTTGGAACTTCAAATTTTATTTTTGATCCGTACATTTGTTATACATAAAAAAATTCAATTTTTTGTAATTTCAAAATTTAAATTTTGTATTTGATCCCTACTTTCGTTTTACAAAAAAAATCAATTTTTCATAATTTGGACATTTAAATTTTATTTTCGATCCGTACTTTTGTTTTACAGAAAAAAACTCAGTTTTTGATAATTTGAAATTTATATTTTATTCTCGATCCGTACTTTTGTTTTACACAAAAAACTCAATTTTTCTTAATTTTGAAATTTATACTTTATTTTCCATCCCTACGTTTGTTTTACAAAAAAAACTCAATTTTTCATAATTTGAAATTTATATTTTCTCCTCGATCCGTACTTTTCTTTTATACAAAAAAACTCAATTTTTCTTAATTTCGAAATTTATATTTTATGTTCGATCCGTACTTTTGGTTTACAAAAAAAAACTCAGGTTTTGATGATTTGAAATTTATATTTTATTCTTGATCCGTACTTTTGTTTTACACAAAAAACTCAATTTTTCTTAATTTTGAAATTTATATTTTATTTTGCATCCCTACGTTTGTTTTACAAAAAAAACTCAATTTTTCATAATTTGAAATTTATATTTTATGCTCGATCCTTAGTTTTGTTTGATACAAAAAAACTCAGTTTTTCTTAATTTCGAAATTTAAATTTTATTTTAGATCCGTAGTTTTGTTTTACAAAAACAAACTCAATTTTAAATAATTTGAAATTTATATTTTATTCTCGATCCGTACTTTTGTTTTACACAAAAAACTTAATTTTTCATAATTTCGAAATTTATATTTTATTTTCGATCCGTACTTTTGTTTTACAGAACAAACTCAGTTTTTGATAATTCGAAATATATATTTTATTCTCGATCCGTACTTTTGTTTTACACAAAAAACTCAATTTTTCTTAATTTTGAAATTTATATTTTAATTTCCATCGCTACGTTTGTTTTACCAAAAAAACTCAATTTTTCATAATTTGAAATTTATATTTTATTCTCGATGCATACTTTTGTTTTATACAAAAAAACGCAATTTTTCTAAATTTCGAAATTTAAATTTTATTTTAGATCCGTACTTTTGTTTTACAAAAACAAACTCAATTTTAAATAATTTGAAATTTATATTTTATTCTTGATCCATACTTTTGTTTTACACAAAAAACTCAATTTTTCTTAATTTCGAAATTTATATTTTATTTTCCATCCCTAAGTTTGTTTTACAAAAAAAACTCAATTTTTCATAATTTGAAATTTATATTTTATTCTTGATCCGAATTTTTGTTTTACACAAAAAAGCTCAATTTTTCGTAATTTGGAAATTCAAATTTATTTTTGATCCGTACTTTTATTATACATTAAAAAATTCAATTTTTTGTACTTTCAAAATTTAAATTTTGTATTTGATCCCTACTTTTGTTTTACAAAAAAAATCAATTTTTCATAATTAGGAAATTTAAATTTTGTTTTCGATCCGTACTTTTGTTTTACAGAAAAAAACTCAGTTTTTGATAATTTGAAATTTATATTTTATTATCGATCCGTACTTTTGTTTTACACAAAAAACTCAATTTTTCTTAATTTTGAAATTTATATTTTATTTTCCATCGCTACGTTTGTTTTACAAAAAAAACTCAATTTTTCATAATTTGAAATTTATATTTTCTTCTCCATCCGTAACTTTCTTTTATACAAAAAAACTCAATTTTTCTTAATTTCGAAATTTATATTTTATTTTAGATCCGTAATTTTGTTTTACAAAAACAAACTCAATTTTAAATAATATGAAATTTATATTTTATTCTCGATCCGTACTTTTGTTTTACACAAAAAACTCAATTTTTCTTAATTTTGAAATTTATATTTTATTTTCCATCCCTAAGTTTGTTTTACAAAAAAAACTCAATTTTTCATAATTTGAAATTTATATTTTATTCTTGATCCAAATTTTTGATCTACACAAAAAGGATCAATTTTTCGTAATTTGGAAAGTCAAATTTTATATTCGATCCGTACTTTTGTTTTACATAAAAAAATTCAATTTTTTGTAATTTCAAAAATTTAAATTTTTTATTTGATCCCTACCTTTCTTTTACATAAAAATCAATTTTTCATAATTTCGAAATTTATATTTTATTTTCGATCCGTACTTTTGTTTTACAAAACACACTCAGTTTTTGATAATTTGAAATATATATTTTACTCTCGATCCGTACTTTTGTTTTACACAAAAAACTCAATTTTTCTTAATTTTGAAATTTATATTTTATTTTCCATCCCTACGTTTGTTTTACCAAAAAAACTCAATTTTTCATAATTTGAAATTTATATTTTATTCTTGATCCGAATTTTTGTTTTACACAAAAAAGCTCAATTATTCGTAATTTGGAAATCCAAATTTTATTTTCGATCCGTACTTTTATTTTACATAAAAAAATTCAATTTTTTTTAATTTCAAAATTTAAATTTTATATTTGATCCCTACTTTTGTTTTACAAAAAAAAATCAATTTTTCATAATTTGGAAATTTATATTTTATTTTCGATCCATACTTTTGTTTTAAGAAAAAAAACACAGTTTTCGATAATTTGAAATTTATATTTTATTCTCGATGTGTACTTTTGTTTTAGACAAAAAAATTCAATTTTTTTTAATTTGGAAATTTGTATTTTATTTTCGATCCGTACTTTTGTTTTACAAAAACAAACTCAATTTTTGATAATTTTAAATTTATATTTTATTCTCGATCCGTGCTTTTGTTTTACACAAAAAAACTCAATTTTTCTTAATTTTGAAATTTATATTTTATTTTCCATCCATACGTTTGTTTCACAAAAAAAACTGAATTTTTCATAATTTGAAATTTATATTTTATTCTCGATCCGTACTTTTGTTTTATACAAAACAAACTCAATTTTTCTTAATTTCGAAATTTATCTTTTATTTTCGATCCCTACTTTTGTTTTACAAAAACAAACCCAATTTTAAATAATTTGAAATTTATATTTTATTCTTGATCCATACTTTTGTTTTACACAAAAAACTCAATTTTTCTTAATTTCAAAATTTATATTTTATTTTCCATCCCTAAGTTTGTTTTACAAAAAAAACTCAATTTCTCATAATTTGAAATTTATATTTTATTCTTGATCCGAATTTTTGTTTTACACAAAAAAGCTCAATTTTTCGTAATTTGGAAATTCAAATTTTATTTTCGATCCGTACTTTTGTTTTACATAAAAAAAATCAATTTTTTGTAATTTCAGAATTTAAATTTTATATTTGATCCCTACTTTTGTTTGACATAAAAAAACTCAATTTTTCATAATTTGGATATTTGTATTTTATTCTTGATCCGAACTTTTGTTTTACACAAAATAGATCAATTTTTCGTAATTTAGAAATTTATATTTTATTTTCAATCCGTACTTTTGATTTACATAAAAAAAAACTCAATTTTTTGTAATTTCAAAATTTAAATTTTATATTTGATCCCTACATTTGTTTTACAACAAAATCAATTTCTCATAATTTGGAAATTTATATTTTATTTTCGATCCGTACTTTTGTTTTACAAAAAAAAACTCAGCTTTTGATAATTTGAAATTTATATTTTATTGTCGATCCGTACTTTTGTTTTACACAAAAATCTCAATTTTTCTCAATTTTTCTTAATTTGGAAATTTATATTTTATTTTCCATTCCTACGTTTGTTTTACAAAAAAAACTGAATTTTTCATAATTGGAGATTTATATTTTATTCTCGATCTGTACTTTTGTTTTAGACAAAACAAACTCAATTTTTCTTAATTTGAAATTTATATTTTATTCTTGATCCGAATTTTTGTTTTACACAAAAAAGCTCAATTTTTCGTAATTTGGAAATTGAAATTTTATTTTCGATCCGTACTTTTGTTTTACATAAAAAAAATCAATTTTTTGTAATTTCAGAATTTAAATTTTATATTTGATCCCTACTTTTGTTTTACAAAAAAAATCAATTTTTCATAATTTGGAAATTTGTATTTTATTTTTTATCCGTACTTTTATTTTACAAAAAAAACTCAGTTTTTTGACTATTTGAAATTTATATTTTATTCTCGATACGTACCTTTGTTTTACACCAAAAACTCCATTTTTCTTTATTTTGAAATATGTATTTTATTTTCCATCCCTACGTTTGTTTTACAAAAAAAAATCAATTTTTCAAAATTTGAAATTTATATTTTATTCTCGATCCGTACTTTTCTTTTGTACAAAAAAAACTCAATTTTTCTTAATTTTGAAATTTATATTTTATTTTCGATCCGTACTTTTGTTTTACAGAAAAAACTCAATTTTTCATAATTTGAAATTTATATTTTATTCTCGATCCGTACTGTTGTTTTATACAAAAAAAAACTCAATTTTTCTTAATTTCGAAATTTATATTTTATTTTCGATCCCTGCTTTTGTTTTACACAAAAAAACTCAATTTTTTATAATTTGGATATTTATATTTTATTCTCGATCCGTACTTTTGTTTTACAAAGAAAAACTCCATTTTTCATAATTTGGAATTTTATATTTTATTCTTGATCCGTACTTTTGTTTTACACGAAAAGGTTCAATTCCTATTAATTTCGAAATTTATGTTTTATTTTCGATCCCTACGTTTGTTTGACAAAACAAACTCAATTTTTCATAATTTGGATATTTATATTTTATTCTTTATTCGAACTTTTGTTCTACTCAAAAAAGATCAATTTTTCGTAATTTGGAAATTCAAATTTTATTCTCGATCCGTACTTTTGTTTTATACAAAAAAACTCAATTTTTCTTAATTTCAAAATTTATATTTTATTTTCGATCCCTACGTTTGTTTTACAAAAAAAAAACTCAATTTTTTATAATTTGGATATTTATATTTTATTCTTGATTCGAACTTTTGTTTTACACAAAAACGCTCAATTTTTCGTAATTTGGAAATTCAAATTTTATTTTCGATCCGTACTTTTGGTTTACATAAAAAAAAACTCAATTTTTCGTAATTTCAAAATTTAAATTTTAAATTTGATCCCTACTTTTGTTTTACAAAAAAAAAAAACAATTTTTCATAATTTGAAATTTCTATTTTATTTTCGATCTGTACTTTTCTTTTACAAAAAAAACACAGTTTTTTATAATTTGAAATTTATATTTTACTCTCGATCCGTACTTTTGTTTTACACCAACAACTCAATTTTTCTTAATTTTGAAACTTATATTTTATTTTCCATCCCTATGTTTGTTTTACAAAAAAACTCAATTATTCATAATTTGAAATTTATATTTTATTCTCGATCCGTACTTTTGTTTTATACAAAAAAAAAACTCGATTTTTCTTAATTTCGAAATTTATATTTTATTTTCGATCCTACTTTTGTTTCACAAAAAAAACTCAATTTTTTTATAATTCGGATATTTATATTTTATTCTCGATCCCTACTTTTGTTTTACAAAGAAAAACTCCATTTTTCATAATTTGGAATTGAATGTTTTATTCTCGATCCGCACTTTTGTTTTACACAAAAAGGTTCAATTCTTATTAATTTCGAAATTTATATTTTATTTTCGATCCGTACTTTTGTTTTACAAAAACAAACTCAATTTTTGATAATTTTAAATTTATATTTTATTCTCGATCCGTGCTTTTGTTTTACACAAAAAAACTCAATTTTTCTTAATTTTGAAATTTATATTTTATTTTCCATCCATACGTTTGTTTCACAAAAAAAACTGAATTTTTCATAATTTGAAATTTATATTTTATTCTCGATCCGTACTTTTGTTTTACAAAGAAAAACTCCATTTTTCATAATTTGGAATTTTATATTTTATTCTTGATCCGTACTTTTGTTTTACACGAAAAGGTTCAATTCTTATTAATTTCGAAATTTATGTTTTATTTTCGATCCCTACGTTTGTTTGACAAAAAAAACTCAATTTTTCATAATTTGGATATTTATATTTTATTCTTTATTCGAACTTTTGTTCTACTAAAAAAAGATCAATTTTTCGTAATTTGGAAATTCAAATTTTATTCTCGATCCGTACTTTTGTTTTATACAAAAAAAACTCAATTTTTCTTAATTTCAAAATTTATATTTTATTTTCGATCCCTACGTTTTTTTTACAAAAAAAAAACTCAATTTTTTTATAATTTGGATATTTATATTTTATTCTTGATTCGAACTTTTGTTTTACACAAAAAAGCTCAATTTTTCGTAATTTGGAAATTCAAATTTTATTTTCGATCCGTACTTTTGGTTTACATAAAAAAACTCAATTTTTCGTAATTTCAAAATTTAAATTTTAAATTTGATCCCTACTTTTGTTTTACAAAAAAAAATCAATTTTTCTTAATTTGGAAATTTCTATTTTATTTTCGATCCGTACTTTTGTTTTACAAAAACAAACTCAATTTTTGATAATTTGAAATTTATATTTTACTCTCGATCCGTACTTTTGTTTTACACCAACAACTCAATTTTTCTTAATTTTGAAACTTATATTTTATTTTCCATCCCTATGTTTGATTTACAAAAAACTCAATTATTCATAATTTGAAATTTATATTTTATTCTCGATCCAGTACTTTTGTTTTATACAAAAAAAACTCAATTTTTCTTAATTTCAAAATTTATATTTTATTTTCGATCCTACTTTTGTTTCACAAAAAAAACTCAATTTTTTTATAATTCGGATATTTATATTTTATTCTCGATCCCTACTTTTGTTTTACAAAGAAAAACTCCATTTTTCATAATTTGGAATTGAATGTTTTATTCTCGATCCGCACTTTTGTTTTACACAAAAAGGTTCAATTCTTATTAATTTCGAAATTTATATTTTATTTTCGATCCAGTACTTTTGTTTGACATAAAAAAACTCAATTTTTCATAATTTGGATATTTGTACTTTATTCTTGATCCGAACTTTTGTTTTACACAAAATAGATCAATTTTTCGTAATTTAGAAATTTATATTTTATTTTCGATCCGTACTTTTGATTTACATAAAAAAAAACTCAATTTTTTGTAATTTCAAAATTTAAATTTTATATTTGATCCCTACATTTGTTTTACAACAAAATCAATTTCTCATAATTCGGAAATTTATATTTTATTTTCGATCCGTACTTTTGTTTTACAAAAAAAAACTCAGCTTTTGATAATTTGAAATTTATATTTTATTGTCGATCCGTACTTTTGTTTTACACAAAAATCTCAATTTTTCTCAATTTTTCTTAATTTGGAAATTTATATTTTATTTTCCATTCCTACGTTTGTTTTACAAAAAAAACTGAATTTTTCATAATTGGAGATTTATATTTTATTCTCGATCTGTACTTTTGTTTTAGACAAAAAAAACTCAATTTTTCTTAATTTGGAAATTTATATTTTATTTTCGATCCGTACTTTTGTTTTACAAAAACAAACTCAATTTTTGATAATTTTAAATTTATATTTTATTCTCGATCCGTGCTTTTGTTTTACACAAAAAACTCAATTTTTCTTAATTTTGAAATTTATATTTTCTTTTCCATCCCTACGTTTGTTTCACAAAAACAACTGAATTTTTCATAATTTGAAATTTATATTTTATTCTCGATCCGTACTTTTGTTTTATACAAAACAAACTCAATTTTTCTTAATTTCGAAATTTATCTTTTATTTTCGATCCCTACTTTTGTTTTACAAAAACAAACCCAATTTTAAATAATTTGAAATTTGTATTTTATTCTTGATCCATACTTTTGTTTTACACAAAAAACTCAATTTTTCTTAATTTCGAAATTTATATTTTATTTTCCATCCCTAAGTTTGTTTTACAAAAAAGACTCAATTTTTCATAATTTGAAATTTATATTTTGTTCTTGATCCGAATTTTTGTTTTACACAAAAAAGCTCAATTTTTCGTAATTTGGAAATTCAAATTTTATTTTCGATCCGTACTTTTGTTTTACATAAAAAAAATCAATTTTTTGTAATTTCAGAATTTAAATTTTATATTTGATCCCTACTTTTGTTTTACAAAAAACATCAATTTTTCATAATTTGGAAATTTGTATTTTATTTTTTATCCGTACTTTTATTTTACAAAAAAAACTCAGTTTTTTGACTATTTGAAATTTATATTTTATTCTCGATACGTACCTTTGTTTTACACCAAAAACTCCATTTTTCTTTATTTTGAAATATGTATTTTATTTTCCATCCCTACGTTTGTTTTACAAAAAAAAATCAATTTTTCATAATTTGAAATTTATATTTTATTCTCGATCCGTACTTTTCTTTTGTACAAAAAAAACTCAATTTTTCTTAATTTTGAAGTTTATATTTTATTTTCGATCCGTACTTTTGTTTTACAGAAAAAACTCAATTTTTCATAATTTGAAATTTATATTTTATTCTCGATCCGTACTTTTGTTTTATACAAAAAAAATCAATTTTTCTTAATTTCGAAATTTATATTTTATTTTCGATCCCTCCTTTTGTTTTACACAAAAAAACTCAATTTTTTATAATTTGGATATTTATATTTTATTCTCGATCCGTACTTTTGTTTTACAAAGAAAAACTCCATTTTTCATAATTTGGAATTTTATATTTTATTCTTGATCCGTACTTTTGTTTTACACGAAAAGGTTCAATTCTTATTAATTTCGAAATTTATGTTTTATTTTCGATCCCTACGTTTGTTTGACAAAAAAAACTCAATTTTTCATAATTTGGATATTTATATTTTATTCTTTATTCGAACTTTTGTTCTACTAAAAAAAGATCAATTTTTCGTAATTTGGAAATTCAAATTTTATTCTCGATCCGTACTTTTGTTTTATACAAAAAAAACTCAATTTTTCTTAATTTCAAAATTTATATTTTATTTTCGATCCCTACGTTTTTTTTACAAAAAAAAAACTCAATTTTTTTATAATTTGGATATTTATATTTTATTCTCGATACGAACTTCTTGTTTTACACAAAAAAGCTCAATTTTTCGTAATTTGGAAATTCAAATTTTATTTTCGATCCGTACTTTTGGTTTACATAAAAAAACTCAATTTTTCGTAATTTCAAAATTTAAATTTTAAATTTGATCCCTACTTTTGTTTTACAAAAAAAAATCAATTTTTCTTAATTTGGAAATTTCTATTTTATTTTCGATCCAGTACTTTTGTTTTACAAAAACAAACTCAATTTTTGATAATTTGAAATTTATATTTTACTCTCGATCCAGTACTTTTGTTTTACACCAACAACTCAATTTTTCTTAATTTTGAAACTTATATTTTATTTTCCATCCCTATGTTTGATTTACAAAAAAACTCAATTATTCATAATTTGAAATTTATATTTTATTCTCGATCCGTACTTTTGTTTTATACAAAAAAAAAACTCAATTTTTCTTAATTTCAAAATTTATATTTTATTTTCGATCCTACTTTTGTTTCACAAAAAAAACTCAATTTTTTTATAATTCGGATATTTATATTTTATTCTCGATCCCTACTTTTGTTTTACAAAGAAAAACTCCATTTTTCATAATTTGGAATTGAATGTTTTATTCTCGATCCGCACTTTTGTTTTACACAAAAAGGTTCAATTCTTATTAATTTCGAAATTTATATTTTATTTTCGATCCGTACTTTTGTTTGACATAAAAAAACTCAATTTTTCATAATTTGGATATTTGTACTTTATTCTTGATCCGAACTTTTGTTTTACACAAAATAGATCAATTTTTCGTAATTTAGAAATTTATATTTTATTTTCGATCCGTACTTTTGATTTACATAAAAAAAAACTCAATTTTTTGTAATTTCAAAATTTAAATTTTATATTTGATCCCTACATTTGTTTTACAACAAAATCAATTTCTCATAATTCGAAATTTATATTTTATTTTCGATCCGTACTTTTGTTTTACAAAAAAACTCAGCTTTTGATAATTTGAAATTTATATTTTATTGTCGATCCAGTACTTTTGTTTTACACAAAAATCTCAATTTTTCTCAATTTTTCTTAATTTGGAAATTTATATTTTATTTTCCATTCCTACGTTTGTTTTACAAAAAAAACTGAATTTTTCATAATTGGAGATTTATATTTTATTCTCGATCTGTACTTTTGTTTTAGACAAAAAAAACTCAATTTTTCTTAATTTGGAAATTTATATTTTATTTTCGATCCGTACTTTTGTTTTACAAAAACAAACTCAATTTTTGATAATTTTAAATTTATATTTTATTCTCGATCCGTGCTTTTGTTTTACACAAAAACTCAATTTTTCTTAATTTTGAAATTTATATTTTCTTTTCCATCCCTACGTTTGTTTCACAAAAACAACTCGAATTTTTCATAATTTGAAATTTATATTTTATTCTCGATCCGTACTTTTGTTTTATACAAAACAAACTCAATTTTTCTTAATTTCGAAATTTATCTTTTATTTTCGATCCCTACTTTTGTTTTACAAAAACAAACCCAATTTTAAATAATTTGAAATTTGTATTTTACTCTTGATCCATACTTTTGTTTTACACAAAAAACTCAATTTTTCTTAATTTCGAAATTTATATTTTATTTTCCATCCCTAAGTTTGTTTTACAAAAAAAACTCAATTTTTCATAATTTGAAATTTATATTTTATTCTTTGTCCGAATTTTTGTTTTACTTAAAAAAGCTCAATTTTTCGTAATTTGGAAATTCAAATTTTATTTTCGATCCGTACTTTTGCTTTACATAAAAAAAATCAATTTTTTGTAATTTCAGAATTTAAATTTTATATTTGATCCCTACTTTTGTTTTACAAAAACATCAATTTTTCATAATTTGGAAATTTGTATTTTATTTTTTATCCAGTACTTTTATTTTACAAAAAACTCAGCTTTTTGACTATTTGAAATTTATATTTTATTCTCGATACGTACCTTTGTTTTACACCAAAAACTCCATTTTTCTTTATTTTGAAATATGTATTTTATTTTCCATCCCTACGTTTGTTTTACAAAAAAAAATCAATTTTTCAAAATTTGAAATTTATATTTTATTCTCGATCCGTACTTTTCTTTTGTACAAAAAAAACTCAATTTTTCTTAATTTTGAAATTTATATTTTATTTTCGATCCGTACTTTTGTTTTACAGAAAAAACTCAATTTTTCATAATTTGAAATTTATATTTTATTCTCGATCCGTACTTTTGTTTTATACAAAAAAAACTCAATTTTTCTTAATTTCGAAATTTATATTTTATTTTCGATCCCTACTTTTGTTTTACACAAAAAACTCAATTTTTATAATTTGGATATTTATATTTTATTCTCGATCCGTACTTTTGTTTTACAAAGAAAAACTCCATTTTTAATAATTTGGAATTTTATATTTTATTCTTGATCCGTACTTTTGTTTTACACGAAAAGGTTCAATTCTTATTAATTTCGAAATTTATGTTTTATTTTCGATCCCTACGTTTGTTTGACAAAAAAAACTCAATTTTTCATAATTTGGATATTTATATTCTATTCTTTATTCGAACTTTTGTTCTACTCAAAAAAGATCAATTTTTCGTAATTTGGAAATTCAAATTTTATTCTCGATCCGTACTTTTGTTTTATACAAAAAAAACTCAATTTTTCTTAATTTCAAAATTTATATTTTATTTTCGATCCCTCGTTTTTTTTACAAAAAAAAAACTCAATTTTTTTATAATTTGGATATTTATATTTTATTCTTGATTCGAACTTTTGTTTTACACAAAAAAGCTCAATTTTTCGTAATTTGGAAATTCAAATTTTATTTTCGATCCGTACTTTTGGTTTACATAAAAAAAAACTCAATTTTTCGTAATTTTAAAATTTAAATTTTAAATTTGATCCCTACTTTTGTTTTACAAAAAAAAATCAATTTTTCTTAATTTGGAAATTTCTATTTTATTTTCGATCCGTACTTTTGTTTTACAAAAACAAACTCAATTGTTGATAATTTGAAATTTATATTTTACTCTCGATCCGTACTTTTGTTTTACACCAACAACTCAATTTTTCTTAATTTTGAAACTTATATTTTATTTTCCATCCCTATGTTTGATTTACAAAAAAACTCAATTATTCATAATTTGAAATTTATATTTTATTCTCGATCCGTACTTTTGTTTTATACAAAAAAAAAACTCAATTTTTCTTAATTTCAAAATTTATATTTTATTTTCGATCCTACTTTTGTTTCACAAAAAAAACTCAATTTTTTTATAATTCGGATATTTATATTTTATTCTCGATCCCTACTTTTGTTTTACAAAGAAAAACTCCATTTTTCATAATTTGGAATTGAATGTTTTATTCTCGATCCGCACTTTTGTTTTACACAAAAAGGTTCAATTCTTATTAATTTCGAAATTTATATTTTATTTTCGATCCGTACTTTTGTTTGACATAAAAAAACTCAATTTTTCATAATTTGGATATTTGTATTTTATTCTTGATCCGAACTTTTGTTTTACACAAAATAGATCAATTTTTCGTAATTTAGAAATTTATATTTTATTTTCGATCCGTACTTTTGATTTACATAAAAAAAAACTCAATTTTTTGTAATTTCAAAATTTAAATTTTATATTTGATCCCTACATTTGTTTTACAACAAAATCAATTTCTCATAATTCGGAAATTTATATTTTATTTTCGATCTGTACTTTTGTTTTACAAAAAAACTCGACTTTTGATAATTTGAAATTTATATTTTATTGTCGATCCAGTACTTTTGTTTTACACAAAAATCTCAATTTTTCTCAATTTTTCTTAATTTGGAAATTTATATTTTATTTTCCATTCCTACGTTTGTTTTACAAAAAAAACTGAATTTTTCATAATTGGAGATTTATATTTTATTCTCGATCTGTACTTTTGTTTTAGACAAAAAAACTCAATTTTTCTTAATTTGGAAATTTATATTTTATTTTCGATCCAGTACTTTTGTTTTACAAAAACAAACTCAATTTTTGATAATTTTAAATTTATATTTTATTCTCGATCCGTGCTTTTGTTTTACACAAAAACTCAATTTTTCTTAATTTTGAAATTTATATTTTCTTTTCCATCCCTACGTTTGTTTCACAAAAACAACTGAATTTTTCATAATTTGAAATTTATATTTTATTCTCGATCCGTACTTTTGTTTTATACAAAACAAACTCAATTTTTCTTAATTTCAAAATTTATCTTTTATTTTCGATCCCTACTTTTGTTTTACAAAAACAAACCCAATTTTAAATAATTTGAAATTTGTATTTTATTCTTGATCCATACTTTTGTTTTACACAAAAAACTCAATTTTTCTTAATTTCGAAATTTATATTTTATTTTCCATCCCTAAGTTTGTTTTACAAAAAAAACTCAATTTTTCATAATTTGAAATTTATATTTTATTCTTTGTCCGAATTTTTGTTTTACTTAAAAAAGCTCAATTTTTCGTAATTTGGAAATTCAAATTTTATTTTCGATCCGTACTTTTGCTTTACATAAAAAAAATCAATTTTTTGTAATTTCAGAATTTAAATTTTATATTTGATCCCTACTTTTGTTTTACAAAAAACATCAATTTTTCATAATTTGGAAATTTGTATTTTATTTTTTATCCGTACTTTTATTTTACAAAAAAAACTCAGTTTTTTGACTATTTGAAATTTATATTTTATTCTCGATACGTACCTTTGTTTTACACCAAAAACTCCATTTTTCTTTATTTTGAAATATGTATTTTATTTTCCATCCCTACGTTTGTTTTACAAAAAAAAATCAATTTTTCATAATTTGAAATTTATATTTTATTCTCGATCCGTACTTTTCTTTTGTACAAAAAAAACTCAATTTTTCTTAATTTTGAAATTTATATTTTATTGTCGATCCGTACTTTTGTTTTACACAAAAATCTCAATTTTTCTTAGTTTGGAAATTTATATTTTATTTTCCATTCCTACGTTTGTTTTACAAAAAAAACTGAATTTTTCATAAATTGAGATTTATATTTTATTCTCGATCTCTACTTTTGTTTTAGACAAAAAAACTCAATTTTTCTTAATTTGGAAATTTATATTTTATTTTCGATCCGTACTTTTGTTTTACAAAAACAAACTCAATATTTGATAATTTTAAATTTATATTTTATTCTCGATCCGTGCTTTTGTTTTACACAAAAAACTCAATTTTTCTTAATTTTGAAATTTATATTTTATTTTCCATCCTTACGTTTGTTTCACAAAAAAAACTGAATTTTTCATAATTTGAAATTTATATTTTATTCTCGATCCGTACTTTTGTTTTATACAAAACAAACTCAATTTTTCTTAATTTCGAAATTTATCTTTTATTTTCGATCCCTACTTTTGTTCTACAAGAAAAACTTAAATATTTTATAATTTTGATATTTATATTTTATTCTCGATCCGTACTTTTGTTTTACAAAGAAAAACTCCATTTTTCTTAATTTGGAATTTTATATTTTATTCTCGATCCGTACTTTTGTTTTACACAAAAAACTCAATTTTTCTTAATTTTAAAATTGATATTTTATTTTCCATTCATACGTTTGTTTTACAAAAAAAACTCAATTTTTCATAATTTGAAATTTACATCTTATTCTCGATCCGTACTTTTGTATTATACAAAAAAACTCAATTTTTCTTAATTTCAAAATTTATATTTTATTTTGGATCCCTACTTTTGTTTTACAAAAAAAACTCAATTTTTTATAATTTGGATATTTATATTTTATTCTTGATCCGAAGTTTTGTTTTACATAAAAAAGCTCAATTTTTCGTAATTTGGAAATTAAATTTATTTTCGATCCGTACTTTTGGTTTACATAAAAAAAACTCAATTTTTTGTAATTTCAGAATATAAATTTTATATTTGATCCCTACTTTTGTTTTACAAAAAAAAATCAATTTTTCATAATTTGGAAATTTCAATTTTATTTTCGATCCATACTTTTGTTTTACAAAAAAAACTCAGTTTTTGATAATTTGAATTTTATATTTTATTCTCTATCCGTACTTTTGTTTTACACCAAAAACTCAATTTTTCTTAATTTTGAAATTTATATTTTATTTTCCATCCCTACGTTCGTTTTACAAAAAAAACTCAATTTTTTATAATTTGAAATTTATATTTTATTCTCGATCCGTACTTTTGTTTTATACAAAAAAAAACTCAATTTTTCTTTATTTCAAAATTTATATTTTATTTTCAATCCCTGCTTTTGGTTTACAAAAAAAACTCAATTTTTTATAATTTGGATGTTTATATTTTATTCTCGATCTGTACTTTTGGTTTACAAAGAAAAACTCCATTTTCCATAATTTCGAAATTTATATTTTATTCTCGATCCGTACTTTTTGTTTTACACAAAAAGGTTCAATTCTTATTAATTTCGAAGTTTATATTTTATTTTCGATCCCTACGTTTGTTGGACAAAAAAAATTTCAATTTTTCATAATTTGGATATTTATATTTTATTCTTGATCCGAACTTTTGTTTTACACAAAAAAGATCAATTTTTCGTAATTTGGAAATTCAAATTTTATTCTCGATGCGTACTTTTGGTTTACATAAAAAAAACTCAATTTTTTGTAATTTCAAAATTTAGATTTTATATTTGATCCCTACTTCTGTTTTACAAAAAAATTAATTTTTTATAATTTGGAAATTTATATTTTATTTTCGATCCGTACTTTTGTTTTACAAAAAAAAAACTCAGTTTTTGATAATTTGAAATTTATATTTTATTGTCGATCCGTACTTTTGTTTTACAAAAAGAACTTTATTTTTCATAATTTGAAATTTATATTTTATTCTCAATCCGTACTTTTGTTTTATACAAAAAAACTCAATTTTTCTTAATTTCGAAATTTATATTTTATTTTCGATACGTATTTTTGTTTTACAAAAAAAAATTCAGTTTTTGATAATTTGAAATTTATATTTTATTCTTGATCCGTACTTTTGTTTTACATAAGAAACTCAATTTTTCTTAATTTTGAAACTTATATTTTATTTTCCATCCCTACGTTTGTTTTACAAAAAAAAACTCAATTTTTCATAATTTGAAATTTATATTTTATTCTCGATCCGTACGTCTGTTTTATACAAAAAAAAACTCAATTTTTCTTAATTTCGAAAGTTATATTTTATTTTCGATCCCTACTTTTGTTTTACAAAAAAAACTCAATTTTTATAATTTGGATATTTATATTTTATTCTTGATCTGAACTTTTGTTTTACATAAAAAAGTTCAATTTTTCGTAATTTTGAAATTCAAATTTTATTTTCGATCCGTACTTTTGGTTTACATAAAAAAAAACTCAATTTTTTGTAATTTCAAAATTTAAATTTTATATTTGATCAGTACTTTTGTTTTACAAAAAAAATCAATTTTTCATAATTTTGGAAATTTCTATTTTATTTTTGTTAGCAGTGGAATAATATCAAGAAGGGGGGTTGAATTGATATGCGGCTGATATAGAAACTTTTTCGTAAAAGAAAATCTACTGGTTCATTTCACAGAAAATTAGTCGACTGATAAACGTAAAATAGTAGGTTAGTTCTTACTGCACAGTATATCAGATGATGAGAGAAGAGAGAATATGACACCAAAATTTATACTGGTTCGTTCTTTGTAAAAGAACTACGTCCAGTCTATGATCCGCAACTCGCAGATCCTAATCACTATTAAAGATTGTATTCTTTACACAAAAAGCCTTTCTTGAACTCTACAAGAAAACAAAAGAATCTATCCTAAACACTATAGAATAGACAACCACCCACAAACTCAACCAGAGTCTCTGTGATTACCCCAATCACAGTCGCAGGGTTCTAAAACCTACTTACAATCTCTAACCCGAGATCAAAGAATACAGCAATACAGTGATAGAAAGAAAATTCTTGACAAAACAGTGACAATGAAAACTCTATGCAGTGATCTTCTTGCTCGTGAAAAGTTGTAGCTTCTTGAGAGTTTTTCTTCTCAATTCTTTTTCTACTTGATGCGTCCACGAAGGTTATATTTATAGACCAACTAATATGCTTTCACCTTTTGAAAGTCCTAAGGCCGCATTTTGTGCGTTTACTGCATAAGGTTGATGCCAAGAACAGAATAGTCGACTGAAGACTCAGATCAGTGTGTTATTTTCATTAAACCTGTATACCTGGTACATTTAATGAAAATAGTCGACTAGACAAGAAGAATTAGTAGAATAACTGATGAATAATAAAAACAACAGTTTATTATTATTCATATGATTAATGTATACAAGTAATCTATCATCTCGAACAATCTTAAAAACATTTAAACAAACATTAACCTCGCATCCAACACAGAATTAAACACAAATAACAAGTTAACAAACATCATCAAATTTCAAATCATTCAACAAACTCCCCCTATTTGATGATGTCAACCTGCAAAACAAAACAAACACAAAGAGAAGAGATGGTAGATTATCTCCCCCTTTGACATTAGCAAATAGCAGGTTAAGCAATTATAGTGTTCAAATAAGTGCAGATTAAGCAGAAAATAGTTGTGAAAGTTATTACAGACCCTTAAAATTGTTCTTAAAGCTGAAATAAAATGCAGAAATCATAAAATAACAGCAGATAGGATCATTCTTCATCTTCATCCTCTTCTTCAGCATTATCGCCATCCACTTCCATAGCTTCCGAAGTGGTTTGTGCATTTGGACCAGCAAAGTTCTCAGCAGTGACTTGCAACTCAGCAAGTTGGAGTTGGATTAATTCGATTTCTTCATCTATATTGGTGAACCTGGCCACCATGGTCTCATGTGTATTATGCTGCATAGATGTTAGATAATTAAGACGAGATAAAAGTATTCTTTCAAATTCAGACATAGGGACTCCCTGATATGAAGGTGGTGCATAATAGGGAATCATCTGGTATGCTGTATAATCTGTCTCTTGTGCTGATGAGGTCCCTGTATTGAAAGTTCCTCCATGTCCAGAAGAAGTGCCAGCTTCATAGGTCCAATCTCCATTTACTTTGGATAGTCCCATCTTCCGCAGATAGTAATTGTCAAATGTATGTTTGTGATTGACAATTTTCGTAGTTTCTCCATCAGTTGGAACATTGAAGTAGTCAAGGAATCTGGATATCAGTATGGCATAAGGAAGTCTGTGATCATTCAACCTTTTTGCTTTAAACATGTGACCTTTAATCACATAGACCCAGTTCACAATAATTCGATTTTTAAGCGAGTACCATGAGCCAAATCCTCCTCCATAAAGTCTGGGCATGATTGCTCCCCACAGGTATGAGCCGCCATGCGAGAAAGAAAGCCAGCGATCTGTCGTCCCTCTTCATTCGGCCAACATTGTATTTTAAAATCATGGCCTCATCACAATGACGTAGGCAATCTTTGTAAACAGCTTCTTTGTTGAAGTTTGGCAATGAACTTGTGTTGCCTTTACTGATTCTTAATCCATTATTCCTCAGTCCAACAATACCCCTCCATATGGTATTATCAATGCGAATCTCCCTGCCTTTTACGTTGGACACAAGAACACCATTTTCGACTTTCAAGTTAGTATAAAAAATCTTAATAAGGTCAACATAAAAGTTACCTTCAAGCTCTACGAACTGTCGAAGATTCTGTGCTTGAAGAGAGTTTCGCACGAAATTCAGATTTTCCGTTTCCAACCAGCTAAACTTCAAGATCTTTGGAGTTAGAATTTGTTTCATCATCATCCTTTGTTCTACAGAAATAACAACTTCAGTGTTGTCTTCTTCATCAGCTTCATCTAACTCAGTCTCCTCATTGGCTTCTTCTGTAGGAGGAGAAGGAGGTGGTGGAGGATTCATCTGTTGAGGGAGTCTCACCCTCACTTTATACCTTTTTGGAAACCTCCTTTCAGAAGGTTCAACTGTTTTCTCAGGAATCTCAATAGGATCTATTTGTGTCCTGGATGTAGATCCCCTGTTTCTTCTACCTGATGAAGCAGCTGTTGAGCGTGAGGATGTTTTGTTCCTCATTGATCTTCTTAATCTTTGAAACAAGTTTCCAATAGGGGCGTCTGAATCATCACTGTTCGTCATTTCAAACTGGAGAGAAAAAGATGAACTGGTAGAGATTATGCAGAAATATGGAGTATGAAGAATGCAAGTTTAGTTTGTTAAAAATCCAACATATATAGACTATATAGGAGAGATGTATGCATGTTCAGCAGTGTATTAATGGTCAAAATATTTTAAGTAGATTTGGACTCAACCATAGGTGCTCAGATTTCAGAAGAATGTAGAGAATACTTTGAAAAATGGAAAAACAAAACTGAAGACCAATAAAGCGTATACACATCCACCTATTACTGTTCAAGTTTAGAATAACTATGCACAGAATGCAGAGATTCTACAGAAATGGCTTAAATTTGATTTGATTAATCACTGATTTCTTGGAACTGCAATTTGAATTTAAGTTGTTGTTACAGAAATTAATCAGCTAGTCAATGCAATTAATGGGTTTGTTCATATTCAAACAACATCTGCACAAGCAATTAATGAAATGAATCTGTTATTTCAAGAAAATAAGCAGGTTATTTTCGTAACAGTAATGCCTTGCTGTCTGTTTAATAAAATAAATTGACTGTTTCATGAAATTAACACACTGAAATCTGCAACAGTAAGATAACATTGTCAGTTTAATGAAATAAGCACACTATTTCATAAAATTAACAAACTAATCATCTCAGCAGAGGAAATTTTAAGAGATATGATTGATATTCAGGATACCCAATTCATTTCTTAGTTTGAAAAATCTTTCACCACTAAGTGGCTTAGTGAATATATCAGCTAACTGATCATTTGTAGAAATGAATTCAATCCTACAATCCTTCTTTTCAATATGATCTCTTATAAAATGATGTCTTATTTCAATGTGCTTGGTTCTAGAATGTTGTATGGGATTTTTAGTTAAGTTGATTGCACTGGTATTATCACACAAGATTGGTATATCAGAAAGATGTAGATTGAAATCACTTAGCTGTTGCTTCAACCATAGAATCTGTGCTGTACAACTACCAGCTGCAATGTACTCGGCTTCAGCTGTTGAGAGTGCAACACATGCTTGTTTCTTGCTTGTCCATGAAATTAAACAATTTCCAAACAAATGACATGTTCCACTGGTGCTTTTTCTGTCTAATTTGCAACCTGCAAAATCAGAATCAGTATATCCAACAAGATTTAGCTCATTACCAGTAGAGTACCAAAGTCCCACATTCACAGTCCCTTTGAGGTATTTCAAGATACGTTTAGCTGCTGTGAAATGTGACTCCTTGGGATTAGCTTGGAATCTTGCACAAAGACAAACAACAAACATGATATCAGGTCTGCTAGCTGTGATATATAGGAAGGATCCAATCAGTCCTCTGTACATAGTTGCATCAACAGCCTTCCCAGATTCATCAACATCAAGATAGCAGTTTGATGACATTGGTGTATTTGATTCTTTACAGCTCTCCATATTGAACTTTTTCAGCAATTCATTGCAGTATTTGGCTTGACTAATGAAGGTTCCATTTTCCATTTGTTTCACCTGCAATCCTAGGAAGAAATTCAATTCTCCCATCATGGACATTTCAAACTCGCCTTGCATAGATTCTGCAAACTCTTGGCACAAAGAGGGATTCGATGATCCAAAAATTATGTCATCAACATAAATTTGTACAATCATAAGATCATTGACAACTTTCTTGGTAAAGAGAGTTTTATCCACAGCTCCTCTTTTAAAGCCTTGTGATATGAGAAAGGTAGTAAGTCTTTCATACCACTGTCTTGGTGCTTGCTTAAGACCATACAAAGCCTTTTTGAGTTTGTAGACATGGTTAGGAAGCTTAGAGTCAATAAAACCAGGTGGTTGTTCAACATATACATCCTCATTTATGAAACCATTAAGAAAAGCTCTTTTGACATCCATTTGATAGAGTTTAAAGCAATTAAGACATGCGAATGCAAGCAATAACCTAATAGCTTCTAATCTAGCAACAGGTGCATAAGTCTCATCATAGTCAATGCCCTCTTCGTAATTATACCCTTTTGCTACAAGTCTAGCTTTGTTTCTAGTAATAATACCATTTTCATCTAGCTTATTTTTGAAAACCCAGTTAGTTCCTATCACATTCATTGTATTATTCCTAGGAACTAGTTTCCATACATCATTCCTAACAAACTGATTCAGTTCTTCGTTCATAGCAGTTATCCAGTTATGGTCAAGCAATGCATCATTAATATTCTTTGGTTCTATTTGAGAAACAAAGGCCATATGATTGCGAGAATTCATTTAAAGAGTTACGAGTAGTCACTCCCTTCTCAACATTCCCAATAATGTTGTCCAGAGATAATCCTTTATGCATTTTCCAGGATTTGGGTAATGCATTGTCTGTCGCAGGATAGTCAACTGATTCAGGATTATAGTCAACTTGTTCATCATGTCTATCAGCTTCTGCAGATTTTTCTGCAACATCTTCATTCTTTTCGGATTCCTCAGGCTTCTCATCTTCAGAACCTGCAAGAGAGTTACCTTTTCTCTCTTTTTGGCATAAAATCTCATCAAAAACAACATGGATAGACTCTTCAACAGTTAAATTCTTTTTGTTAAAGACACGGTATGCTTTGCTAGTCAATGAATAACCAAGAAAAATGCCATCATCAGCTTTCTCATCAAATTTACCTAATGAAGCTTTTCCATTGTTGAGAATGAAGCACCTGCACCCAAAGACTTTAAAATATGCAATACTAGGTATTTTATCATTCAAGAGCTCATATGGTGTTTTATCTAGTATAGGTCTAAGTAACACTCTATTGAGTACATAACAAACAGTTGATACAACATCTGCCCAGAAATATTTTGGTAACTTTGACTCACTCAACATTGTCCTTGCACATTCCTGTGGAGTCCTGTTTTTCCTTTCAACAACTCCATTTTGCTGTGGAGTTCTAGGTGCAGAGAAATTGTGAGATATGCCATATTTATAACAAAACTTTTCAAAATGCATATTCTGAAACTCAGTTCCATGATCACTTCTTAAAGATACAATTTTAAGATCCTTTTCATTAGAAATGATCTTAGCAAATCTTTTGAAAGCATGAAAAGTTTCATCTTTTGAGGAAAGAAAAAGTGTCCAAGTATACCTTGAGAAATCATCAACTATCACAAGAACATAAGAGTTGTTTCCAATACTTACTGTTCTTGAAGGGCCGAACAGATCAAGGTGCAACAGTTCAAGAGGTCTCCTAGTTGATATGATATTCTTTGATTCAAATGAACTTTTGGACTGCTTTCCTTTTTGGCAATATTCACAGATTTTGTCCTTCACAAATTTCACATTTGGAAGTCCTCTAACAAGACTTTTGCAGCTTATCTTGTTCAACAACTGCATGTTGACATGTTCACACCTTCTATGCCATAGCCAACTATCATCTTCTTTAGTTAACAAACAAATATTCTTGTGATTTGAGGAGTTGATGTCCAACATGTAGACATTGTTTACCCTTCTCCCAATGTGCACTATATCTGTAGTTTTACAATTGAACATGACACAAAATTCTGCATCAAAAGTGACTTTCATACCTTTGTCACATAGCTGACTTATGCTTAGCAGATTGTGTTTTAGTCCTTCAACATATAGCACATTTCTAATCTGTGAGGAAGTACAGTTGCCAATATCTCCAAATCCTTTGATTTTGCCTTTGTTGTTATCACCGAAAGTTACAGCTCCAGCTTCACATTCCTTGTAATTCATTAACTTTGATTTATCTCCTGTCATGTGTTTGGAGCATCCACTGTCCAGATACCATAAGGTTCTTTTTGCTCCATGACAGACCTGGAAAACAAGGTTTAATTGACAAATTTAGGTCCCCAAAGCCATTTGGGTCCTTTCAAGTTAGGAACAACATGTGTTTTGGGTTTCCAATAAAATTCACCTCTTGAAATCCCAAAATTCTTGACATAGCAAAACTTAGATATATGACCATGTTTCAAACAATAAGAACATGTTTTAAATCTGTTCCTGGGATAAGATTTGTTCTTTGCAGCATGATAACATTTTCCATAGCCAAGTCCATTTCCATTTGAAAAACCAATTTGAGAATGTAAAAGTTGATTTAAAGTATTATAACCAATTTGAAACTTTGCCAATGTTTTGATCAAATAACCAACTTTATTTTGAAGGTTAACACAGTTTTCACAATTCTCAGATTCATTTTTATCAGTTACGGATCTTTCAGAATCTTTCTGGTTTTGTTTGTTGCAGTACATTATCTTTTAGTTGACTGTTTTCATCTTTCGGTCTACTATTTTGATCTTCCAGTTCCTGCACTTTATTTTCTAGCCGACTATTTAGTCCTTTTAGCCGATTATACTCGATATTCCATCTTCTTTGCTTCATCATGAAATTCAATGAAAGCATTAAACAGAGTGTCATAATTCTCACTCATATCAGAATCACACGAACTTACTTGACTAGTAGTATCTTCATTGGCTACAAGACAGAGATTGGCTTGATTTGCAAATTCAGAATCTGAACTTGGAGATCTACTGGAATCACTGTCATCCCATGCCATATAAGCTTTCTTCCCTTTCTTGAAGTATTGATTTCTTTTGTCTTTTCTCTCATTCTTTTCTGGACTTCTTTCTTTTCTTTTATTTAAAAGAGGACAATCTGCCTTGAGATGTCCTAGCTGTCCACAATTAAAACATGAAAAGTTAAAGGAATTAAAATCTGGTTTTCTGGTATACCTCCTCTGAAATCTGTCCTTTGAACTGTCTTTCCTTTTAAGGAATTTACCAAACTTTTTGACCAGCATTGCAAACTCAGTACTGTCATCATCTTTCTCTTCATCACTCTTAATCGACTCCTTGGCTTTTAGTGCTAAGCTTTTGCTCTGTTTTTCTGTATTTTCGATTTGATCCAGTCTGCTCAGTTCCAATTCATGTTCTCTGAGTTTCCCAAACAAGGTTGCAGTGCTCATGACTGTCAAATCTTTAGTTTCCAGGATGGCTGTAACCTTTGGCTGCCAATTCCTACTCAAGCATTTTAACACCTTTATATTAAGCTCTTCATCGTCGAACTTCTTCCCTAATCCAAGCAAATGATTCACTATGTGCGTGAATCGTTTCTGCACATCTTGGATGGTCTCACCAGGCTGCATTCGAAACATCTCATACTCTAGTATGATAGTGTGTTTTCTTGCCCTTTTCACCTCAGTTGTGCCTTCGTGTGTTACTTGAAGGATGTCCCACATTTCTTTGGCTGTGGTGCACTGTGAAACCCTGAAAAATTCATCAAGGTTAAGAGCAGAAGTTAAAATATTCTTGGCCTTACTGTCGAATTGAGCCTTCTTGTTCTCTGTTTCAGACCACTGTTCCCATGGCTTTTCAACCAGCTGTCCATCTTCACCTTTGATGGTAGGAATATATGGACCATTAACCACGGTATCCCACACGGCTCTGTCAACCGCTTCGAAAAAGATCTTCATTCTGGCCTTCCAGAACGGATAGTTTGCACCTACGAAAAGAGGGGGTCTGTTGGTAGAGGCACCTTCGGCAAAGGGAAGCTTGTCTCCCATTCTTGATTTGAACTTGAGTACCTTACAAGAACCTGCTCTAGATACCAATTGTTAGCAGCGGAATAATATCAAGAAGGGGGGGGGGTTGAATTGATATGCGGCTTATATAGAAACTTTTTCGTAAAAGAAAATCTACTGGTTCATTTCACAAAAAATTAGTCGACTGATAAACGTAAAATAGTAGGTTAGTTCTTACTGCACAGTATATCAGATGATGAGAGAAGAGAGAATATGACACCAAAATTTATCATTGGTTCGTTCTTTGTAAAAGAACTACGTCCGATCTATGATCCGCAACTCGCAGATCCTAATCACTATTAAAGATTGTATTCTTTACACAAAAAGCCTTTCTTGAACTCTACAAGAAAACAAAAGAATCTATCCTAAACACTATAGAATAGACAACAACCCACAGACTCAACCAGAGTCTCTGTGATTACCCAATCACAGTCGCAGGGTTCTAAAACCCACTTACAATCTCTAACCCGAGATCAAAGAATACATCAGTACAGTGATAGAAAGAAAATTCTTGACAAAACAGTGACAATGAAAACTCTATGCAGTGATCTTCTTGCTCGTGAAAAGTTGTAGCTTCTTGAGAGTTTTTCTTCTCAATTCTTTTTCTACTTGATGCGTCCACGAAGGTTATATTTATAGACCAACTAATATGCAATGGGTCTTCACCTTTTGAAAGTCCTAAGGCCGCGTTTTGTGCGTTTATTGCATAAGGTTGATGCCAAGAACAGAATAGTCGACTGAAGACTCAGATCAGTGTGTTATTTTCATTAAACCTGTACACCTGGTACATTTAATGAAAATAGTCGACTAGAACAGAAGAATTAGTAGACTAACTGATGAATAATAAAAACAACAGTTTATTATTATTCATATGATTAATGTATACAAGTAATCTATCATCTCGAACAATCTTAAAAACATTTAAACAAACATTAACCACGCATCCAGCACAGAATTAAACACAAATAACAAGTTAACAAACATCATCAAATTTCAAATCATTCAACAATATTCGATCCGTACTTTTGTTTTACAAAAAAACTCAGTTTTTGATAATTTGAAATTTATATTTTATTCTCGATCCGTACTTTTGTTTTACACCAACAACTCAATTTTTCTTAATTTTGAAACTTATATTTTATTTTCCATCCCTACGTTTGTTTTACAAAAAAAAATCAATTATTCATAATTTGAAATTTATATTTTATTCTCAATCCGTAATTTTGTTTTATACAAAAAAAAACTCAATTTTTCTTAATTTCGAAATTTATATTTTATTTTCGATCTTTTGTTTTACAAAAAAAACTCAATTTTTTATAATTCGGATATTTATATTTTATTCTCGATCCGTACTTTTGTTTTACAAAGAAAAACTCCATTGTTCATAATTTGGAATTTAATATTTTATTCTCAATCCGTACTTTTGTTTTACACAAAAAGGTTCAATTCTTATTAATTTCGAAATTTATATTTTATTTTGGATCCCTACTTTTGTTTTACAAAAAAAACTCATTTTTTTTATAATTTGGATATTTATATTTTATTCTTGATCCGAACCTTTGTTTTACATAAAAAAGCTCAATTTTTCGTAATTTGGAAATTCAAATTTTATTTTCGATCCGTACTTTTGGTTTACATAAAAAAAACTCAATTTTTTGTAATTTCAAAATTTGAATTTTACATTTGATCCCTACTTTTGTTTTACAAAAAAAATCAACTTTTCATAATTTGGAAATTTCTATTTTATTTTCGATCCGACTTTTCTTTTACAAAAAAAACTCAGTTTTTGATAATTTGAAATTTATATTTTATTGTCGATCCGTACTTTTGTTTTACACAAAAATCTCAATTTTTCTTAATTTGGAAATTTATATTTTATTTTCCATCCCTACGTTTGTTTTACAAAAAAAACTGAATTTTTCATAATTTGAAATTTATATTTTATTCTCGATCCGTACTTTTGTTTTATACAAAAAAACTCAATTTTTCTTAATTTCGAAATTTATATTCTATTTTCGATTCGTACTTTTGTTTTACACAAAAAACTCAATTTTTCTTAATTTTGAAATTTATATTTTATTTTCCATCCCTACATTTGTTTTACAAAAAAAACTGAATTTTTCATAATTTGAAATTTATATTTTATTCTCGATCCGTACCTTTGCTTTATACAAAACAAACTCAATTTTTCTTAATTTTGAAATTTATATTTTATTTTCGATTGTTAAATAAAGACGGCAGTGTAAAAACCAAGAGGGGGTGAATTGGGTTTTTAAAGAAATTTTCTCTTTTAAATAAATTTTCGAGGTTTTGAAAAACTTTCAAAAACTTGGATGTGAATTTTCCAATCCTTTGATTAACTTATTTGTTAGGATTAGCAATTGTAATAATGATCCACAATTAAAAGATAAAGAGAAAGAGAAAGAACACAGAGATTTATACTAGTTCGGATTAAGCCAATCCTACATCCAGTTCCCAACCACCACAAATCCGTGATGATTTTCCCCACTATCTTTAATTGAAATTACAAACACCAATTCATGCAATAACAAATAAAGATAAGCGGAAACACCTCCTCGGACACACTAAGGATGAAACACCTCCCGGACACAGCGAGGATGAAACCCACCTCTCTTGACACACGAGAGATGAAACACCTCCCTTAGAAGCAGATCCAAGGGATGAATTTTCCCTTTATAGAAAGCGAGTAAAAGAATACACCTGAAATGTGTTGGATAGAAAGCTTAAGCACAATGATCACCACTTCAAAGACTTGATCAAGCGAAGAAAGCGGGAAGCGGCTTTGAAAAAGCTAAGGCGCGAAACACTTTGAATATTTTGTGTTTGTTCGGATGTGTTAAACCTAAGACATTCTCTTTCATTTTATAATTCGAAAATGCTCCAAAGTTTCCATTCTTAGGTTGATTTAAAATTAATTTCGCAAAAGCGACTCATTTAATCGATTATATTAAAAGCTTAATCGATTATATCATGTTTAAAAAGCTGGAAAACAAATATCGTCCGATTTAATCGATTAGATTAAGGCCATAGTCGATTATATTAACCCAGAATCAATATAATCGATTATCAAAGACACTTAATCGATTATTTTGCTCGTTAAACATTTTTAATTCAAATTTTAAGTTAAATAATCGATTATCTACGTATGGTAGTCGATTAAAAGCGTAGAAAAACGTTTTTGCGAGAAAACACCTTGCTCTCTTGTTTGGGAAGGTCTTGAATGGGATTTATGACTTACTCTTTTTATCCAACACCCAAAGCAGAACCTTCTACCTTTGATCCTTCGACTCTTGAAAAAATCTTCATCAATCTTCTCTCTTGAAAGCTTTGAATGCTCTTTATGCCTTTCCTTTCTTATCAAGCAACCTTCCTTTGTGAGATGGCACAAGTCTTTAATGTTGATTGAAACTTCATAAAAACTTCATCATAAAAACTGTAGGTCTCCATAAAACTCTGGACCTGAAATATGCCAACAATCTCCCCCTTTTTGATGATGATAAAAAGAAACCTAGAGACTTGTGATAAAATCCTGATAATCTTGAAAATAATGTATGGATATCTCCATCATAAATATTAGTCCACAAAGGAAAGAAAATAGGCAGTCATATAGCATTTAAGTTTCAATTTGAATTTTGAAAAAGAGATTTCAAGGAATTAATGAGTGGAAATTATTTCTAAAAACTCCCCCTTAAACTATGCTCTTAATTGTTTAAGCTATATTAAGCACTTATTTGAATTATTTCCTAAAGTTCCCTTGAAATTAATTTTCTTAAAAGCTATATTAACTAGACAGATTTTCAATCAAAACAAATATTTTCTCCCCCTTTATTTTTATCATTTTTCAAAAAGATTACATTTTCAGAGATAATTACAGCAGAAGCAAATTAATACACAGAAAATAATAGAGAGAAAAAAAATACAGCAGCTGGAAAATAATGAAGAACAAGCTAAGGAAAAGTGAACTTGTAGCCTATTCAGTTTCTTCACTATCTTCTTCATCTTCCTCAACATTTGTTGGCTGTTTGCCTCTTGAGGATGTTGTATTATCTTCTTCAGGAGATAATTCTTCAATGTTCATCTTTCTTTCAACTCTATACATCCTTCTATTAAGCCTTGAGAGTTGATGAGAAAGGCCTTGAAATTCCTTGGAGTGAAGATTCATCATAGAATCCATTCTTGATATGAGAAGCTCCTCCACTGATCCTGGTTGAGGTTGAAATTGAGGTGGAGGTTGAGGTTGGTCTTCATCATCTTCTTCCATGGCAGCAGCTCCTTCTTCTCTTTGGGTAAACCTGTTGCCTTGTTCTATGAGGCCCATATGCCTTAGAACATTTTTACCAATCTTGCTATTGCTTAGCAAAATCTGTTTATTCTCCCCTTCAAGATCAACACCTTTGTATTCTAGAATCTTAGAAATAAACACAGCATAGGGTAAAGCAAAAGAGGAAAGCCTAATGGCTTTAAACATATTATCAAGGATAATTGAGGGCCAATCTATGCTCACATTATTAAGGAATCCATACATTAGAAGAATGTCTTCCTTAGTAAGTTGGGCATGATTAGTGCCTCTTGCAACTAAAATCCAAACAATAACATAATGCAGCATTCTTTCATTTAACTTTACATTACCAACTTTATACAAGTTCTCAACTTGTAGGTTAGGATCCTTGCAGAATTTTCTGAATTCTACCATTGAAGTCCTCAAAGCCATATGTGATGTTTATGCCTTGAGTTGAGAGACCAGCTACATTGTTCCACAAATCTTCATCAAAGAAGATCCTTACACCTTTCACTTTGTTGCTTGGGCTTGCAGTTCTTGATGTCAAGTTCATGTAGAACACTCTAACCAAATCTGGGTAGAATGCCCCTTCCATCTCCACAAATTGTTGTAGTTCACTTCCTACTAAAAATTCTTGAAATTGAAAACCATGAGATCTAAAAAATTCACAAGACAAGAATTTAGGGGTAAGAATTTTTCTATCCTTCCACTTGTTAACAAAGCCAATTTGCAGATCCTCATCTGAAATCCAACCAGCTAGAGTTGGAGGTCTCCTTTCTTGAGAAGTCATTGGCTCCTTTCCCCTTCTCCTTGATGGCATCTTCCTTCTTCTTTGATCAGCCATTTTGGTGATATAAAAGACAAGAGAAATTGTACAACAAGATAATGGAATAACAGAGACAGCACAGAGAATTAAAATTTGCACAAGACAGCAAATAACAGCAGAAACAGCAAGAATGAAAGAGAGAGTGAGTGAGTCACTTTGATTCTCAAACCAGCTACTTATAGAATGAAATCCGGGTCATAAAACGTTGATTTAATGAAAATATATCCGTTGGGAACTAATATAGCCGTTTAAAAAAGACAAAACAAGTGAAAACATGGCCAACGTTCGAAAATCAGATTTGCGAGAAAAACACAGAACGGTGCATTTAATCGATTATATTCTCATTTAATCGATTATTTGCCTTCAAAAATTTTCCAGAAAACGAAAACCCATAAATTTAATCGATTATGTGCATTCCTTAATCGATTAAATTGATCCTCAGCGATTTAATCGATTATGTCATAAACTTAATCGATTATATTTTAAAACATTTTCACAAACACCGCGTTTAATCGATTAACATACGAAACCTAATCGATTAAATACGTAAATTTTCGTAAAACGCTGAAATAACATCAAAATCAACAACAATACTTACCTAGATCCTTTCTAAGCTCATAAAATCTTACTTGAGATAAAAGATTGGTAAATATGCCAACTTGTTGATGTTTTTGTGCCTTCCTTCATAAACTTGATCACTTGCTAACTCATCACCAAAGAGGCCTTTTTGGATATGGAACCAGCCTGCAATATAAACAAGAAAAATTCTGGTTCCCTACAATCACTTATTAGGGTCCTTATGGGTTAGAAGCAATTTTTCCTTTGGGAACCCATTTGTATTTCCCATTAGGAACACTATAACGTTTAATATTGCATCTATTAACAAAATGACCTTTATGCATACAGTAAAAACATGTAGGAACATTTGTTTTCCTTGAAATATATGCATTTTTATAAAACTTCTTTTTAGAATCATTTTGTTTATCAAACGAATTAGGAATTTCGAAAATCTTGCTTGAATTTGATGATTCTCCTTTTACAAAAACTGTTTTTGTAGGTTTATTATATCTGAAATTGAAGCCAAGACCTGCCTTTTCATATAAACCTTTTTGCACTTTCAAAACATTATTTAAATTTTTATTACCCGTTGTAATGTTTGAAAGAGACGTTTCAAGATAAGAGACTTTATTTGCAAGATCATTACAGTTTTCGCAAACAGGAATTTTTGTTTTGCATTTACACGGAATTCTTGCCTTTTCCAAATCATCTTTCAAAACCTTTTTCTCTTCTTCTAAATTAATAATTTTCTTTTCAAGAACCTTAAAATCATTTTTCAATTTACTGTGAACCGAAGAAAGCTTTTCAGATTTTTTACAAAGACTAAGAAATTCTTCAAGCAATTCATCATAATCATTTGGGAGATCAGAATCGCTTACCTCACTGCTCGTGGATTCCGCATCATCATCTGCCATGAGACAAATGTTTGCTTCCTCTTCTGATTCACTTGAACCTTCAGAAGAACTCACTTCATTGTCGTCCCAAGCGATATATGCTTTCTTCTTCTTTTTGAAGAACTTCTTGCTTTTCTTTTCCCTTTCTTCAGGTTTCTTGGAATTTGGGCAATCTGCTCTCATGTGCCCCTTTTTGCCACAACCATAACATTTATAATTATCGTTAGAATTTGAATTTTCAAATTTCTTACCTTTCTTATGGTTGCCTTTCTTCTTGATGAACTTTTTGTATTTCTTTACAAATTCCTTAAGATCATCGTCTTCTGAATCATCAGTGTCACTACTCTCCTCTTTAATGGATTGAGCCTTTAAGGCAATACCTTTCCTTTTAACGTCCTCTTCTTCACCGTTGAAGCGTCCAAGTTCCATTTCATGTTCTCTGAGTTTCCCGAAGAGAGTTGTCATGTTCATGTTTGACAGGTTCTTTGATTCAGTGATGGCCAGTCACTTTAGGTTGCCAAGTCCTGTCCAAAGATTTCAAAATTTTGACATTTAATTCTTCGATATCGAATTTCTTACCTAATGCCTTGAGATGATTTACGATGTGAGTAAATCTCTTTTATCTGTCGCATATGGTTTCTCCTTTGCTCATACTGAAACATTTCATATTCCTGAATCAAGGTGTTCTTCCTTGATCGTTTCACTTCTTCAGTTCCTTCATGTGTGACTTCTAAAGTGTCCCACATCTCCTTTGCAGTAGTGCAATCCGATAACCTGTAAAACTCATCAATGGTTAAGGCAGATGCTATCATGTTACATGCCCTTATATCGCATTGATTTTGGTTGTATTCGTCCTTGCTCCAATTTGCTTTCTTCTTAGGTACCTGCGCTTCTTCAACAACAACCATAGGAATAAATGGACCATTTACAACAGCATCCCAAACGCCTTGATCATTAGACCTTAGAAAAATTTCCATCCTCTTTTTCCAAAAGGATAGTTTTCACTGTAAAAAGTGGTGGTCTATGAATAGATGCACCTTCGACAAAAGTTTGATTTTTATGCGCCATAAGGATCTTGTTTTTGAATAACTTTCAAAAAACCAGCTCTGAGGCCAATTGTTAAATAAAGACGACAGTGTAAAAACCAAGAGGGGGGGTGAATTGGGTTTTTAAAGAAATTTTCTCTTTTAAACAAATTTTCAGGTTTTGAAAAACTTTCAAAAACTTGGATGCGAATTTTTTTAATCCTTTGATTAACGCTTTTGGGATTAGCAATTGTAATAATGATCCACAAATAAAAGAGAAAGAGAAAGAGAAAGAACACAGAGATTTATACTAGTTCGGATTAAGCCAATCCTACATCCAGTTCCCAACCACCACAAATCCGTGATGATTTTCCCCACTATCTTTAATTGAAATTACAAACACCAATTCATGCAATAACAAATAAAGATAAGCGGAAACACCTCCTCGGACACACTAAGGATGAAACACCTCCCAGACACTGCGAGGATGAAACCCACCTCTCTTGACACACAAGAGATGAAACACCTCCCTTAGAAGCAGATCCAAGGGATGAATTTTCCCTTTACTGAAAAGCAGTAAAAGAATACACCTGAAATGTGCTTTGGATAGAAAGCTTAAGCACAATGATCACCACTTCCAAAGACTTGATCAAGCGAAGAGAAGCGGGAAGCGGCTTTGAAAAAGCTAAGGCGCAGAAACACTTTGAATATTTTGTGTTTGTTCGGATGTGTTAAACCTAAGACATTCTCTTTCATTTTATAATTCGAAAATGCTCCAAAGTTTCCATTCTTAAGTTGATTTAAAATTAATTTTGCAAAAGCGACTCATTTAATCGATTATATTAAAAGCTTAATCGATTATATCATGTTTAAAAAGCTGGAAAACAAATATCGTCTGATTTAGTCGATTAGATTAAGGCCATAATCGATTATATTAACCCAGAATCAATATAATCGATTATCAAAGACACTTAATCAATTATTTTGCTCGTTAAACATTTTTAATTCAAATTTTAAGTTAAATAATCGATTATCTACGTATGGTAATCGATTAAAAGCGTAGAAAAAACGTTTTTGCGAGAAAACACCTTGCTCTCTTGTTTGGGAAGGTCTTGAATGGGATTTATGACTTACTCTTTTTATCCAACACCCAAAACAGAACCTTCTACCTTTGATCCTTCAGCTCTTGAGAAAAAACTTCATCAATCTTCTCTCTTGAAAGCTTTGAATGCTCTTTATGCCTTTCCTTTCTTATCAAGCAACCTTCCTTTGTGAGATGGCACAAGTCTTTAATATTGATTGAAACTTCCTAAAAACTTCATCATCAAAACTGTAGGTCTCCATAAAACTCTGGACCTGAAATATGCCAACATCGATCCCTACTTTTGTTTTACAAAAAAACCTTAAATTTTTTATAATTTGGATATTTATATTTTATTCTCGATCCGTACTTTTGTTTTACAAAGAAAAACTCCATTTTTCATAATTTGGAATTTTATACTTTATTCTCGATCTGTACTTTTGTTTTACACAAAAAACTCAATTTTTCTTAATTTTAAAATTGATATTTTATTTTCCATCCCTACGTTTGTTTTACAAAAAAAACTCAATTTTTCATAATTTGAAATTTATATCTTATTCTCAATCCGTACTTTTGTATTATACAAAAAAACTCAATTTTTCTTAATTTCGAAATTTATATTTTATTTTGGATCCCTACTTTTGTTTTACAACAAAAACTCATTTTTTTATAATTTGGATATTTATATTTTATTCTTGATCCGAACCTTTGTTTTACATAAAAAAGCTCAATTTTTCGTAATTTTGAAATTCAAATTTTATTTTCGATCCGTACTTTTGGTTTACATAAAAAAAACTCAATTTTTTCTAATTTCAAAATTTAAATTTTATATTTGATCCCTACTTTTGTTTTACAAAGAAAATCAATTTTTCATAATTTGGAAATTTATATTTTATTTTCGATTCGTACTTTTCTTTTACACAAAAAACTCAGTTTTTGATAATTTGAAATTTATATTTTATTGTCGATCCGTACTTTTGTTTTACACTAAAATCTCAATTTTTCTTAATTTGGAAATTTATATTTTATTTTCCATCCCTACGTTCGTTTTACAAAAAAAACTCAATTTTTCATAATTTGAAATTTATATTTTATTCTCGATCCGTACTTTTGTTTTATACAAAAAAAGTTCAATTTTTCTTTATTTCGAAATTTATATTTAATTCTCAATCCGTACTTTTGTTTTACAAAAAAAAAACTCAGTTTTTGATAATTTTAAATTTATATTTTATTCTCGATCCGCGCTTTTGTTTTACACAAAAAACTCAATTTTTCTTAATTTTGAAATTTATATTTTATTCTCCATCCCTACGTTTGTTTTACAAAAAAAACTCAATTTTTCATAATTTGAAATTTATATCTTATTCTCGATCCGTACTTTTGTATTATACAAAAAAAACTCAATTTTTCTTAATTTCGAAATTTATATTTTATTTTGGATCCCTACTTTTGTTTTACAAAAAAAAACTCATTTTTTTATAATTTGGATATTTATATTTTATTCTTGATCCGAACCTTTGTTTTACATAAAAAAGTTCAATTTTTTGTAATTTGGAAATTCAAATTTTATTTCCGATCCGTACTTTTGGTTTACATAAAAAAAACTCAATTTTTTGTAATTTCAAAATTTGAATTTTATATTTGATCCCTAGTTTTGTTTTACAAAAAAAAATCAATTTTTCATAATTTGGAAATTTCTATTTTATTTTCGATCCGTACTTTTCTTTTACAAAAAACACTCAGTTTTTCATAATTTGAAATTTATATTTTATTGTCGATCCGTACTTTTGTTTTACACAAAAATCTAAATTTTTCTTAATTTGGAAATTTATATTTTATTTTCCATCCCTACGTTTGTTTTACAAAAAAACTCAATTTTTCATAATTTGAAATTTATATTTTATTCTTGATCCGAACTTTTGTTTTACACAAAAAAGCTCAATTTTTCGTAATTTGGAAATTCAAATTTTATTTTCGATACGTACTTTTGGTTTACATAAAAAAAACTCAATTTTTTGTAATTTCAAAATTTAAATTTTATATTTGATCCCTACTTTTGTTTTACAAAAAAAATCAATTTTTCATAATTTGGAAATTTCTATTTTAGTTTCGATCCGTACTTTTGTTTTACAAAAAAAACTCAGTTTTTGATAATTTGAAATTTATATTTTATTCTGGATCCGTACTTTTGTTTTACACCAAAAATTCAATTTTTCTTAATTTTGAAATTTATATTTTATTTTCCATCCATACGTTCGTTTTACAAAAAAAACTCAATTTTTCATAATTTCAAATTTATATTTTATTCTCTATCCGTACTTTTGTTTTATACAAAAAAAACTCAATTTTTATTTATTTCGAAATTTATATTTAATTCTCGATCCGTACTTTTGATTTACAAAAGTTCAGTTTTTGATAATTTGAAATTTATATTTTATTCTTGATCCGTACTTTTGTTTTACACAAAAAACTCAATTTTTCTTAATTTTGAAACTTATATTTTATTTTCCATCCCCACGTTTGTTTTACAAAAAAAAACTCAATTTTTCATAATTTGAAATTTATATTTTATTCTCGATCTGTACGTCTGTTTTATACAAAAAAAAACTCAATTTTTCTTAATTTCGAAATTTATATTTTATTTTCGATCCATACTTTTGTTTTACACAAAAAGGTTCAATTCTTATTAATTTCGAAATTTGTATTTTCTTTTCGGTCCCTACGTTTTTTTGACAAAAAAAACACAATTTTTCATAATTTGGATATTTATATTTTCTTCTTGATCCGAACTTTTGTTTTACACAAAAAAGGTCAATTTTTCGTAATTTGGAAATTCAAATTTTATTTTCGATCCGTACTTTTGGTTTACATAAAAAAACTCAATTTTTTGTAATTTTAAAATTTAAATTTTATATTTGATCAGTACTTTTGTGTTACAAAAAAATCAATTTTTCATAATTTGGAAATTTATATTTTATTTTCGATCCGTACTTTTGTTTTACAAAAAAAACTCATTTTTTGATCCGTACTTTTGTTTTATACAAAAAAAACTCAATTTTTCTTAATTTTGAAATTTATATTTTATTTTCCATCCCTATGTTTGTTTTACAAAAAAAACTCAATTTTTCATAATTTAAAATTTATATTTTATTTTCGATTCGTACTTTCGTTTTATACAAAAAAACTCAATTTTTCTTAATTTCGAAATTTATATTTTATTTGCAATTTGTACTTTTGTTTTACAAAAAAAAACTCAGTTTTTGATAATTTGAAATTTATATTTAATTCTCAATCCGTACTTTTGTTTTACACAAAAAACTCTATTTTTCTTAATTTTGAAATTTATATTTTATTTTCCATCCCTACGTTTGTTTTACAAAAAAACTCAATTTTTCATAATTTGAAATTTATATTTTATTCTTGATCCGAACTTTTGTTTTACACAAAAAAGCTCAATTTTTCGTAATTTGGAAATTCAAATTTTATTTTCGATCCGTACTTTTGTTTTACATAAAAAAAATTCAATTTTTTGTAATTTCAAAAATTTAAATTTTATATTTGATCCCTACTTTTGTTTTACAAAAAAAATCAATTTTTCATAATTTGGAAATTTATATTCTCTTTTCGATCCGTAGTTTTGTTTTACAAAAAAAACTCAGTTTTTGATAATTTGAAATTAATATTTTATTCTCGATCCGTGATTTTGTTTTACACAAAAACCTCAATTTTTCTTAATTTTGAAATTTATATTTTATTTTCCTGTTGGCATATTGCAAGACCAGAGTTTTATGAAGACCTAAAGTTTTGATGATGAAGTTTTAGAAAGTTTCTATCAACATTAAAGACTTGTGCCATCTCACAAAGGAAGGCTACTTGGTAGAGAAGGAAAGGCATAAAGAGCATTCAAAGATTTCAAGAGAGAAGATTGATGAATTTTTTCTCAAGAGCTGAAGGAGCTAGAGTAGAAGGTTCTGTTTTGGGTGTTGGATAAAAAGAGTAAGTCATAAATCCCATTCAAGACCTTCCCAAACAAGAGAGCAAGGTGTTTTCTCGCAAAAACGTTTTTCTACGCTTTTAATCGATTACCATACGTAGATAATCGATTATTTAACTTAAAATTTGAATAAAAAACGTTTAACGAATTAAATAATCGATTAAGTGTTTTTGATAATCGATTATATTGATTTCTAGGTTAGTATAATCGATTATGGCCTTAATCTAATCGATTATATCAGACGATATTTGTTTTCCAGTTTTTAAACATGATATAATCGATTAAGCTTTTAATATAATCGATTAAATGAGTCATTTTTGCGAAATCAATTCTAAATCAACCTAAGAATGGAAACTTTGGAGCATTTTCGAATTATAAAATGAAAGAGAATGTCTTAGGTTTAACACATCTGATTAAACACGAAATATTCAAAGTGTTTCTGCGCCTTAGCTTTTTCAAAGCCGCTTTCCTGCTCTCTTCAGTTTGATCAAGTCTTTGGAAGTGGTGATCATTGTGCTTACGCTTTCTATCCAGCACGTATCAGGTGTATTCTTTTACTGTTTTTCTTTAAACGGGAAAATTCATCCCTTGGATCTGTTCTAAGGGAGGTGTTTCATCTCTTGTGTGTCAAGAGAGGTGGGTTTCATCCTCAGTGTGTCTGGGGAGGTGTTTCATCCTTAGTGTGTCTGAGGAGTGTTGGCATATTTCAAGTCCAGAGTTTTATGGACACCTACAGTTTTGATGATGAAGTTTTTAGGAAGTTTCAATCAACATTAAAGACTTGTGCCATCTCACAAAGGAAGGTTGCTTGATAAGAAAGGAAAGGCATAAAGAGCATTCAAAGCTTTCAAGAGAGAAGATTGATGAAGATTTTCTCAAGAGCTGAAGGATCAAAGGTAGAAGGTTCTGTTTTGGGTGTTGGATAAAAAGAGTAAGTCATAAATCCCATTCAAGACCTTCCCAAACAAGAGAGCAAGGTGTTTTGTCGCAAAACCGTTTTTCTACGCTTTTAATCGATTCCCATACGTAGATAATCGATTATTTAACTTAAAATTTGAATTAAAAATGTTTAACGAGCAAAATAATCGATTAAGTGTCTTTGATAATCGATTATATTGATTCTGGGTTAATATAATCGATTATGGCCTTAATCTAATCGATTAAATCAGACGATATTTGTTTTCCAGTTTTTAAACATGATATAATCGATTAAGCTTTTGATATAATCGATTAAATGAGTCGTTTTTGCAAAATTAATTTTAAATCAACCTAAGAATGGAAACTTTGGAGCATTTTCAAATTATAAAATGAAAGAGAATGTCTTAGGTTTAAAACATCTGAACAAACACAAAAGATTCAAAGTGTTTCTGCGCCTTAGCTTTTTCAAAGCCGCTTTCCTGCTCTCTTCAGTTTGATCAAGTCTTTGGAAGTGGTGATCATTGTGCTTAAGCTTTCTATCCAGCACATTTCAGGTGTATTCTTTTCTTGTTTTACGTAAAGGGAAAATTCATCCCTTGGATCCGTTCTAAGGAGGTGTTTCATCTCTTGTGTGTCAAGAGAGGTGGGTTTCATCCTCGGTGTGTGCAGGGAGGTGTTTCATCCTTAGTGTGTACGAGGAGGTGTTTCGTTTATCTTTATTTGTTATTGCATGAATTGGTGTTTGTAATTTCAATTAAAGATAGTGGGGAAAATCATCACGGTTTGTGGTGGTTGGGAAGCTGGATGTAGGATTGGCTTAATCCAGAACCAGTATAAATCTCTGTGTTCTTTCTCTTTCTCTTTATCTTTTATTTGTGGATCATTATTACAATTGCTAATCCCAAAAGCATTAATCAAAGGATTAAAAAAATTCACATCCAAGTTTTTGAAAGTTTTTCAAAACACGAAAATTTATTTGAAAGAGAAAATTTCTTTAAAAACCCAATTCACCCCTCCTCTTGGTTTTACCTTTGCAGTCTTTATTTAACAATTGGCCTCGAGCTGGTTTTTGAAAGTTATTCAAAAACAAGATCCTTATGGCGAACAAAAATCAAACTTTTGCTTTGAAGGTGCATCTATTCATAGACCACCACTCTTTACTGGTGAAAATTATCCTTTTTGGAAAAAGAGGATGGAAATTTTTCTAAGGTCTAATGATCAAGGCGTTTGGGATCTTTGTTGTAAATGGTCCTTTTATTCCTATGGTTGTTGTTGAAGAAGCGCAGGTACCTAAGAAGAAAGCAAATTGGAGCAAGGACGAATACAACCAGAATCAATGCGACATAAGAGCATGTAACATGATAGCATCTGCCTTAACCATTGATGAGTTTTACAGGTTATCGGATTGCACTACTGCAAAGGAGATGTGGGACACTCTAGAAGTCACACATGAAGGAACGAAAGAAGTGAAACGATCAAGGAAGAACACCTTGATTCGAGGAATATGAAATGTTCAGTATGAGCAAAGGAGAAACCATATGCGACGTACAAAGAGATTTACTCACATCGTAAATCATCTCGAGGCATTAGGTAAGAAATTCGATCTTGAAGAATTAAATGTCAAAATTTTGAAATCTTTGGACAGGACTTGGCAACCTAAAGTGACGGCCATCACGGAATCAAAGAACACATCAAACATGAAAATGACAACTCTCTTGGGAAACTTCGAGAGAACATGAAATGGAACTTGGGCGCTTCAAAGGAGAAGAAGAAGAAGTCAAAAGAAAAGGTGTTGCTCTTAAAGCGGAATCCCACAAAGATGAGAGTAGTGACACGGATGATGATCTTGAATGCAGTGACATAAGCTTATTTGTCAAAAAGTACAAAAAGTTCATCAAGAACAAGAACAAAGGGAATTACAAGAAAGGTAAGAAAACTGAAAACCTAAATTCTCTTGATAATTTTAAATGCTATGGTTGTGGAAAAAGGGGACACTTGAAGTCGGATTGCCCCAACATCAAGAAGGATGAGGAAAAGGCAAAGAAATACAAGAAGCCTTTTGACAAAAAGAAAAAGAAGGCATACATCGCATGGGAAGATAATGGCGTGAGTTCTTCTAGTGCAAGTGAATCGGAGGAAGAAGCCAATATCGTCTTATGGCGAATGATGATGATGATGCCGAATCCACATGTAGCAAGGTAAGTGATTCTGGCCTTCCAAATAATTATGATGATTTGCTTGAAGAGTTTTTGGAATTATGTGAAAAATCTGAAAAATTAACTCTCTTTCACAATAAATTAAAAAATGACTACAAGAGTCTTGAAAAGAAAATTTCAGATTTGGAACAAGAGAAAATTGTTTTAAAGGATGATTTGGAAAATGCAAAAATCCCTTGCAAATGCAAAACAAAAATTCCTGTTTGCGAAAATTGTAATGTTCTTGCTAACAAGGTTTCTTATCTTGAAACATCTCTTTCAAAAATCACGATGGGCAATAATAATTTAAACAATGTTTTGAAAGTGCAAAAAGGTTTATATGAAAAAGCAGGTCTTGGTTATAATTTCAGGTATAATCATAAACCTACTAAAACTGTTTTTGTGAAAGGAGAATCGTCTAATTCAAATAAGGTTTATGAAAATTCTAATTCCTTTAAACAAAACGTTTCTACAAAGAAGTTTTATAAAAATGCGTACATACCAAGAAGAACAAATGTTCCTACATGTTTTTATTGTATGCATAAAGGTCATTCGGTTAATAGATGCAATATTAAACGTTTTAGTGTTCCTAATGGGAGATACAAATGGGTTCCCAAAGGAAAATCTGTTTCTAACCCATGAGGACCCTAATAAGTGACTTTAGGGGACCTAAATTTTTCTTATGATGCGAGGTTGGTCCCAAGTCCAAAAAGTCACTATGGTATCTTGATAGTGGTTGTTCAAGGCATATGACGGGTGATAAAAGCAAATTCAAAAGCTTCAAGAAGAAAGAACAAGGTTTTGTAACCTATGGTGACAACAATAAGGGAAAAATCATTGGTAGCGGAATGGTTGGAGATTCCCTAAAGATTCATGATGTTCTTCTTGTTGATGGATTGAAGCACAATTTGCTAAGCATTAGTCAACTTTGTGATAAAGGTTTAAAGGTAACGTTTGATAGTGATCTTTGCAAAATTCATCACAAGGACTCAAGTGAAATCGCCCTCATTGGTAAGAGACATAATAACATTTATTTGGTTGATATTGATTGTGCATCTACATCGATAATCTGCCTTGTTTAGTTGCGAAAGAAGAGGATCCATGGTTATGGCATAGAAGAGCTGCTCACATTCATATGCCTCATCTAAGTAAACTCATATCTAAAGAGTTAGTGATTGGTTTACCAAAACTGGTTTTTGAAAAGAACAAACTATGTGCAGCTTGTCAAAAGGGAAGCAAGCGAAAAGTTCTTTTAAATCCAAAAATGTTGTTTCCACTTCAAAACCTTTAGAATTACTGCACATGGATTTATTTGGCCCTTCTAGAACAAAAAGTTTTGGTGGCAATTATTATGCTCTTGTGATTGTTGATGATTACTCTAGATTCACTTGGACTCTTTTTCTTTCATCTAAAAGTGATGCTTTTAAAGAATTTAGAAAATTTGCCAAGGTTATTCAAAATGAAAAGGATTTAAAAATCAAGTTTTTACGAAGTGATCATGGCGGTGAATTTCAAAATATCTATTTTGAAAATTTTTGTGAAGAAAATGGAATTTCTCATAATTTCTCAGCACCAAGAACACCTCAACAAAATGGTGTGGTTGAAAGGAAAAATAGATCTTTGGAAGAACTTGCAAGAACTATGTTGAACGAAAATAATTTACCTAAATATTTTTGAGGTCGATGCAGTAAGTACCGCATGTCACGTTTTAAACGAGTTTTAATAAGACCTATTTTAAAATTAACTCCTTATGAGCTTTTCAAGGGAGAAAACCAAATATTTCTTATTTCAAAATTTTTGGATGTAAATGTTTTGTTTTGAATAACGGAAAAGATAGCCTTGGAAAATTTGATGCTAAATCGATGAAGCTACATTTTTAGGTTATTCTTTGCATAGTAAAGCATATAGAGTTTTTAATAAGAGGACTTTAAGCTGTTGAAGAATCTATACATGTTGTCTTTGATGAATATCTAGACCTTGAGGAAACCCCTCTTGAGTCAAAAAGATTCTTTGCGGATGATGAAGGAATACATCAAGAAGAAACTCCTCTTGAAAAAGCCGTTGAAGAAATCGGTTTGGATGAGAATCCTCCTCATGATGAGAGTCTACCAAAAGAATGGAGACCACCTAGAAACGTTTCCTTGGAAAATGTCATTGGAGACATATCAACAGGTGTAAGAACAAGGAGGAACATGAATAATTTCTGCATGAATGTTGCTTTTGTTTCACAGGTTGAACCAAAGAATGTAGAAGAAGCATTAACGGATGAACATTGGTGTATTGCAATGCAAGAAGAGCTAAATCAGTTTGAAAGAAATTAGGTATGGGATTTAATTCCTAAGACTAATAATATGCAGGTCATAGGTACAAGATGGGTCTTTAGAAATAAGCTTGATGAAGATGGAAACATCACAAAGAACAAAGCAAGGCTGGTTGCAAAGGTTATAGACAAGAAGAAGGCATAGATTATGATGAAACCTATGCTCCGAGTAGCAAGACTTGAAGCTATCCAGCTTGTTTGTTAGCATATGCCTCCATTATGGGATTCAAATTATTTCAAATGGATGTAAAAAGTGCTTTTCTAAACGGGTATATCAAGGAAGAAGTCTATGTAGAACAACCTCCAGGCTTTGAAGATTTCAAAAATCCTAATCATGTCTACAAGTTGAAGAAAACTTTATATGGACTCAAACAAGCCCCAAGATCTTGGTATGAAAGGTTAAGTAATTTCTTACTTGAAAATAATTTTAGAAGAGGTAAAGTTGATTCTACTCTTTTTATTAAGAAATCAAAGAAACATATTCTCATTGTTCAAGTTTATGTTGATGATATTATTTTTGGATCAACTAACGATGATCTTTGCCAAGAGTTTGCTAAGAATATACAGGGAGAGTTTGAAATGTCCATGATGGGAGAACTAAATTTCTTTCTTGGCTTGCAAATCAAACAATTAAAGAAAGGTATTTTTATATGTCAAACAAAGTATTGCAAGGAACTCTTAAAGAAATTTGAAATGGAAAGCTCGAAAGAAGCCTCAACCCCCATGGCTACATCTTGCTATCTAGATCAAGACTTAAACGGTAAGGCGGTAGATCAAACACGGTATCGAGGTATAATCGGATCGTTACTTTATCTTACTGCTAGTAGACCTGATATAATGCAAAGTGTGTGTGTTTGTGCTAGGTTTCAAGCCAACCCTAGAGAGTCTCACCTAAAAGCTGTTAAGAGAATCCTTAAGTATCTTAGAGGAACAACATCCTTTGGTTTATGGTACCCTTCAGGAGCCTCACCTAGTATCATAGGTTTTTCAGACTCAGATTATGGTGGTTGTAGAATAGATAGGAAGAGTACTAGTGGTACATGTCATCTTTTAGGATGTTCCTTAGTTTCATGGCATTCTAAGAAACAGGCCAGTGTTGCTCTTTCAACCACGGAGGTCGAGTATATAGCGACGAGGAGTTGTTGTGCTCAAATACTGTGGATGAAGCAGACAATTAGAAGACTTTGATATCTTTCTAGATCATATTCCTCTTAAGTGTGATAACACTAGTGCCATTAACCTGACTAGGAACCCTATCATGCATTCTAAGACCAAGCATATAGAAATTAGACACCATTTCATTAGAGATCATATAGCTAAAGGAGATTGCATTATAGAATATATAGATACCAAACATCAACTAGCTGATATCTTCACCAAACCTTTACCTAGAGATAGATTTTATGAGCTTAGAAGAGATCTAGGGATTGTTTGTGATAAATCTGTTGCTTAATCGATTAAGGAATGCACATAATCGATTAAATTTCTGGGTTTTCGTTTTCTGAAAAATTTTGAAGGAAAATAATCGATTAAATGAGAATATAATCGATTAAATGCACCGTTCTGTGTTTTTCTGCAAATCTGATTTTCGAACGTTGGCCATGTTTTCACGTGTTTTGTCTTTTCTAAACGGCTATATTCGTTCCCAACGGATATATTTTCATTAAATCAACGTTTTATGACCCGGATTTCATTCTATAAATAGCTGGTTTGAGAATCAAAGTGACTCACTCACTCTCTCTCTCACTCTTGCTTGTTTCTGCTGTTATTTCTTTGTCTTGTCGCGAATTTTAATTCTCATCGTCTGTCTCTCGTTATTCCATTATCTTGTTGTGCAATTTCTCTTGTCTTTTATATCACCGAAATGGCTGATCAAAGAAGAAGGAAGATGCCATCAAGGAGAAAGGGCAAGGAGCCAATGACTTCTCAAGAAAGGAGACCTCCAACTCTAGCTGGTTGGATTTCAGATGAAGATCTGCAAATTGCCTTTGTTAACAAGTGGAAGGATAGAAAAATTCTTACCCCTAAATTCTTGTCTTGTGAATTTTTTAGATCTCATGGTTTTCAATTTCAGGAATTTTTAGTAGGAAGTGGACTACAAAAATTTGTAGAGATGGAAGGGCATTCTACCCAGATTTGGTTAGAGTGTTCTACATGAACTTGACATCAAGAACTGCAAGTCCAAGCACCAAAGTGAAAGGTGTAAGGATCTTCCTTGATGAAGATTTGTGGAACAATGTAGCTGGTCTCTCAACTCAAGGCATAAACATCACATATGGCTTTGAGGACTTCAACAAGTTGGTAGAATTCAGAAAATTCTGCAAGGATCCTAACCTACAAGTTGAGAACTTGTATAAAGTTGGTAATGTAAAGTTAAATGAAAGAATGTTGCATTATGTTATTGTTTGGATTTTAGTTGCAAGAGGCACTAATCATGCCCAACTTACTAAGGAAGACATTCTTCTAATGTATGGATTCCTTAATAATGTGAGCATAGATTGGCCCTCAATTATCCTTGATAATATGTTTAAAGCCATTAGGCTTTCCTCTTTTGCATTACCCTATGCTGTGTTTGTTTCTAAGATTCTAGAATACAAAGGTGTTGATCTTGAAGGGGAGAATAAACAGATTTTGCTAAGCAATAGAAAAATTGGTAAAAATGTTCTAAGGCATATGGGCCTCATAGAACAAGGCAATAGGTTTACCCAAAGAGAAGAAGGAGCTGCTGCCATGGAAGAAGATGATGAAGATCAATCTCATCCTCCACCTCAATTTCAACCTCAACCAGGATCAGTAGAGGAGCTTCTCATATCAAGAATGGATTCTATGATGAATCTTCACTCCAAGGAATTTCAAGGCCTTTCTCATCAACTCTCAAGGCTTAATAGAAGGATGTATAGAGTTGAAAGAAAGATGAACATTGAAGAAATATCTCCTGAAGAAGATAATACAACATCCTCAATAGGCAAACAATCAGCCAATGTTGAGGAAGATGAAGAAGATAGTGAAGAAACTGAATAGGCTACAAGTTCACTTTTCCTTAGCTTGTTCTTCATTATTTTCCAAATGCTGTATTTTTTTTTCTCTCTATTATTTTCTGTGTATTAATTTGCTTCTGCTGTAATTATCTCTGAAAATGTAATCTTTTTGAAAATGATAAAAATAAAGGGGAGAAAATATTTGTCTTGATTGAAAATCTGTCTAGTTAATATAGCTTTTAAGAAAATTAATTTCAAGGGAACTTTAGGAAATAATTCAAATAAGTGCCTTATATAGCTTAAACAATTAAGAGCATAGTTTAAGGGGGAGCTTTTAGAAATAATTTCCACTCATTAATTCCTTGAAATCTTTTTTTTCAAAATTCAAATTAAAACTTAAATGCTATATGACTGCCTATTTTATCTCCTTTGTGGACTAATATTTATGATGGAGATATCCATACATTATTTTCAAGATTTTCAGGATATTATCACAAGTCTCTAAGTTTCTTTTTATCATCATCAAAAAGGGGGAGATTGTTGGCATATTTCAAGTCCAGAGTTTTATGGACACCTACAGTTTTGATGATGAAGTTTTTAGGAAGTTTCAATCAACATTAAAGACTTGTGCCATCTCACAAAGGAAGGTTGCTTGATAAGAAAGGAAAGGCATAAAAGAGCATTCAAAGCTTTCAAGAGAGAAGATTGATGAAGATTTCTCAAGAGCTGAAGGATCAAAGGTAGAAGGTTCTGTTTTGGGTGTTGGATAAAAAGAGTAAGTCATAAATCCCATTCAAGACCTTCCCAAACAAGAGAGCAAGGTGTTTTCTCGCAAAAACGTTTTTCTACGCTTTTAATCGATTACCATACGTGAGATAATCGATTATTTAACTTAAAATTTGAATTAAAAATGTTTAACGAGCAAAATAATCGATTAAGTGTCTTTGATAATCGATTATATTGATTCTGGGTTAATATAATCGATTATGGCCTTAATCTAATCGATTAAATCAGACGATATTTGTTTTCCAGTTTTTAAACATGATATAATCGATTAAGCTTTTGATATAATCGATTAAATGAGTCGTTTTTGCAAAATTAATTTTAAATCAACCTAAGAATGGAAACTTTGGAGCATTTTCAAATTATAAAATGAAAGAGAATGTCTTAGGTTTAAAACATCTTAACAAACACAAAAGATTCAAAGTGTTTCTGCGCCTTAGCTTTTTCAAAGCCGCTTTCCGCTCTCTTCGGTTTGATCAAGTCTTTGGAAGTGGTGATCGGTGTGGTTAAGCTTTCTATCCAGCACATTTCGGTGTATTCTTTTACTGTTTTTCAGTAAGGGAAAATTCATCCCTTGGATCTGTTCTAAGGAGGGGTTTCATCTCTTGTGTGTCAAGAGAGGTGGGTTTCATCCTCGAGTGTCTGCGGGAGGTGTTTCATCCTTAGTGTGTCTGAGGAGGTGTTTCCGTTTATCTTTATTTGTTATTGCATGAATTGGTGTTTGTAATTTCAATTAAAGACAGTGGGGAAAATCATCACGGATTTGTGGTGGTTGGGAACTGGATGTAGGATTGGCTTAATCCGAACCAGTATAAATCTCTGTGTTCTTTCTCTTTCTCTTTATCTTTTATTTGTGGATCATTATTACAATTGCTAATCCCAAAAGCGTTAATCAAAGGATTAAAAAAATTCACATCCAAGTTTTTGAAAGTTTTTCAAAACCTGAAAATTTATTTGAAAGAGAAAATTTCTTTAAAAACCCAATTCACCCCCCCCTCTTGGTTTTTACACTGCCGTCTTTATTTAACAAGGAGGTGTTCCGTTTATCTTTATTTGTTATTGCATGAATTGGTGTTTGTAACTTCAGTTAAAGATAGTGGGGTTAATCATCACGCATTTGTGGTGGTTGGGAACTGGACGTAGGATTGGCTTGATCTGAACCAGTATAAATCTCTGTGTTCTTTCTCTTTCTCTATATCTTTTAATTATGGATCTTTATAACAATTGCTAATTCAATCCGCCTTAATCAAAGGATAAGAAAAATCCACATCCTAGTTTTTTAAAGAATTTCAAAATCTGAAAAGTTTTTTTAAGAGAAAAGTTTATTAAAAAGCCAATTCACCCCCCCTCTTGGTTTTTACACTGCCGTCTTTATTTAACATTTTATAATTTGGATATTTATATTTTATTCTCGATCCGAACTTTTGTTTTACGCATAAAAAGTTAATTTTTCGTAATTTCAAAATTTATATTTTATTTTGGATCCGTGCTTTTGTTTTGCAAAGAAAAACTCAATTTTTCATAATTTGGAATTTTATATTTTATTCTCGATCCGTACTTTTGTTTTACATAAAAAAAAACTCAATTTTTTGTAATTTCAAAATTTGAATTTTATATTTGATCCCTACTTTTGTTTTGCAAAAAAAATCAATTTTTCATAATTTGGAAATTTATATTTTACTCTCGATCCGTACTTTTGTTTTACAAAAAAAACTCAGTTTTTGATAATTTGAAATTTATATTATATTCTCGATCCGTACTTTTGTTTTACACCAAAAACTCAATTTTTCTTAATTTTGAAATTTATATTTTATTTTCCATCCCTACGTTTGTTCTACAAAAAAAACTCAATTTTTCATAATTTGAAATTTATATTTTATTCTCGATCCGTACTTTTGTTTTACAAAAAAAAATCAATTTTTCATAATTTGGAAATTTATATTTTATTTTCGATCCGTACTTTTGTTTTACAAAAAAAAACTCAGTTTTTGATAATTTCAAATTTATATTTTATTCTCGATCCGTACTTTTGTTTTACACCAAAAACTCAATTTTTCTTAATTTTGAAATTTATATTTTATTTTCCATCCCTACGTTTGTTTTACAAAAATAACTCAATTTTTCATAATTTCAAATTTATATTTTATTCTCGATCCGTACTTTTGTTTTATACAAAAAAACTCAATTTTTCTTAATTTCGAAATTTATATTTTATTTTCGATCCCTACTTTTGTTTTACAAAAAAAACTTAATTTTTTATAATTTGGACATTTATATTTTATTCTCGATCCGAATTTTTTTTTACGCATAAAAACTTAATTTTTCATAATTTCAAAATTTATATTTTATTTTAGATCCGTACATTTGTTTTGCAAAGAAATCTCAATTTTTCATAATTTGGAATTTTATATTTTATTCTCGATCCGTACTTTTGTTTTACACAAAAAGGTTCAATTTTTGTTAATTTCGAAATTTATATTTTATTTTCGATCCCCACGTTTGTTTGACAAAAAAAACTCAATTTTTCATAATTTGGATATTTATATTTTATTCTTGATCCGAACTTTTGTTTTACACAAAAAAAGTCAATTTTTCGTAATTTGGAAATTCAAATTTTATTTTCGATCCGTACTTTTGTTATACATAAAATAACTCAATTTTTTGTAATTTCAAAATTTAAATTTTATATTTGATCCCTACTTTTGTTTTAGAAAAAAAATCAATTTTTCATAATTTGGAAATTTATATTTTATTTTCGATCCGTACTTTTGTTTTACAAAAAAAAACTCAGTTTTTGATAATTTGAAATTTATATTTTATTCTCGATCCGTACTTTTGTTTTACACCAAAAACTCAATTTTTCTTAATTTTGAAATTTATATTTTATTTTCCATCCCTACGTTTGTTTTACAAAAAAACTCAATTTTTCATAATTTCAAATTTATATTTTATTCTCCATCCAGTACTTTTGTTTTATACAAAAAACTCAATTTTTCTTAATTTCGAAATTTATATTTTATTTTCGATCCCTACTTTTGTTTTACAAAAAAAACTTAATTTTTTATAATTTGGATATTTATATTTTATTCTCGATCCGAATTTTTTTTTACGCATAAAAACTTAATTTTTCGTAATTTCAAAATTTATATTTTATTTTGGATCCGTACTTTTGTTTTGCAAAGAAATCTCAATTTTTCATAATTTGGAATTTTATATTTTATTCTCGATCCGTACTTTTGTTTTACACAAAAAGGTTCAATTTTTGTTAATTTCAAAATTTATATTTTATTTTCGATCCCCACGTTTGTTTGACAAAAAAAACTCAATTTTTCATAATTTGGATATTTATATTTTATTCTTGATCCGAACTTTTGTTTCACACAAAAAAAGTCAATTTTTCGTAATTTGGAAATTCAAATTTTGTTTTCGATCCGTACTTTTGTTATACATAAAATAACTCAATTTTTTGTAATTTCAAAATTTAAATTTTATATTTGATCCCTACTTTTGTTTTACAAAAAAAAAAAAATCAATTTTTCATAATTTGGAAATTTATATTTTATTTTCGATCCGTACTTTTGTTTTACAAAAAAAAACTCAGTTTTTGATAATTTGAAATTTATATTTTATTCTCGATCCGTACTTTTGTTTTACACAAAATACTCAATTTTTCTTAATTTTGAAATTTATATTTTATTTTCCATCCCTACGTTTGTTTTACAAAAAAAAACTCAATTTTTCATAATTTCAAATTTATATTTTATTCTCGATCCGTACTTTTGTTTTATACAAAAAAACTCAATTTTTCTTAATTTCGAAATTTATATTTTATTTTCGATCCCTACTTTTGTTTTACAAAAAAAACTTAATTTTTTATAATTTGGATATTTATATTTTATTCTTGATTCGAATTTTTTTTTACGCATAAAAACTTAATTTTTCGTATTTCCAAAATTTATATTTTATTTTGGATGCGTACTTTTGTTTTGCAAAGAAAAACTCAATTTTTCATAATTTGGAATTTTATATTTTATTCTCGATCCATACTTTTGTTTTACACAAAAAGGTTCAATTTTTGTTAATTTCAAAATTTATATTTTATTTTCGATTCCCAAGTTTGTTTGACAAAAAAAACTCAATTTTTCATAATTTGGATATTTATATTTTATTCTTGATCCGAACTTTTGTTTTACACAAAAAAAGTCAATTTTTCGTAATTTGGAAATTCAAATTTTATTTTCGATCCGTACTTTTGTTATACATAAAATAACTCAATTTTTTGTAATTTCAAAATTGAAATTTTATATTTGATCCCTACTTTTGTTTTACAAAAAAAAATCAATTTTTCATAATTTGGAAATTTATATTTTATTTTCAATCCGTACTTTTGTTTTACAAAAAAAAACTCAGTTTTTGATAATTTCAAATTTATATTTTATTCTCGATCCGTACTTTTGTTTTACACCAAAAACTCAATTTTTCTTAATTTTGAAATTTATATTTTATTTTCCATCCCTACGTTTGTTTTACAAAAATAACTCAATTTTTCATAATTTCAAATTTATATTTTATTCTCGATCCGTACTTTTGTTTTATACAAAAAAACTCAATTTTTCTTAATTTCGAAATTTATATTTTATTTTCGATCCCTACTTTTGTTTTACAAAAAAACTTAATTTTTATAATTTGGATATTTATATTTTATTCTCGATCCGAATTTTTTTTTACGCATAAAAACTTAATTTTTCGTAATTCCAAAATTTATATTTTATTTTGGATCCGTACTTTTGTTTTGCAAAGAAAATCTCAATTTTTCATAATTTGGAATTTTATATTTTATTCTCGATCCAGTACTTTTGTTTTACACAAAAGGTTCAATTTTTTAAATTTCGAAATTTATATTTTATTTTCGATCCCAGAGTTTGTTTGACAAAAAAACTCAATTTTTCATAATTTGGATATTTATATTTTATTCTTGATCCGAACTTTTGTTTTACACAAAAAAAGTCAATTTTTCGTAATTTGGAAATTCAAATTTTATTTTCGATCCGTACTTTTGTTATAGATAAAATAACTCAATTTTTTGTAATTTCAAAATTTAAATTTTATATTTGATCCCTACTTTTGTTTTACAAAAAAATATTTTATTTTCGATCCGTACTTTTGTTCTACAAAAAAAAACTCAGTTTTTGATAATTTGAAATTTATATTTTATTCTCGATCCGTACTTTTGTTTTACACCAAAAACTCAATTTTTCTTAATTTTGAAATTTATATTTTATTTTCCATCCCCACGTTTGTTTTACAAAAAAACTCAATTTTTCATAATTTCAAATTTATATTTTATTCTCGATCTGTACTTTTGTTTTATACAAAAAAACTCAATTTTTCTTAATTTCGAAATTTATATTTTATTTTGGATCCTACTTTTGTTTTACAAAAAAAACTCAATTTTTTATAATTTGGATATTTATATTTTATTCTCGATCCGAATTTTTTTTTACGCATAAAAACTTAATTTTTCGTAATTTCAAAATTTATATTTTATTTTGGATCCGTACTTTTGTTTTGCAAAGAAAAACTCAATTTTTCATTATTTCGAATTTTATATTTTATTCTCGATCCATACTTTTGTTTTACACAAAAATGTTCATTTTTTTTTATTTTCGAAATTTATATTTTATTTTCGATCCCCGCGATTGTTTGACAAAAAAAACTCAATTTTTAATAATTTGGATATTTATATTTTATTCTTGATCCGAACTTTTGTTTTACACAAAAAAGTCAATTTTTCGTAATTTGGAAATTCAAATTTTATTTTCGATCCGTACTTTTGTTATACATAAAATAACTCAATTTTTGTAATTTCAAAATTTAAATTTTATATTTGATCCCTACTTTTGTTTTACAAAAAAATCAATTTTTCATAATTTGGAAATTTATATTTTATTTTCGATCCAGTACTTTTGTTCTACAAAAAAACTCGAGTTTTGATAATTTGAAATTTATACTTTATTCTCGATCCGTACTTTTGTTTTACACCAAAAACTCAATTTTTCTTAATTTTGAAATTTATATTTTATTTTCCATCCATACGTTTGTTTTACAAAAAAAACTCAATTTTCATAATTTCAAATTTATATTTTATTCTCGATCCGTACTTTTGTTTTATACAAAAAAACTCAATTTTTCTTAATTTCGAAATTTATATTTTATTTTCGATCCCTACTTTTGTTTTACCAAAAAAACTTAATTTTTTATAATTTGGATATTTATATTTTATTCTCGATCCGAATTTTTTTTTACGCATAAAAACTTAATTTTTCGTAATTTCAAAATTTATATTTTATTTTGGATCCGTACTTTTGTTTTGCAAAGAAATCTCAATTTTTCATAATTTGGAGTTTTATATTTTATTCTCGATCCGTACTTTTGTTTTACACAAAAAGGTTCAATTTTTGTTAATTACGAAATTTATATTTTTTTTTCGATCCCCACGTTTGTTTGACAAAAAAAACTCAATTTTTCATAATTTGGATATTTATATTTTATTCTTGATCGGAACTTTTGTTTTACACAAAAAAAGTTAATTTTTCGTAATTTGGAAATTCAAATTTTATTTTCAATCCAGTACTTTTGTTATACATAAAATAACTCAATTTTTTGTAATTTCAAAATTGAAATTTTATATTTGATCCCTACTTTTGTTTTAGAAAAAAAAATCAATTTTTCATAATTTGGAAATTTATATTTTATTTTCGGTCCGTACTTTTGTTCTACAAAAAAAAATCAGTTTTTGATAATTTGAAATTTATATTTTATTCTCGATCCGTACTTTTGTTTTACACCAAAAACTCAATTTTTCTTAATTTTGAAATTTATATTTTATTTTCCATCCCTACGTTTGTTTTACAAAAAAACTCAATTTTTCATAATTTGAAATTTATATTTTATTCTCGATCCGTACTTTTGTTTTATACAAAAAAAACTCAATTTTTCTTAATTTCGAAATTTATATTTTATTTTCGATCCCTACTTTTGTTTTACAAAAAAAACTTAATTTTTTATAATCTGGATATTTATATTTTATTCTCGATCCAAATTTTTTTTTACGCATAAAAACTTAATTTTTCGTAATTTCAAAATTTATATTTTATTTTGGATCTGTACTTTTGTTTTGCAAAGAAATCTCAATTTTTCATAATTTGGAATTTTATATTTTATTCTCGATCCGTACTTTTGTTTTACACAAAAGGTTCAATTTTTGTTAATTTCGAAATTTATATTTTATTTTCGATCCCCACGTTTGTTTGACAAAAAAAACTCAATTTTTCATAATTTGGATATTTATATTTTATTCTTGATCCGAACTTTTGTTTTACACAAAAAAAGTCAATTTTTCGTAATTTGGAAATTCAAATTTTATTTTCGATCCGTACTTTTGTTATACATAAAATAACTCAATTTTTTGTAATTTCAAAATTTATATTTTATATTTGATCCCTACTTTTGTTTTAGAAAAAAAATCAATTTTTCATAATTTGGAAATTTATATTTTATTTTCGATCCGTACTTTTGTTTTACATAAAAAGACTCAGTTTTTGATAATTTGAAATTTATATTTTATTCTCGATCCGTACTTTTGTTTTACACCAAAAACTCAATTTTTCTTAATTTTGAAATTTATATTTTATTTTCCATCCCTACGTTTGTTTTACAAAAAAAACTCAATTTTTCATAATTTCAAATTTATATTTTATTCTCGATCCGTACTTTTGTTTTATACAAAAAAACTCAATTTTTCTTAATTTCGAAATTTATATTTTATTTTCGATCCCTACTTTACAAAAAAAACTTAATTGTTTATAATTTGGATATTTATATTTTATTCTCGATCCGAATTTTTTTTTACGCATAAAAACTTAATTTTTCGTAATTTCAAAATTTATATTTTATTTTGGATCCGTACTTTTGTTTTGCAAAGAAAAACTCAATTTTTCATAATTTGGAATTTTATATTTTATTCTCGATCCGTACTTTTGTTTTACACAAAAAAGTTCAATTTTTGTTAATTTCGAAATTTATATTTTATTTTCGATCCTCACGTTTGTTTGACAAAAAAAACTCAATTTTTCATAATTTGGATATTTATATTTTATTCTTGATCCGAACTTTTGTTTTACACAAAAAAAGTCAATTTTTCGTAATTTGGAAATTCAAATTTTATTTTCGATCCGTACTTTTGTTATACATAAAATAACTCAATTTTTTGTAATTTCAAAATTTAAATTTTATATTTGATCCCTACTTTTGTTTTACAAAAAAAAAATCAATTTTTCATAATTTGGAAATTTATATTATATTTTCGATCCGTACTTTTGTTTTACACCAAAAACTCAATTTTTCTTAATTTTGAAATTAATATTTTATTTTCCATCCCTACGTTTGTTTTACAAAAAAACTCAATTTTTCATAATTTGAAATTTATATTTTATTCTCGATCTGTACTTTTGTTTTATACAAAAAAACTCAATTTTTCTTAATTTCGAAATTTATATTTTATTTTTGATCCCTACTTTTGTTTTACAAAAAAAACTTAATTTTTTATAATTTGGATATTTATATTTTATTCTCGATCCGAATTTTTTTTTACGCATAAAAACTTAATTTTTCCTAATTTCAAAATTTATATTTTATTTTGGATCCGTACTTTTGTTTTGCAAAGAAAAACTCAATTTTTCATTATTTGGAATTTTATATTTTATTCTCGATCCGTACTTTTGTTTTACACAAAAATGTTCAATTTTTTTTATTTTCGAAATTTATATTTTATTTTCGATCCCCGAGTTTGTTTGACAAAAAAAACTCAATTTTTCTTAATTTCGAAATTTATATTTTATTTTCGATCCCTACTTTTGTTTTACAAAAAAAACTTAATTTTTTATAATCTGGATATTTATATTTTATTCTCGATCCGAATTTTTTTTTACGCATAAAAACTTAATTTTTCGTAATTTCAAAATTTATATTTTATTTTGGATCCAGTACTTTTGTTTTGCAAAGAAAAACTCAATTTTTCCTAATTTGGAATTTTATATTTTATTCTCGATCCAGTACTTTTGTTTTACACAAAAGGTTCAATTTTTTTAATTTCGAAATTTATATTTTATTTTCGATCCCGAGTTTGTTTGACAAAAAAAACTCAACTTTTCATAATTTGGATATTTATATTTTATTCTTGATCCGAACTTTTGTTTTACACAAAAAAAGTCAATTTTTCGTAATTTGGAAATTCAAATTTTATTTTCGATCCGTACTTTTGTTATACATAAAATAACTCAATTTTTTGTAATTTCAACATTTACATTTTATATTTGATCCCTACTTTTGTTTTACAAAAAAAATCAATTTTTCATAATTTGGAAATTTATATTTTATTTTCGATCCGTACTTTTGTTGTACAAAAAAAAACTAAGTTTTTGATAATTTGAAATTTATATTTTATTCTCGATCCGTACTTTTGTTTTACACCAAAAACTCAATTTTTCTTAATTTTGAAATTTATATTTTATTTTCCATCCCTACGTTTGTTTTACAAAAAAACTCAATTTTTCATAATTTGAAATTTATATTTTATTCTCGATCTGTACTTTTGTTTTATACAAAAAAACTCAATTTTTCTTAATTTCGAAATTTATATTTTATTTTCGATCCCTACTTTTGTTTTACAAAAAAACCTTAATTTTTTATAATTTGGATATTTATATTTTATTCTCGATCCGAATTTTTTTTACGCATAAAAACTTAATTTTTCGTAATTTCAAAATTTATATTTTATTTTGGATCCGTACTTTTGTTTTGCAAAGAAAAACTCAATTTTTCATTATTTGGAATTTTATATTCGATCCGTACTTTTGTTTTACACAAAAATGTTCAATTTTTTTTATTTTCGAAATTTATATTTTATTTTCGATCCCCGAGTTTGTTTGACAAAAAAAACTCAATTTTTCTTAATTTCGAAATTTATATTTTATTTTCGATCCCTACTTTTGTTTTACAAAAAAAACTTAATTTTTTATAATCTGGATATTTATATTTTAATCTCGATCCGAATTTTTTTTTACGCATAAAAACTTAATTTTTCGTGATTTCAAAATTTATATTTTATTTTAGATCCGTACTTTTGTTTTGGAAAGAAAAACTCAATTTTTCATTATTTGGAATTTTATATTTTATTCTGGATCCGTACTTTTGTTTTACACAAAAATGTTCAATTTTTTTTATTTTCGAAATTTAGATTTTATTTTCGATCCTCGAGTTTGTTTGACAAAAAAACTCAATTTTTCTTAATTTCGAAATTTATATTTTATTTTCGATCCCCACTTTTGTTTTACAAAAAAACTTAATTTTTATAATCTGGATATTTATATTTTATTCTCGATCCGAATTTTTTTTACGCAATAAAACTTAATTTTTCGTAATTTCAAAATTTATATTTTATTTTGGATCCGTACTTTTGTTTTGCAAAGAAAAACTCAATTTTTCCTAATTTGGAATTTTATATTTTATTCTCGATCCGTACTTTTGTTTTACACAAAAAGGTTCAATTTTTTTTAATTTCGAAATTTATATTTTATTTTCGATCCCCGAGTTTGTTTGACAAAAAAAACTCAATTTTTCATAATTTGGATATTTATATTTTATTCTCTATCCGAACTTTTGTTTTACACAAAAAAGTCAATTTTTCGTAATTTGGAAATTCAAATTTTATTTTCGATCCAGTACTTTTGTTATACATAAAATAACTCAATTTTTGTAATTTCAAAATTTAAATTTATATTTGATCCCTACTTTTGTTTTACAAAAAATTAATTTTTCATAATTTGGAAATTTATATTTTATTTTCAATCCAGTACTTTTGTTCTACAAAAAAACTCGAGTTTTGATAATTTGAAATTTATATTTTATTCTCGATCCAGTACTTTTATTTTACACCAAAAACTCAATTTTTCTTAATTTTGAAATTTATATTTTATTTTCCATCCCTACGTTTGTTTCTGAGAAAAACTCAATTTTTCATAATTTGAAATTTATATTTTATTCTCGATCTGTACTTTTGTTTTATACAAAAACTCAATTTTTCTTAATTTCGAAATTTATATTTTATTTTCGATCTCTACTTTTGTATTACAAAAAAACTTAATTTTTTATAATTTGGATATTTATATTTTATTCTCGATCCGAATTTTTTTACGCATAAAAACTTAATTTTTCGTAATTTCGAAATTTATATTTTATTTTGGATCCAGTACTTTTGTTTTGCAAAGAAAAACTCAATTTTTCATTATTTGGAATTTTATATTTTATTCTCGATCCAGTACTTTTGTTTTACACAAAAATGTTCAATTTTTTTATTTTCGAAATTTATATTTTATTTTCGATCCCAGAGTTTGTTTGACAAAAAAACTCAATTTTTCTTAATTTCGAAATTTATATTTTATTTTCGATCCCTACTTTTGTTTTACAAAAAAACTTAATTTTTATAATCTGGATATTTATATTTTATTCTCGATCCGAATTTTTTTACGCATAAAAACTTAATTTTTCGTAATTTCAAAATTTATATCTTATTTTGGATCCGTACTTTTGTTTTGCAAAGAAAAACTCAATTTTTCCTAATTTGGAATTTTATATTTTATTCTCGATCCAGTACTTTTGTTTTACACAAAAGGTTCAATTTTTTAAATTTCGAAATTTATATTTTATTTTCGATCCCCGAGTTTGTTTGACAAAAAAACTCAATTTTTCATAATTTGGATATTTATATTTTATTCTTGATCCGAACTTTTGTTTTACACGAAAAAGTCAATTTTTCGTAATTTGGAAATTCAAATTTTATTTTCGATCCAGTACTTTTGTTATACATAAAATAACTCAATTTTTTGTAATTTCAAAATTTAAATTTTATATTTGATCCCTACTTTTGTTTTACAAAAAAAATCAATTTTTCATAATTTGGAAATTTATATTTTATTTTCGATCCGTACTTTTGTTCTACAAAAAAAAACTCAGTTTTTGATAATTTGAAATTTATATTTTATTCTCGATCCAGTACTTTTGTTTTACACCAAAAACTCAATTTTTCTTAATTTTGAAATTTATATTTTATTTTCCATCCCTACGTTTGTTTTACAAAAAACTCAATTTTTCATAATTTGAAATTTATATTTTATTCTCGATCTGTACTTTTGTTTTATACAAAAAACTCAATTTTTCTTAATTTCGAAATTTATATTTTATTTTCGATCCCTACTTTTGTTTTACAAAAAACTTAATTTTTATAATTTGGATATTTATATTTTATTCTCGATCCGAATTTTTTTACGCATAAAAACTTAATTTTTCGTAATTTCAAAATTTATATTTTATTTTGGATCCAGTACTTTTGTTTTGCAAAGAAAAACTCAATTTTTCATTATTTGGAATTTTATATTTTATTCTGGATCCAGTACTTTTGTTTTACACAAAAATGTTCAATTTTTTTATTTTCGAAATTTATATTTTATTTTCGATCCCGAGTTTGTTTGAGAAAAAAACTCAATTTTTCTTAATTTCGAAATTTATATTTTATTTTCGATCCCTACTTTTGTTTTACAAAAAAACTTAATTTTTATAATCTGGATATTTATATTTTATTCTCGATCCGAATTTTTTTACGCATAAAAACTTAATTTTTCGTAATTTCAAAATTTATATTTTATTTTGGATCCGTACTTTTGTTTTGCAAAGAAAAACTCAATTTTTCCTAATTTGGAATTTTATATTTTATTCTCGATCCAGTACTTTTGTTTTACACAAAAGGTTCAATTTTTTTAATTTCGAAATTTATATTTTATTTTTCGATCCCCGAGTTTGTTTGACAAAAAAACTCAATTTTTCATAATTTGGATATTTATATTTTATTCTTGATCCGAACTTTTGTTTTACACAAAAAAGTCAATTTTTCAGTAATTTGGAAATTCAAATTTTATTTTCGATCCAGTACTTTTGTTATACATAAAATAACTCAATTTTTGTAATTTCAAAATTTAAATTTATATTTGATCCCTACTTTTGTTTTACAAAAAATCAATTTTTCATAATTTGGAAATTTATATTTTATTTTCAATCCGTACTTTTGTTCTACAAAAAACTCAGCTTTTGATAATTTGAAATTTATATTTTATTCTCGATCCAGTACTTTTGTTTTACACCAAAAACTCAATTTTTCTTAATTTTGAAATTTATATTTTATTTTCCATCCCTACGTTTGTTTTACAAAAAAACTCAATTTTTCATAATTTGAAATTTATATTTTATTCTCGATCTGTACTTTTGTTTTATACAAAAAAACTCAATTTTTCTTAATTTCGAAATTTATATTTTATTTTCGATCCCCACTTTTGTTTTACAAAAAAAACTTAATTTTTTATAATTTGGATATTTATATTTTAATCTCGATCCGAATTTTTTTTTACGCATAAAAACTTAATTTTTCGTAATTTCAAAATTTATATTTTATTTTGGATCCGTACTTTTGTTTTGCAAAGAAAAACTCAATTTTTCCTAATTTGGAATTTTATATTTTATTCTCGATCCGTACTTTTGTTTTACACAAAAAGGTTCAATTTTTTTTAATTTCGAAATTTATATTTTATTTTCGATCCCCGAGTTTGTTTGACAAAAAAAACTCAATTTTTCATAATTTGGATATTTATATTTTATTCTCTATCCGAACTTTTGTTTTACACAAAAAAAGTCAATTTTTCGTAATTTGGAAATTCAAATTTTATTTTCGATCCGTACTTTTGTTATACATAAAATAACTCAATTTTTTGTAATTTCAAAATTTAAATTTATATTTGATCCCTACTTTTGTTTTACAAAAAAATCAATTTTTCATAATTTGGAAATTTATATTTTATTTTCAATCCGTACTTTTGTTCTACAAAAAAAAACTCAGTTTTTGATAATTTGAAATTTATATTTTATTCTCGATCCGTACTTTTGTTTTACACCAAAAACTCAATTTTTCTTAATTTTCAAATTTATATTTTATTTTCCATCCCTACGTTTGTTTTACAGAAAAACTCAATTTTTCATAATTTGAAATTTATATTTTATTCTCGATCTGTACTTTTGTTTTATACAAAAAAACTCAATTTTTCTTAATTTCGAAATTTATATTTTATTTTCGATCCCTACTTTTGTTTTACAAAAAAAACTTAATTTTTTATAATTTGGATATTTATATTTTATTCTCGATCCGAATTTTTTTACGCATAAAAACTTAATTTTTCGTAATTTCGAAATTTATATTTTATTTTGGATCCAGTACTTTTGTTTTGCAAAGAAAAACTCAATTTTTCATTATTTGGAATTTTATATTTTATTCTCGATCCAGTACTTTTGTTTTACACAAAAATGTTCAATTTTTTTATTTTCGAAATTTATATTTTATTTTCGATCCCAGAGTTTGTTTGACAAAAAAACTCAATTTTTCTTAATTTCGAAATTTATATTTTATTTTCGATCCCTACTTTTGTTTTACAAAAAAAACTTAATTTTTTATAATCTGGATATTTATATTTTATTCTCGATCCGAATTTTTTTTTACGCATAAAAACTTAATTTTTCGTAATTTCAAAATTTATATCTTATTTTGGATCCGTACTTTTGTTTTGCAAAGAAAAACTCAATTTTTCCTAATTTGGAATTTTATATTTTATTCTCGATCCAGTACTTTTGTTTTACACAAAAGGTTCAATTTTTTAAATTTCGAAATTTATATTTTATTTTCGATCCCAGAGTTTGTTTGACAAAAAAACTCAATTTTTCATAATTTGGATATTTATATTTTATTCTTGATCCGAACTTTTGTTTTACACAAAAAAAGTCAATTTTTCGTAATTTGGAAATTCAAATTTTATTTTCTATCCGTACTTTTGTTATACATAAAATAACTCAATTTTTTGTAATTTCAAAATTTAAATTTTATATTTGATCCCTACTTTTGTTTTACAAAAAAAATCAATTTTTCATAATTTGAAATTTATATTTTATTCTCGATCTGTACTTTTGTTTTATACAAAAAAACTCAATTTTTCTTAATTTCGAAATTTATATTTTATTTTCGATCCCTACTTTTGTTTTACAAAAAAAACTTAATTTTTTATAATTTGGATATTTATATTTTATTCTCGATCCGAATTTTTTTTACGCATAAAAACTTAATTTTTCGTAATTTCGAAATTTATATTTTATTTTGGATCCGTACTTTTGTTTTGCAAAGAAAAACTCAATTTTTCATTATTTGGAATTTTATATTTTATTCTCGATCCGTACTTTTGTTTTACACAAAAATGTTCAATTTTTTTTATTTTCGAAATTTATATTTTATTTTCGATCCCCGAGTTTGTTTGACAAAAAAAACTCAATTTTTCTTAATTTCGAAATTTATATTTTATTTTCGATCCCTACTTTTGTTTTACAAAAAAAACTTAATTTTTTATAATCTGGATATTTATATTTTATTCTCGATCCGAATTTTTTTTTACGCATAAAAACTTAATTTTTCGTAATTTCAAAATTTATATCTTATTTTGGATCCGTACTTTTGTTTTGCAAAGAAAAACTCAATTTTTCCTAATTTGGAATTTTATATTTTATTCTCGATCCGTACTTTTGTTTTACACAAAAAGGTTCAATTTTTTTTAATTTCGAAATTTATATTTTATTTTCGATCCCGAGTTTGTTTGACAAAAAAACTCAATTTTTCATAATTTGGATATTTATATTTTATTCTTGATCCGAACTTTTGTTTTACAGAAAAAAGTCAATTTTTCGTAATTTGGAAATTCAAATTTTATTTTTCGATCCAGTACTTTTGTTATACATAAAATAACTCAATTTTTGTAATTTCAAAATTTAAATTTTATATTTGATCCCTACTTTTGTTTTACAAAAAATCAATTTTTCATAATTTGGAAATTTATATTTTATTTTCGATCCAGTACTTTTGTTCTACAAAAAAACTCAGTTTTGATAATTTGAAATTTATATTTTATTCTCGATCCAGTACTTTTGTTTTACACCAAAAACTCAATTTTTCTTAATTTTGAAATTTATATTTTATTTTCCATCCCTACGTTTGTTTTACAAAAAACTCAATTTTTCATAATTTGAAATTTATATTTTATTCTCGATCTGTACTTTTGTTTTATACAAAAAACTCAATTTTTCTTAATTTCGAAATTTATATTTTATTTTCGATCCCTACTTTTGTTTTACAAAAAAACTTAATTTTTATAATTTGGATATTTATATTTTATTCTCGATCCGAATTTTTTTACGCATAAAAACTTAATTTTTCGTAATTTCAAAATTTATATTTTATTTTGGATCCAGTACTTTTGTTTTGCAAAGAAAAACTCAATTTTTCATTATTTGGAATTTTATATTTTATTCTCGATCCAGTACTTTTGTTTTACACAAAAATGTTCAATTTTTTTATTTTCGAAATTTATATTTTATTTTCGATCCCGAGTTTGTTTGACAAAAAAACTCAATTTTTCTTAATTTCGAAATTTATATTTTATTTTCGATCCCTACTTTTGTTTTACAAAAAAACTTAATTTTTATAATCTGGATATTTATATTTTAATCTCGATCCAGAATTTTTTTACGCATAAAAACTTAATTTTTCGTAATTTCAAAATTTATATTTTATTTTGGATCCAGTACTTTTGTTTTGCAAAGAAAAACTCAATTTTTCCTAATTTGGAATTTTATATTTTATTCTCGATCCAGTACTTTTGTTTTACACAAAAGGTTCAATTTTTTTAATTTCCAAATTTATATTTTATTTTCGATCCCGAGTTTGTTTGACAAAAAAAACTCAATTTTTCATAATTTGGATATTTATATTTTATTCTTGATCCGAACTTTTGTTTTACACAAAAAAAGTCAATTTTTCGTAATTTGGAAATTCAAATTTTATTTTCGATCCGTACTTTTGTTCTACCAAAAAAACTCAGTTTTTGATAATTTGAAATTTATATTTTATTCTCGATCCGTACTTTTGTTTTACACCAAAAACTCAATTTTTCTTAATTTTGAAATTTATATTTTATTTTCCATCCCTACGTTTGTTTTACAGAAAAACTCAATTTTTCATAATTTGAAATTTATATTTTATTCTCGATCTGTACTTTTGTTTTATACAAAAAACTCAATTTTTCTTAATTTCGAAATTTATATTTTATTTTCGATCCCTACTTTTGTTTTACAAAAAAACTTAATTTTTATAATTTGGATATTTATATTTTATTCTCGATCCGAATTTTTTTACGCATAAAAACTTAATTTTTCGTAATTTCAAAATTTATATTTTATTTTGGATCCAGTACTTTTGTTTTGCAAAGAAAAACTCAATTTTTCATTATTTGGAATTTTATATTTTATTCTCGATCCAGTACTTTTGTTTTACACAAAAATGTTCAATTTTTTTATTTTCGAAATTTATATTTTATTTTCGATCCCAGAGTTTGTTTGACAAAAAAACTCAATTTTTCTTAATTTCGAAATTTATATTTTATTTTCGATCCCTACTTTTGTTTTACAAAAAAACTTAATTTTTATAATCTGGATATTTATATTTTATTCTCGATCCGAATTTTTTTACGCATAAAAACTTAATTTTTCGTAATTTCAAAATTTATATCTTATTTTGGATCCGTACTTTTGTTTTGCAAAGAAAAACTCAATTTTTCCTAATTTGGAATTTTATATTTTATTCTCGATCCAGTACTTTTGTTTTACACAAAAGGTTCAATTTTTTTAATTTCGAAATTTATATTTTATTTTCGATCCCCGAGTTTGTTTGACAAAAAAACTCAATTTTTCATAATTTGGATATTTATATTTTATTCTTGATCCGAACTTTTGTTTTACACAAAAAAGTCAATTTTTAGTAATTTGGAAATTCAAATTTTATTTTCGATCCGTACTTTTGTTATACATAAAATAACTCAATTTTTTGTAATTTCAAAATTTAAATTTTATATTTGATCCCTACTTTTGTTTTACAAAAAAATCTATTTTTCATAATTTGGAAATTTATATTTTATTTTCGATCCGTACTTTTGTTCTACAAAAAAACTCGATTTTGATAATTTGAAATTTATATTTTATTCTCAATCAGTACTTTTGTTTTACACCAAAAACTCAATTTTTCTTAATTTTGAAATTTATATTTTATTTTCCATCCCTACGTTTGTTTTACAAAAAACTCAATTTTTCATAATTTGAACTTTATATTTTATTCTCGATCTGTACTTTTGTTTTATACAAAAAAACTCAATTTTTCTTAATTTCGAAATTTATATTTTATTTTCGATCCCTACTTTTGTTTTACAAAAAAAACTTAATTTTTTATAATTTGGATATTTATATTTTATTCTCGATCCGAATTTTTTTTTACGCATAAAAACTTAATTTTTCGTAATTTCAAAATTTATATTTTATTTTGGATCCGTACTTTTGTTTTGCAAAGAAAAACTTAATTTTTCGTAATTTCAAAATTTATATTTTATTTTGGATCCGTACTTTTGTTTTGCAAAGAAAAACTCAATTTTTCATTATTTGGAATTTTATATTTTATTCTCGATCCGTACTTTTGTTTTACACAAAAATGTTCAATTTTTTTTATTTTCGAAATTTATATTTTATTTTCGATCCCCGAGTTCTTTTGACAAAAAAACTCAATTTTTCTTAATTTCGAAATTTATATTTTATTTTCGATCCCTACTTTTGTTTTACAAAAAAACTTAATTTTTATAATCTGGATATTTATATTTTAATCTCGATCCGAATTTTTTTACGCATAAAAACTTAATTTTTCGTAATTTCAAAATTTATATTTTATTTTGGATCCGTACTTTTGTTTTGCAAAGAAAAACTCAATTTTTCCTAATTTGGAATTTTATATTTTATTCTCGATCCAGTACTTTTGTTTTACACAAAAAGGTTCAATTTTTTAATTTCCAAATTTATATTTTATTTTCGATCCCCGAGTTTGTTTGACAAAAAAAACTCAATTTTTCATAATTTGGATATTTATATTTTATTCTTGATCCGAACTTTTGTTTTACACAAAAAAGTCAATTTTTCGTAATTTGGAAATTCAAATTTTATTTTCGATCCAGTACTTTTGTTCTACCAAAAAACTCGAGTTTTGATAATTTGAAATTTATATTTTATTCTCGATCCAGTACTTTTGTTTTACACCAAAACTCAATTTTTCTTAATTTTGAAATTTATATTTTATTTTCCATCCCTACGTTTGTTTCTGAGAAAAACTCAATTTTTCATAATTTGAAATTTATATTTTATTCTCGATCTGTACTTTTGTTTTATACAAAAAAACTCAATTTTTCTTAATTTCGAAATTTATATTTTATTTTCGATCCCTACTTTTGTTTTACAAAAAAAACTTAATGTTTTATAATTTTGATATTTATATTTTATTCTCGATCCGAATTTTTTTTACGCATAAAAACTTAATTTTTCGTAATTTGAAAATTTATATTTTATTTTGGATCCGTACTTTTGTTTTGCAAAGAAAAACTCAATTTTTCATTATTTGGAATTTTATATTTTATTCTCGATCCGTACTTTTGTTTTACACAAAAATGTTCAATTTTTTTTATTTTCGAAATTTATATTTTATTTTCGATCCCCGAGTTTGTTTGACAAAAAAAACTCAATTTTTCTTAATTTCGAAATTTATATTTTATTTTCGATCCCTACTTTTGTTTTACAAAAAAAACTTAATTTTTTATAATCTGGATATTTATATTTTATTCTCGATCCGAATTTTTTTTTACGCATAAAAACTTAATTTTTCGTAATTTCAAAATTTATATCTTATTTTGGATCCGTACTTTTGTTTTGCAAAGAAAAACTCAATTTTTCCTAATTTGGAATTTTATATTTTATTCTCGATCCGTACTTTTATTTTACACAAAAAGGTTCAATTTTTTTTAATTTCGAAATTTATATTTTATTTTCGATCCCCGAGTTTGTTTGACAAAAAAAACTCAATTTTTCATAATTTGGATATTTATATTTTATTCTTAATCCGAACTTTTGTTTTACACAGAAAAAGTCAATTTTTCGTAATTTGGAAATTCAAATTTTATTTTCGATCCGTACTTTTGTTATACATAAAATAACTCAATTTTTTGTAATTTCAAAATTTAAATTTTATATTTGATCCCTACTTTTGTTTTACAAAACAAATCAATTTTTCATAATTTGGAAATTTATATTTTATTTTCGATCCAGTACTTTTGTTCTACAAAAAAACTCGATTTTGATAATTTGAAATTTATATTTTATTCTCGATCCAGTACTTTTGTTTTACACCAAAAACTCAATTTTTCTTAATTTTCAAATTTATATTTTATTTTCCATCCCTACGTTTGTTTTACAAAAAACTCAATTTTTCATAATTTGAAATTTATATTTTATTCTCGATCTGTACTTTTGTTTTATACAAAAAAACTCAATTTTTCTTAATTTCGAAATTTATATTTTATTTTCGATCCCTACTTTTGTTTTACAAAAAGAACTCAATTTTTATAATTTGGATATTTATATTTTATTCTCGATCCGAATTTTTTTTTACGCATAAAAACTTAATTTTTCGTAATTTCAAAATTTATATTTTATTTTGGATCCAGTACTTTTGTTTTGCAAAGAAAAACTCAATTTTTCATTATTTGGAATTTTATATTTTATTCTCGATCCAGTACTTTTGTTTTACACAAAAATGTTCAATTTTTTTATTTTCGAAATTTATATTTTATTTTCGATCCCAGAGTTTGTTTGACAAAAAAACTCAATTTTTCTTAATTTCGAAATTTATATTTTATTTTCGATCCCTACTTTTGTTTTACAAAAAAACTTAATTTTTATAATCTGGATATTTATATTTTATTCTCGATCCGAATTTTTTTACGCATAAAAACTTAATTTTTCGTAATTTCAAAATTTATATCTTATTTTGGATCCGTACTTTTGTTTTGCAAAGAAAAACTCAATTTTTCCAAATTTGGAATTTTATATTTTATTCTCGATCCGTACTTTTGTTTTACACAAAAAGGTTCAATTTTTTTTAATTTCGAAATTTATATTTTATTTTCGATCCCCGAGTTTGTTTGACCAAAAAAACTCAATTTTTCATAATTTGGATATTTATATTTTATTCTTGATCCGAACTTTTGTTTTACACAAAAAAGTCAATTTTTCAGTAATTTGGAAATTCAAATTTTATTTTCGATCCAGTACTTTTGTTATACATAAAATAACTCAATTTTTGTAATTTCAAAATTTAAATTTTATATTTGATCCCTACTTTTGTTTTACAAAAAATCTATTTTTCATAATTTGGAAATTTATATTTTATTTTCGATCCAGTACTTTTGTTCTACAAAAAAAACTCGATTTTGATAATTTGAAATTTATATTTTATTCTCGATCCGTACTTTTGTTTTACACCAAAAATCAATTTTTCTTAATTTTGAAATTTATATTTTATTTTCCATCCCTACGTTTGTTTTACAAAAAACTCAATTTTTCATAATTTGAAATTTATATTTCATTCTCGATCTAGTACTTTTGTTTTATACAAAAAACTCAATTTTTCTTAATTTCGAAATTTATATTTTATTTTCGATCCCTACTTTTGTTTTACAAAAAAACTTAATTTTTATAATTTGGATATTTATATTTTATTCTCGATCCGAATTTTTTTACGCATAAAAACTTAATTTTTCGTAATTTCAAAATTTATATTTTATTTTGGATCCAGTACTTTTGTTTTGCAAAGAAAAACTCAATTTTTCATTATGTGGAATTTTATATTTTATTCTCGATCCGTACTTTTGTTTTACACAAAAATGTTCAATTTTTTTTATTTTCGAAATTTATATTTTATTTTCGATCCCCGAGTTTGTTTGACAAAAAAAACTCAATTTTTCTTAATTTCGAAATTTATATTTTATTTTCGATCCCTACTTTTGTTTTACAAAAAAAACTTAATTTTTTATAATTTGGATATTTATATTTTAATCTCGATCCGAATTTTTTTTTACGCATAAAAACTTAATTTTTCGTAATTTCCAAATTTATATTTTATTTTGGATCCGTACTTTTGTTTTGCAAAGAAAAACTCAATTTTTCCTAATTTGGAATTTTATATTTTATTCTCGATCCGTACTTTTGTTTTACACAAAAAGGTTCAATTTTTTTTAATTTCGAAATTTATATTTTATTTTTCGATCCCGAGTTTGTTTGACAAAAAAACTCAATTTTTCATAATTTGGATATTTATATTTTATTCTTGATCCGAACTTTTGTTTTACACAAAAAGTCAATTTTTCGTAATTTGGAAATTCAAATTTTATTTTCGATCCAGTACTTTTGTTATACATAAAATAACTCAATTTTTTGTAATTTCAAAATTTAAATTTTATATTTGATCCCTACTTTTGTTTTACAAAAAAAATCAATTTTTCATAATTTGGAAATTTATATTTTATTTTTGATCCGTACTTTTGTTCTACAAAAAAAAACTCAGTTTTTGATAATTTGAAATTTATATTTTATTCTCGATCCGTACTTTTGTTTTACACCAAAAACTCAATTTTTCTTAATTTTGAAATTTATATTTTATTTTCCATCCCTACGTTTGTTTTACAAAAAAACTCAATTTTTCATAATTTGAAATTTATATTTTATTCTCGATCTGTACTTTTGTTTTATACAAAAAAACTCAATTTTTCTTAATTTCGAAATTTATATTTTATTTTCGATCCCTACTTTTGTTTTACAAAAAAAACTTAATTTTTTATAATTTGGATATTTATATTTTATTCTCGATCCGAATTTTTTTTTACGCATAAAAACTTAATTTTTCGTAATTTCAAAATTTATATTTTATTTTGGATCCAGTACTTTTGTTTTGCAAAGAAAAACTCAATTTTTCATTATTTGGAATTTTATATTTTATTCTCGATCCAGTACTTTTGTTTTACACAAAAATGTTCAATTTTTTTATTTTCGAAATTTATATTTTATTTTCGATCCCGAGTTTGTTTGACAAAAAAACTCAATTTTTCTTAATTTCGAAATTTATATTTTATTTTCGATCCCTACTTTTGTTTTACAAAAAAAACTTAATTTTTTATAATCTGGATATTTATATTTTAATCTCGATCCGAATTTTTTTTTACGCATAAAAACTTAATTTTTCGTAATTTCAAAATTTATATTTTATTTTGGATCCGTACTTTTGTTTTGCAAAGAAAAACTCAATTTTTCCTAATTTGGAATTTTATATTTTATTCTCGATCCGTACTTTTGTTTTACACAAAAAGGTTCAATTTTTTTTAATTTCCAAATTTATATTTTATTTTCGATCCCCGAGTTTGTTTGACAAAAAAAACTCAATTTTTCATAATTTGGATATTTATATTTTATTCTTGATCCGAACTTTTGTTTTACACAAAAAAAGTCAATTTTTCGTAATTTGGAAATTCAAATTTTATTTTCGATCCGTACTTTAATTCTACAAAAAAAAACTCAGTTTTTGATAATTTGAAATTTATATTTTATTCTCGATCCGTACTTTTGTTTTACACCAAAAACTCAATTTTTCTAAATTTTGAAATTTATATTTTATTTTCCATCCCTACGTTTGTTTTACAGAAAAACAAAATTTTTCATAATTTGAAATTTATATTTTATTCTCGATCTGTACTTTTGTTTTATACAAAAAAACTCAATTTTTCTTAATTTCGAAATTTATATTTTATTTTCGATCCCTACTTTTGTTTTACAAAAAAACTTAATTTTTATAATCTGGATATTTATATTTTATTCTCGATCCGAATTTTTTTTTACGCATAAAAACTTAATTTTTCGTAATTTCAAAATTTATATCTTATTTTGGATCCGTACTTTTGTTTTGCAAAGAAAAACTCAATTTTTCCTAATTTGGAATTTTATATTTTATTCTCGATCCGTACTTTTGTTTTACACAAAAAGGTTCAATTTTTTTAAATTTCGAAATTTATATTTTATTTTCGATCCCCGAGTTTGTTTGACAAAAAAAACTCAATTTTTCATAATTTGGATATTTATATTTTATTCTTGATCCGAACTTTTGTTTTACACAAAAAAAGTCAATTTTTCGTAATTTGGAAATTCAAATTTTATTTTCGATCCGTACTTTTGTTGTACATAAAATAACTCAATTTTTTGTAATTTCAAAATTTAAATTTTATATTTGATCCCTACTTTTGTTTTACAAAAAAAATCAATTTTTCATAATTTGGAAATTTATATTTTATTTTCGATCCGTACTTTTGTTCTACAAAAAAAAACTCAGTTTTTGATAATTTGAAATTTATATTTTATTCTCGATCCGTACTTTTGTTTTACACCAAAAACTCAATTTTTCTTAATTTTGAAATTTATATTTTATTTTCCATCCCTACGTTTGTTTTACAAAAAAAACTCAATTTTTCATAATTTGAAATTTATATTTTATTCTCGATCCGTACTTTTGTTTTATACAAAAAAACTCAATTTTTCTTAATTTTGAAATTTATATTTTATTTTCGATCCCTACTTTTGTTTTACAAAAAAAACTTAATTTTTTATAATCTGGATATTTATATTTTATTCTCGATCCGAATTTTTTTTTACGCATAAAAACTTAATTTTTCGTAATTTCAAAATTTATATTTTATTTTGGATCCGTACTTTTGTTTTGCAAAGAAAAACTCAATTTTTCCTAATTTGGAATTTTATATTTTATTCTCGATCCGTACTTTTGTTTTACACAAAAGTGTTCAATTTTTTTTATTTTCGAAATTTATATTTTATTTTCGATCCCCGAGTTTGTTTGACAAAAAAAACTCAATTTTTCTTAATTTCGAAATTTATATTTTATTTTCGATCCCTACTTTTGTTTTACAAAAAAACTTAATTTTTATAATCTGGATATTTATATTTTATTCTCGATCCGAATTTGTTTTACGCATAAAAACTTAATTTTTCGTAATTTCAAAATTTATATCTTATTTTGGATCCGTACTTTTGTTTTGCAAAGAAAAACTCAATTTTTCCTAATTTGGAATTTTATATTTTATTCTCGATCCGTACTTTTGTTTTACACAAAAAGGTTCAATTTTTTTAAATTTCGAAATTTATATTTTATTTTCGATCCCCGAGTTTGTTTGACAAAAAAACTCAATTTTTCATAATTTGGATATTTATATTTTATTCTTGATCCGAACTTTTGTTTTACGAGAAAAAGTCAATTTTTCGTAATTTGGAAATTCAAATTTTATTTTCGATCCAGTACTTTTGTTATACATAAAATAACTCAATTTTTGTAATTTCAAAATTTAAATTTTATATTTGATCCCTACTTTTGTTTTACAAAAAAATCAATTTTTCATAATTTGGAAATTTATATTTTATTTTCGATCCGTACTTTTGTTCTACAAAAAAACTCAGTTTTGATAATTTGAAATTTATATTTTATTCTCGATCCAGTACTTTTGTTTTACACCAAAAACTCAATTTTTCTTAATTTTGAAATTTATATTTTATTTTCCATCCCTACGTTTGTTTTACAAAAAAACTCAATTTTTCATAATTTGAAATTTATATTTTATTCTCGATCTGTACTTTTGTTTTATACAAAAACTCAATTTTTCTTAATTTCGAAATTTATATTTTATTTTCGATCCCTACTTTTGTTTTACAAAAAAAACTTAATTTTTTATAATCTGGATATTTATATTTTATTCTCGATCCGAATTTTTTTTTACGCATAAAAACTTAATTTTTCGTAATTTCAAAATTTATATTTTATTTTGGATCCGTACTTTTGTTTTGCAAGGAAAAACTCAATTTTTCATTATTTGGAATTTTATATTTTATTCTCGATCCGTACTTTTGTTTTACACAAAAGTGTTCAATTTTTTTTATTTTCGAAATTTATATTTTATTTTCGATCCCCGAGTTTGTTTGACAAAAAAAACTCAATTTTTCTTAATTTCGAAATTTATATTTTATTTTCGATCCCTACTTTTGTTTTACAAAAAAAACTTAATTTTTTATAATCTGGATATTTATATTTTATTCTCGATCCGAATTTTTTTTTACGCATAAAACTTAATTTTTCGTAATTTCAAAATTTATATCTTATTTTGGATCCGTACTTTTGTTTAGCAAAGAAAAACTCAATTTTTCCTAATTTGGAATTTTATATTTTATTCTCGATCCGTACTTTTGTTTTACACAAAAAGGTTCAATTTTTTTTTAATTTCGAAATTTATATTTTATTTTCGATCCCCGAGTTTGTTTGACAAAAAAAACTTATATTTTATTTTCGATCCGTACTTTTGTTCTACAAAAAAAACTCAGTTTTTGATAATTTGAAATTTATATTTTATTCTCGATCCGTACTTTTGTTTTACACCAAAAACTCAATTTTTCTTAATTTTGAAATTTATATTTTATTTTCCATCCCTACGTTTGTTTTACAGAAAAACTCAATTTTTCATAATTTGAAATTTATATTTTATTCTCGATCTGTACTTTTGTTTTATACAAAAAAACTCAATTTTTCTTAATTTCGAAATTTATATTTTATTTTCGATCCCTACTTTTGTTTTACAAAAAAACTTAATTTTTATAATTTGGATATTTATATTTTATTCTCGATCCGAATTTTTTTACGCATAAAAACTTAATTTTTCGTAATTTCAAAATTTATATTTTATTTTGGATCCAGTACTTTTGTTTTGCAAAGAAAAACTCAATTTTTCATTATTTGGAATTTTATATTTTATTCTCGATCCGTACTTTTGTTTTACACAAAAATGTTCAATTTTTTATTTTCGAAATTTATATTTTATTTTCGATCCCGAGTTTGTTTGACAAAAAAACTCAATTTTTCTTAATTTCGAAATTTATATTTTATTTTCGATCCCTACTTTTGTTTTACAAAAAACTTAATTTTTATAATCTGGATATTTATATTTTATTCTCGATCCGAATTTTTTTACGCATAAAAACTTAATTTTTCGTAATTTCAAAATTTATATTTTATTTTGGATCCAGTACTTTTGTTTCGCAAAGAAAAACTCAATTTTTCCTAATTTGGAATTTTATATTTTATTCTCGATCCAGTACTTTTGTTTTACACAAAAAGGTTCAATTTTTTAAATTTCGAAATTTATATTTTATTTTCGATCCACGAGTTTGTTTGACAAAAAAACTCAATTTTTCATAATTTGGATATTTATATTTTATTCTTGATCCGAACTTTTGTTTTACACAAAAAAGTCAATTTTTCAGTAATTTGGAAATTCAAATTTTATTTTCGATCCAGTACTTTTGTTGTACATAAAATAACTCAATTTTTTGTAATTTCAAAATTTAAATTTTATATTTGATCCCTACTTTTGTTTTACAAAAAAATCAATTTTTCATAATTTGGAAATTTATATTTTATTTTCGATCCGTACTTTTGTTCTACAAAAAAAAACTCAGTTTTTGATAATTTGAAATTTATATTTTATTCTCGATCCGTACTTTTGTTTTACACCAAAAACTCAATTTTTCTTAATTTTGAAATTTATATTTTATTTTCCATCCCTACGTTTGTTTTACAAAAAAAACTCAATTTTTCATAATTTGAAATTTATATTTTATTCTCGATCTGTACTTTTGTTTTATACAAAAAAACTCAATTTTTCTTAATTTCGAAATTTATATTTTATTTTCGATCCCTACTTTTGTTTTACAAAAAAAACTTAATTTTTTATAATCTGGATATTTATATTTTATTCTCGATCCGAATTTTTTTTTACGCATAAAAACTTAATTTTTCGTAATTTCAAAATTTATATTTTATTTTGGATCCGTACTTTTGTTTTGCAAAGAAAAACTCAATTTTTCCTAATTTGGAATTTTATATTTTATTCTCGATCCGTACTTTTGTTTTACACAAAAAGGTTCAATTTTTTTAATTTCCAAATTTATATTTTATTTTCGATCCCAGAGTTTGTTTGACAAAAAAACTCAATTTTTCATAATTTGGATATTTATATTTTATTCTTGATCCGAACTTTTGTTTTACACAAAAAAAGTCAATTTTTCGTAATTTGGAAATTCAAATTTTATTTTCGATCCGTACTTTTGTTATACATAAAATAACTCAATTTTTTGTAATTTCAAAATTTAAATTTTATATTTGATCCCTACTTTTGTTTTACAAAAAAATCAATTTTTCATAATTTGGAAACTTATATTTTATTTTCGATCCAGTACTTTTGTTCTACAAAAAAACTCAGCTTTTGATAATTTGAAATTTATATTTTATTCTCGATCCAGTACTTTTGTTTTACACCAAAAACTCAATTTTTCTTAATTTTGAAATTTATATTTTATTTTCCATCCCTACGTTTGTTTTACAAAAAACTCAATTTTTCATAATTTGAAATTTATATTTTATTCTCGATCTAGTACTTTTGTTTTATACAAAAAGCTCAATTTTTCTTAATTTCGAAATTTATATTTTATTTTCGATCCCTACTTTTGTTTTACAAAAAAACTTAATTTTTATAATCTGGATATTTATATTTTATTCTCGATCCGAATTTTTTTACGCATAAAAACTTAATTTTTCAGTAATTTCAAAATTTATATTTTATTTTGGATCCAGTACTTTTGTTTTGCAAAGAAAAACTCAATTTTTCCTAATTTGGAATTTTATATTTTATTCTCGATCCGTACTTTTGTTTTACACAAAAAGGTTCAATTTTTTTTAATTTCGAAATTTATATTTTATTTTCGATCCCCGAGTTTGTTTGACAAAAAAAACTCCATTTTTCATAATTTGGATATTTATATTTTATTCTTGATCCGAACTTTTGTTTTACAAAAAAAAGTCAATTTTTCGTAATTTGTATATTCAAATTTTATTTTCGATCCGTACTTTTGTTATACATAAAATAACTCAATTTTTTGTAATTTCAAAATTTAAATTTTATATTTGATCCCTACTTTTGTTTTACAAAAAAAATCAATTTTTCATAATTTGGAAACTTATATTTTATTTTCGATCCGTACTTTTGTTCTACAAAAAAAAAACTCAGTTTTTGATAATTTGAAATTTATATTTTATTCTCGATCCGTACTTTTGTTTTACACCAAAAACTCAATTTTTCTTAATTTTGAAATTTATATTTTATTTTCCATCCCTACGTTTGTTTTACAGAAAAACTCAATTTTTCATAATTTGAAATTTATATTTTATTCTCGATCTGTACTTTTGTTTTATACAAAAAAACTCAATTTTTCTTAATTTCGAAATTTATATTTTATTTTCGATCCCTACTTTTGTTTTACAAAAAAAACTTAATTTTTTATAATTTGGATATTTATATTTTATTCTCGATCCGAATTTTTTTACGCATAAAAACTTAATTTTTCGTAATTTCAAAATTTATATTTTATTTTGGATCCAGTACTTTTGTTTTGCAAAGAAAAACTCAATTTTTCATTATTTGGAATTTTATATTTTATTCTCGATCCAGTACTTTTGTTTTACACAAAAAGGTTCAATTTTTTTTATTTTCGAAATTTATATTTTATTTTTCGATCCCCGAGTTTGTTTGACAAAAAAAACTCAATTTTTCTTAATTTCGAAATTTATATTTTATTTTCGATCCCTACTTTTGTTTTACAAAAAAAACTTAATTTTTTATAATCTGGATATTTATATTTTATTTTTCGATCCCAGAGTTTGTTTGACAAAAAAAACTCAATTTTTCATAATTTGGATATTTATATTTTATTCTTGATCCGAACTTTTGTTTTACACAAAAAAAGTCAATTTTTCGTAATTTGGAAATTCAAATTTTATTTTCGATCCGTACTTTTGTTATACATAAAATAACTCAATTTTTGTAATTTCAAAATTTAAATTTTATATTTGATCCCTACTTTTGTTTTACAAAAAAATCAATTTTCATAATTTGGAAACTTATATTTTATTTTCGATCCAGTACTTTTGTTCTACAAAAAAACTCGATTTTTGATAATTTGAAATTTATATTTTATTCTCGATCCAGTACTTTTGTTTTACACCAAAAACTCAATTTTTCTTAATTTTGAAATTTATATTTTATTTTCCATCCCTACGTTTGTTTTACAAAAAAACTCAATTTTTCATAATTTGAAATTTATATTTTATTCTCGATCTGTACTTTTGTTTTATACAAAAAAGCTCAATTTTTCTTAATTTCGAAATTTATATTTTATTTTCGATCCCTACTTTTGTTTTACAAAAAAACTTAATTTTTATAATCTGGATATTTATATTTTATTCTCGATCCGAATTTTTTTACGCATAAAAACTTAATTTTTCGTAATTTCAAAATTTATATTTTATTTTGGATCCGTACTTTTGTTTTGCAAAGAAAAACTCAATTTTTCCTAATTTGGAATTTTATATTTTATTCTCGATCCAGTACTTTTGTTTTACACAAAAGGTTCAATTTTTTAATTTCAAAATTTATATTTTATTTTCGATCCCCGAGTTTGTTTGACAAAAAAAACTCCATTTTTCATAATTTGGATATTTATATTTTATTCTTGATCCGAACTTTTGTTTTACACAAAAAAGTCAATTTTTCGTAATTTGTATATTCAAATTTTATTTTCGATCCAGTACTTTTGTTATACATAAAATAACTCAATTTTTGTAATTTCAAAATTTAAATTTTATATTTGATCCCTACTTTTGTTTTACAAAAAAATCAATTTTTCATAATTTGGAAACTTATATTTTATTTTCGATCCAGTACTTTTGTTCTACAAAAAAACTCGATTTTGATAATTTGAAATTTATATTTTATTCTCGATCCAGTACTTTTGTTTTACACCAAAAACTCAATTTTTCTTAATTTTGAAATTTATATTTTATTTTCCATCCCTACGTTTGTTTTACGAAAAACTCAATTTTTCATAATTTGAAATTTATATTTTATTCTCGATCTGTACTTTTGTTTTATACAAAAAACTCAATTTTTCTTAATTTCGAAATTTATATTTTATTTTCGATCCCTACTTTTGTTTTACAAAAAAACTTAATTTTTATAATTTGGATATTTATATTTTATTCTCGATCCGAATTTTTTTACGCATAAAAACTTAATTTTTCGTAATTTCAAAATTTATATTTTATTTTGGATCCAGTACTTTTGTTTTGCAAAGAAAAACTCAATTTTTCATTATTTGGAATTTTATATTTTATTCTCGATCCAGTACTTTTGTTTTACACAAAAATGTTCAATTTTTTTATTTTCGAAATTTATATTTTATTTTCGATCCCGAGTTTGTTTGACAAAAAACTCAATTTTTCTTAATTTCGAAATTTATATTTTATTTTCGATCCCTACTTTTGTTTTACAAAAAAACTTAATTTTTATAATCTGGATATTTATATTTTATTCTCGATCCGAATTTTTTTACGCATAAAAACTTAATTTTTCGTAATTTCAAAATTTATATTTTATTTTGGATCCGTACTTTTGTTTTGCAAAGAAAAACTCAATTTTTCCTAATTTGGAATTTTATATTTTATTCTCGATCCAGTACTTTTGTTTTACACAAAAGGTTCAATTTTTTTAATTTCGAAATTTATATTTTATTTTCGATCCCGAGTTTGTTTGACAAAAAAACTCAATTTTTCATAATTTGGATATTTATATTTTATTCTTGATCCGAACTTTTGTTTTACACAAAAAAGTCAATTTTTCAGTAATTTGGAAATTCAAATTTTATTTTCGATCCAGTACATTTGTTATACATAAAATAACTCAATTTTTTGTAATTTCAAAATTTAAATTTTATATTTGATCCCTACTTTTGTTTTACAAAAAAATCAATTTTTCATAATTTGGAAATTTATATTTTATTTTCGATCCAGTACTTTTGTTTTACAAAAAAACTCGATTTTGATAATTTGAAATTTATATTTTATTCTCGATCCGTACTTTTGTTTTACACCAAAAACTCAATTTTGCTTAATTTTGAAATTTATATTTTATTTTCCATCCCTACGTTTGTTTTACAAAAAAACTCAATTTTTCATAATTTGAAATTTATATTTTATTCTCGATCTGTACTTTTGTTTTATACAAAAAAACTCAATTTTTCTTAATTTCGAAATTTATATTTTATTTTGGATCCCTACTTTTGTTTTACAAAAAAACTTAATTTTTATAATTTGGATATTTATATTTTATTCTCGATCCGAATTTTTTTACGCATAAAAACTTAATTTTTCGTAATTTCAAAATTTATATTTTATTTTGGATCCAGTACTTTTGTTTTGCAAAGAAAAACTCAATTTTTCATTATTTGGAATTTTATATTTTATTCTCGATCCAGTACTTTTGTTTTACACAAAAAGGTTCAATTTTTTTTAATTTCGAAATTTATATTTTATTTTCGATCCCCGAGTTTGTTTGACAAAAAAAACTCAATTTTTCATAATTTGGATATTTATATTTTATTCTTGATCCGAACTTTTGTTTTACACAAAAAAGTCAATTTTTCAGTAATTTGGAAATTCAAATTTTATTTTCGATCCGTACTTTTGTTATACATAAAATAACTCAATTTTTTGTAATTTCAAAATTTAAATTTTATATTTGATCCCTACTTTTGTTTTACAAAAAAATCAATTTTTCATAATTTGGAAACTTATATTTTATTTTCGATCCAGTACTTTTGTTCTACAAAAAAACTCGATTTTGATAATTTGAAATTTATATTTTATTCTCGATCCAGTACTTTTGTTTTACACCAAAAACTCAATTTTTCTTAATTTTGAAATTTATATTTTATTTTCCATCCCTACGTTTGTTTTACAGAAAAACTCAATTTTTCATAATTTGAAATTTATATTTTATTCTCGATCTGTACTTTTGTTTTATACAAAAAACTCAATTTTTCTTAATTTCGAAATTTATATTTTATTTTGGATCCCTACTTTTGTTTTACAAAAAAACTTAATTTTTATAATTTGGATATTTATATTTTATTCTCGATCCGAATTTTTTTACGCATAAAAACTTAATTTTTCGTAATTTCAAAATTTATATTTTATTTTGGATCCAGTACTTTTGTTTTGCAAAGAAAAACTCAATTTTTCATTATTTGGAATTTTATATTTTATTCTCGATCCGTACTTTTGTTTTACACAAAAATGTTCAATTTTTTTATTTTCGAAATTTATATTTTATTTTTCGATCCCAGAGTTTGTTTGACAAAAAAACTCAATTTTTCTTAATTTCGAAATTTATATTTTATTTTCGATCCCTACTTTTGTTTTACAAAAAAACTTAATTTTTATAATCTGGATATTTATATTTTATTCTCGATCCGAATTTTTTTACGCATAAAAACTTAATTTTTCGTAATTTCAAAATTTATATTTTATTTTGGATCCGTACTTTTGTTTTGCAAAGAAAAACTCAATTTTTCCTAATTTGGAATTTTATATTTTATTCTCGATCCAGTACTTTTGTTTTACACAAAAGGTTCAATTTTTTTAATTTCGAAATTTATATTTTATTTTCGATCCCCGAGTTTGTTTGACAAAAAAACTCAATTTTTCATAATTTGGATATTTATATTTTATTCTTGATCCGAACTTTTGTTTTACACAAAAAAAGTCAATTTTTCGTAATTTGGAAATTCAAATTTTATTTTCGATCCGTACATTTGTTATACATAAAATAACTCAATTTTTTGTAATTTCAAAATTTAAATTTTATATTTGATCCCTACTTTTGTTTTACAAAAAAAATCAATTTTTCATAATTTGGAAATTTATATTTTATTTTCGATCCGTACTTTTGTTTTACAAAAAAAAACTCAGTTTTTGATAATTTGAAATTTATATTTTATTCTCGATCCGTACTTTTGTTTTACACAAAAAACTCAATTTTTCTTAATTTTGAAATTTATATTTTATTTTCCATCCCTACGTTTGTTTTACAAAAAAAACTCAATTTTTCATAATTTGAAATTTATATTTTATTCTCGATCTGTACTTTTGTTTTATACAAAAAAACTCAATTTTTCTTAATTTCGAAATTTGTATTTTATTTTGGATCCCTACTTTTGTTTTACAAAAAAAACTCAATTTTTAGTAATTTGGATATTTATATTTTATTCTCGATCCGAATTTTTTTACGCATAAAAACTTAATTTTTCGTAATTTCAAAATTTATATTTTATTTTGGATCCAGTACTTTTGTTTTGCAAAGAAAAACTCAATTTTTCATTATTTGGAATTTTATATTTTATTCTCGATCCAGTACTTTTGTTTTACACAAAAATGTTCAATTTTTTTTATTTTCGAAATTTATATTTTATTTTCGATCCCTACTTTTGTTTTACAAAAAAAACTTAATTTTTTATAATCTGGATATTTATATTTTATTCTCGATCCGAATTTTTTTTTACGCATAAAAACTTAATTTTTCGTAATTTCAAAATTTATATTTTATTTTGGATCCGTACTTTTGTTTTGCAAAGAAAAACTCAATTTTTCCTAATTTGGAATTTTATATTTTATTCTCGATCCGTACTTTTGTTTTACACAAAAAGGTTCAATTTTTTTTAATTTCGAAATTTATATTTTATTTTCGATCCCCGAGTTTGTTTGACAAAAAAAACTCAATTTTTCATAATTTGGATATTTATATCTTATTCTTGATCCGAACTTTTGTTTTACACAAAAAAAGTCAATTTTTCGTAATTTGGAAATTCAAATTTTATTTTCGATCCGTACTTTTGTTATACATAAAATAACTCAATTTTTTGTAATTTCAAAATTTAAATTTTATATTTGATCCCTACTTTTGTTTTACAAAAAAAATCAATTTTTCATAATTTGGAAATTTATATTTTATTTTCGATCCGTACTTTTGTTTTACAAAAAAAAACTCAGTTTTTGATAATTTGAAATTTATATTTTATTCTCGATCCGTACTTTTGTTTTACACCAAAAACTCAATTTTGCTTAATTTTGAAATTTATATTTTATTTTCCATCCCTACGTTTGTTTTACAAAAAACTCAATTTTTCATAATTTGAAATTTATATTTTATTCTCGATCTGTACTTTTGTTTTATACAAAAAACTCAATTTTTCTTAATTTCGAAATTTATATTTTATTTTCGATCCCTACTTTTGTTTTACAAAAAACTTAATTTTTTATAATTTGGATATTTATATTTTATTCTCGATCCGAATTTTTTTTTACGCATAAAAACTTAATTTTTCGTAATTTCAAAATTTATATTTTATTTTGGATCCGTACTTTTGTTTTGCAAAGAAAAACTCAATTTTTCATTATTTGGAATTTTATATTTTATTCTCGATCCGTACTTTTGTTTTACACAAAAATGTTCAATTTTTTTATTTTCGAAATTTATATTTTATTTTCGATCCCTACTTTTGTTTTACAAAAAAAACTTAATTTTTTATAATCTGGATATTTATATTTTATTCTCGATCCGAATTTTTTTTACGCATAAAAACTTAATTTTTCGTAATTTCAAAATTTATATTTTATTTTGGATCCGTACTTTTGTTTTGCAAAGAAAAACTCAATTTTTCCTAATTTGGAATTTTATATTTTATTCTCGATCCGTACTTTTGTTTTACACAAAAAGGTTCAATTTTTTTTAATTTCGAAATTTATATTTTATTTTCGATCCCCGAGTTTGTTTGACAAAAAAAACTCAATTTTTCATAATTTGGATATTTATATTTTATTCTTGATCCGAACTTTTGTTTTACACAAAAAAAGTCAATTTTTCGTAATTTGTATATTCAAATTTTATTTTCGATCCGTACTTTTGTTATACATAAAATAACTCAATTTTTTGTAATTTCAAAATTTAAATTTTATATTTGATCCCTACTTTTGTTTTACAAAAAAAATCAATTTTTCATAATTTGGAAACTTATATTTTATTTTCGATCCGTACTTTTGTTCTACAAAAAAAAACTCAGTTTTTGATAATTTGAAATTTATATTTTATTCTCGATCCGTACTTTTGTTTTACACCAAAAACTCAATTTTTCTTAATTTTGAAATTTATATTTTATTTTCCATCCCTACGTTTGTTTTACAGAAAAACTCAATTTTTCATAATTTGAAATTTATATTTTATTCTCGATCTGTACTTTTGTTTTATACAAAAAAACTCAATTTTTCTTAATTTCGAAATTTATATTTTATTTTGGATCCCTACTTTTGTTTTACAAAAAAAACTTAATTTTTTATAATTTGGATATTTATATTTTATTCTCGATCCGAATTTTTTTTTACGCATAAAAACTTAATTTTTCGTAATTTCAAAATTTATATTTTATTTTGGATCCGTACTTTTGTTTTGCAAAGAAAAACTCAATTTTTCATTATTTGGAATTTTATATTTTATTCTCGATCCGTACTTTTGTTTTACACAAAAATGTTCAATTTTTTTTATTTTCGAAATTTATATTTTATTTTCGATCCCCGAGTTTGTTTGACAAAAAAAACTCAATTTTTCTTAATTTCGAAATTTATATTTTATTTTCGATCCCTACTTTTGTTTTAAAAAAAAAACTTAATTTTTTATAATCTGGATATTTATATTTTATTCTCGATCCAAATTTTTTTTTACGCATAAAAACTTAATTTTTCGTAATTTCAAAATTTATATTTTATTTTGGATCCGTACTTTTGTTTTACAAAAAAAGCTCAATTTTTCCTAATTTGGAATTTTATATTTTATTCTCGATCCATACTTTTGATTTATCAATTTTTTTTAATTTCGAAATTTATATTTTATTTTCGATCCCGAGTTTGTTTGACAAAAAACTCAATTTTTCTTAATTTCGAAATTTATATTTTATTTTCGATCCCTACTTTTGTTTTACAAAAAACTTAATTTTTTATAATCTGGATATTTATATTTTATTCTCGATCCAAATTTTTTTACGCATAAAAACTTAATTTTTCGTAATTTCAAAATTTATATTTTATTTTGGATCCAGTACTTTTGTTTTGCAAAGAAAAACTCAATTTTTCCTAATTTGGAATTTTATATTTTATTCTCGATCCGTACTTTTGTTTTACACAAAAAGGTTCAATTTTTTTTAATTTCGAAATTTATATTTTATTTTCGATCCCCGAGTTTGTTTGACAAAAAAAACTCAATTTTTCTTAATTTGGATATTTATATTTTATTCTTGATCCGAACTTTTGTTTTACACAAAAAAGTCAATTTTTCGTAATTTGGAAATTCAAATTTTATTTTCGATCCAGTACATTTGTTATACATAAAATAACTCAATTTTTTGTAATTTCAAAATTTAAATTTTATATTTGATCCCTACTTTTGTTTTACAAAAAAATCAATTTTTCATAATTTGGAAATTTATATTTTATTTTCGATCCGTACTTTTGTTTTACAAAAAAACTCGCTTTTGATAATTTGAAATTTATATTTTATTCTCGATCCAGTACTTTTGTTTTACACCAAAAACTCAATTTTGCTTAATTTTGAAATTTATATTTTATTTTCCATCCCTACGTTTGTTTTACAAAAAACTCAATTTTTCATAATTTGAAATTTATATTTTATTCTCGATCTGTACTTTTGTTTTATACAAAAAACTCAATTTTTCTTAATTTCGAAATTTATATTTTATTTTGGATCCCTACTTTTGTTTTACAAAAAAAACTTAATTTTTTATAATTTGGATATTTATATTTTATTCTCGATCCGAATTTTTTTACGCATAAAAACTTAATTTTTCGTAATTTCAAAATTTATATTTTATTTTGGATCCAGTACTTTTGTTTTGCAAAGAAAAACTCAATTTTTCATTATTTGGAATTTTATATTTTATTCTCGATCCAGTACTTTTGTTTTACACAAAAATGTTCAATTTTTTTTATTTTCGAAATTTATATTTTATTTTCGATCCCTACTTTTGTTTTACAAAAAAAACTTAATTTTTTATAATCTGGATATTTATATTTTATTCTCGATCCGAATTTTTTTTTACGCATAAAAACTTAATTTTTCGTAATTTCAAAATTTATATTTTATTTTGGATCCGTAGTTTTGTTTTGCAAAGAAAAACTCAATTTTTCCTAATTTGGAATTTTATATTTTATTCTCGATCCGTACTTTTGTTTTACACAAAAAGGTTCAATTTTTTTAAATTTCGAAATTTATATTTTATTTTCGATCCCCGAGTTTGTTTGACAAAAAAAACTCAATTTTTCATAATTTGGATATTTATATTTTATTCTCGATCCGAACTTTTGTTTTACACAAAAAAAGTCAATTTTTCGTAATTTGGAAATTCAAATTTTATTTTCGATCCGTACATTTGTTATACATAAAATAACTCAATTTTTTGATCAATTTTTCATAATTTGGAAATTTATATATTATTTTCGATCCAGTACTTTTGTTTTACAAAAAAACTCAGCTTTTGATAATTTGAAATTTATATTTTATTCTCGATCCAGTACTTTTGTTTTACACCAAAAACTCAATTTTGCTTAATTTTGAAATTTATATTTTATTTTCCATCCCTACGTTTGTTTTACAAAAAACTCAATTTTTCATAATTTGAAATTTATATTTTATTCTCGATCTGTACTTTTTGTTTTATACAAAAACTCAATTTTTCTTAATTTCGAAATTTATATTTTATTTTGGATCCCTACTTTTGTTTTACAAAAAAACTTAATTTTTTATAATTTGGATATTTATATTTTATTCTCGATCCGAATTTTTTTTTACGCATAAAAACTTAATTTTTCGTAATTTCAAAATTTATATTTTATTTTGGATCCGTACTTTTGTTTTGCAAAGAAAAACTCAATTTTTCATTTTTTGGAATTTTATATTTTATTCTCGATCCGTACTTTTGTTTTACACAAAAATGTTCAATTTTTTTTATTTTCGAAATTTATATATTATTTTCGATCCCCGAGTTTGTTTGACAAAAAAAACTCAATTTTTCTTAATTTCGAAATTTATATTTTATTTTCGATCCCTACTTTTGTTTTACAAAAAAAACTTAATTTTTTATAATTTGGATATTTATATTTTATTCTCGATCCGAATTTTTTTTTACGCATAAAAACTTAATTTTTCGTAATTTCAAAATTTATATTTTATTTTGGATCCGTACTTTTGTTTTGCAAAGAAAAACTCAATTTTTCATTATTTGGAATTTTATATTTTATTCTCGATCCGTACTTTTGTTTTACACAAAAATGTTCAATTTTTTTTATTTTCGAAATTTATATTTTATTTTCGATCCCTACTTTTGTTTTACAAAAAAAACTTAATTTTTTATAATCTGGATATTTATATTTTATTCTCGATCCGAATTTTTTTTTACGCATAAAAACTTAATTTTTCGTAATTTCAAAATTTATATTTTATTTTGGATCCGTATTTTTGTTTTGCAAAGAAAAACTCAATTTTTCCTAATTTGGAATTTTATATTTTATTCTCGATCCAGTACTTTTGTTTTACACAAAAGGTTCAATTTTTTAAATTTCGAAATTTATATTTTATTTTCGATCCCCGAGTTTGTTTGACAAAAAAACTCAATTTTTCATAATTTGGATATTTATATTTTATTCTTGATCCGAACTTTTGTTTTACACAAAAAAGTCAATTTTTCGTAATTTGGAAATTCAAATTTTATTTTCGATCCAGTACATTTGTTATACATAAAATAACTCAATTTTTTGATCAATTTTTCATAATTTGGAAATTTATATTTTATTTTCGATCCAGTACTTTTGTTTTACAAAAAAAACTCAGCTTTTGATAATTTGAAATTTATATTTTATTCTCGATCCAGTACTTTTGTTTTACACCAAAAACTCAATTTTGCTTAATTTTGAAATTTATATTTTATTTTCCATCCCTACGTTTGTTTTACAAAAAACTCAATTTTTCATAATTTGAAATTTATATTTTATTCTCGATCTGTACTTTTGTTTTATACAAAAAACTCAATTTTTCTTAATTTCGAAATTTATATTTTATTTTGGATCCCTACTTTTGTTTTACAAAAAACTTAATTTTTTATAATTTGGATATTTATATTTTATTCTCGATCCGAATTTTTTTTTACGCATAAAAACTTAATTTTTCGTAATTTCAAAATTTATATTTTATTTTGGATCCGTACTTTTGTTTTGCAAAGAAAAACTCAATTTTTCATTATTTGGAATTTTATATTTTATTCTCGATCCAGTACTTTTGTTTTACACAAAAATGTTCAATTTTTTTATTTTCGAAATTTATATTTTATTTTCGATCCCTACTTTTGTTTTACAAAAAAACTTAATTTTTATAATCTGGATATTTATATTTTATTCTCGATCCGAATTTTTTTTTACGCATAAAAACTTAATTTTTCGTAATTTCAAAATTTATATTTTATTTTGGATCCGTACTTTTGTTTTGCAAAGAAAAACTCAATTTTTCCTAATTTGGAATTTTATATTTTATTCTCGATCCGTACTTTTGTTTTACACAAAAAGGTTCAATTTTTTTTAATTTCGAAATTTATATTTTATTTTCGATCCCCGAGTTTGTTTGACAAAAAAAACTCAATTTTTCATAATTTGGATATTTATATTTTATTCTTGATCCGAACTTTTGTTTTACACAAAAAAAGTCAATTTTTCGTAATTTGGAAATTCAAATTTTATTTTCGATCCGTACATTTGTTATACATAAAATAACTCAATTTTTTGATCAATTTTTCATAATTTGGAAATTTATATTTTATTTTCGATCCGTACTTTTGTTTTACAAAAAAACTCGAGTTTTGATAATTTGAAATTTATATTTTATTCTCGATCCAGTACTTTTGTTTTACACCAAAAACTCAATTTTGCTTAATTTTGAAATTTATATTTTATTTTCCATCCCTACGTTTGTTTTACAAAAAACTCAATTTTTCATAATTTGAAATTTATATTTTATTCTCGATCTGTACTTTTGTTTTATACAAAAAAACTCAATTTTTCTTAATTTCGAAATTTATATTTTATTTTGGATCCCTACTTTTGTTTTACAAAAAAACTTAATTTTTATAATTTGGATATTTATATTTTATTCTCGATCCGAATTTTTTTACGCATAAAAACTTAATTTTTCGTAATTTCAAAATTTATATTTTATTTTGGATCCGTACTTTTGTTTTGCAAAGAAAAACTCAATTTTTCATTATTTGGAATTTTATATTTTATTCTCGATCCGTACTTTTGTTTTACACAAAAATGTTCAATTTTTTTTATTTTCGAAATTTATATTTTATTTTCGATCCCCGAGTTTGTTTGACAAAAACTCAATTTTTCTTAATTCGAAATTTAAATTTTATTTTCGATCCTACTTTTGTTTTACAAAAAAACTTAATTTTTTATAATCTGGATATTTATATTTTATTCTCGATCCGAATTTTTTTTTACGCATAAAAACTTAATTTTTCGTAATTTCAAAATTTATATTTTATTTTGGATCCGTACTTTTGTTTTGCAAAGAAAAACTCAATTTTTCCTAATTTGGAATTTTATATTTTATTCTCGATCCGTACTTTTGTTTTACACAAAAAGGTTCAATTTTTTTAAATTTCGAAATTTATATTTTATTTTCGATCCCCGAGTTTGTTTGACAAAAAAAACTCAATTTTTCATAATTTGGATATTTATATTTTATTCTTGATCCGAACTTTTGTTTTACACAAAAAAAGTCAATTTTTCGTAATTTGGAAATTCAAATTTTATTTTCGATCCGTACATTTGTTATACATAAAATAACTCAATTTTTTGATCAATTTTTCATAATTTGGAAATTTATATTTTATTTTCGATCCGTACTTTTGTTTTACAAAAAAAAAACTCAGTTTTTGATAATTTGAAATTTATATTTTATTCTCGATCCGTACTTTTGTTTTACACCAAAAACTCAATTTTGCTTAATTTTGAAATTTATATTTTATTTTCCATCCCTACGTTTGTTTTACAAAAAAACTCAATTTTTCATAATTTGAAATTTATATTTTATTCTCGATCTGTACTTTTGTTTTATACAAAAACTCAATTTTTCTTAATTTCGAAATTTATATTTTATTTTGGATCCCTACTTTTGTTTTACAAAAAACTTAATTTTTTATAATTTGGATATTTATATTTTATTCTCGATCCGAATTTTTTTACGCATAAAAACTTAATTTTTCGTAATTTCAAAATTTATATTTTATTTTGGATCCAGTACTTTTGTTTTGCAAAGAAAAACTCAATTTTTCATTATTTGGAATTTTATATTTTATTCTCGATCCAGTACTTTTGTTTTACACAAAATGTTCAATTTTTTTATTTTCGAAATTTATATTTTATTTTCGATCCCGAGTTTGTTTGACAAAAACTCAATTTTTCTTAATTTCGAAATTTATATTTTATTTTCGATCCCTACTTTTGTTTTACAAAAAAACTTAATTTTTTATAATCTGGATATTTATATTTTATTCTCGATCCGAATTTTTTTTTACGCATAAAAACTTAATTTTTCGTAATTTCAAAATTTATATTTTATTTTGGATCCGTACTTTTGTTTTGCAAAGAAAAACTCAATTTTTCCTAATTTGGAATTTTATATTTTATTCTCGATCCGTACTTTTGTTTTACACAAAAGGTTCAATTTTTTAAATTTCGAAATTTATATTTTATTTTCGATCCCCGAGTTTGTTTGACAAAAAAACTCAATTTTTCATAATTTGGATATTTATATTTTATTCTTGATCCGAACTTTTGTTTTACACAAAAAAGTCAATTTTTCGTAATTTGGAAATTCAAATTTTATTTTTCGATCCAGTACATTTGTTATACATAAAATAACTCAATTTTTTGATCAATTTTTCATAATTTGGAAATTTATATTTTATTTTCGATCCAGTACTTTTGTTTTACAAAAAAACTCAGCTTTTGATAATTTGAAATTTATATTTTATTCTCGATCCAGTACTTTTGTTTTACACCAAAAACTCAATTTTGCTTAATTTTGAAATTTATATTTTATTTTCCATCCCTACGTTTGTTTTACAAAAAACTCAATTTTTCATAATTTGAAATTTATATTTTATTCTCGATCTGTACTTTTGTTTTATACAAAAAACTCAATTTTTCTTAATTTCGAAATTTATATTTTATTTTGGATCCCTACTTTTGTTTTACAAAAAAAACTTAATTTTTTATAATTTGGATATTTATATTTTATTCTCGATCCGAATTTTTTTTTACGCATAAAAACTTAATTTTTCGTAATTTCAAAATTTATATTTTATTTTGGATCCGTACTTTTGTTTTGCAAAGAAAAACTCAATTTTTCATTATTTGGAATTTTATATTTTATTCTCGATCCGTACTTTTGTTTTACACAAAAATGTTCAATTTTTTTTATTTTCGAAATTTATATTTTATTTTCGATCCCTACTTTTGTTTTACAAAAAAAACTTAATTTTTTATAATCTGGATATTTATATTTTATTCTCGATCCGAATTTTTTTTTACGCATAAAAACTTAATTTTTCGTAATTTCAAAATTTATATTTTATTTTGGATCCAGTACTTTTGTTTTGCAAAGAAAAACTCAATTTTTCCTAATTTGGAATTTTATATTTTATTCTCGATCCAGTACTTTTGTTTTACACAAAAAGGTTCAATTTTTTAAATTTCGAAATTTATATTTTATTTTTCGATCCCCGAGTTTGTTTGACAAAAAAACTCAATTTTTCATAATTTGGATATTTATATTTTATTCTTGATCCGAACTTTTGTTTTACACAAAAAAGTCAATTTTTCGTAATTTGGAAATTCAAATTTTATTTTCGATCCAGTACATTTGTTATACATAAAATAACTCAATTTTTTGATCAATTTTTCATAATTTGGAAATTTATATTTTATTTTCGATCCAGTACTTTTGTTTTACAAAAAAACTCAGCTTTTGATAATTTGAAATTTATATTTTATTCTCGATCCAGTACTTTTGTTTTACACCAAAAACTCAATTTTGCTTAATTTTGAAATTTATATTTTATTTTCCATCCCTACGTTTGTTTTACAAAAAACTCAATTTTTCATAATTTGAAATTTATATTTTATTCTCGATCTGTACTTTTGTTTTATACAAAAAACTCAATTTTTCTTAATTTCGAAATTTATATTTTATTTTGGATCCCTACTTTTGTTTTACAAAAAAACTTAATTTTTTATAATTTGGATATTTATATTTTATTCTCGATCCGAATTTTTTTACGCATAAAAACTTAATTTTTCGTAATTTCAAAATTTATATTTTATTTTGGATCCAGTACTTTTGTTTTGCAAAGAAAAACTCAATTTTTCATTATTTGGAATTTTATATTTTATTCTCGATCCAGTACTTTTGTTTTACACAAAAATGTTCAATTTTTTTATTTTCGAAATTTATATTTTATTTTCGATCCCTACTTTTGTTTTACAAAAAAACTTAATTTTTATAATCTGGATATTTATATTTTATTCTCGATCCGAATTTTTTTACGCATAAAAACTTAATTTTTCGTAATTTCAAAATTTATATTTTATTTTGGATCCGTACTTTTGTTTTGCAAAGAAAAACTCAATTTTTCCTAATTTGGAATTTTATATTTTATTCTCGATCCGTACTTTTGTTTTACACAAAAGGTTCAATTTTTTTAATTTCGAAATTTATATTTTATTTTCGATCCCCGAGTTTGTTTGACAAAAAAACTCAATTTTTCATAATTTGGATATTTATATTTTATTCTTGATCCGAACTTTTGTTTTACACAAAAAAGTCAATTTTTCGTAATTTGGAAATTCAAATTTTATTTTCGATCCAGTACATTTGTTATACATAAAATAACTCAATTTTTGTAATTTCAAAATTTAAATTTTATATTTGATCCCTACTTTTGTTTTACAAAAATCAATTTTTCATAATTTGGAAATTTATATTTTATTTTCGATCCGTACTTTTGTTTTACAAAAAAACTCAGCTTTTGATAATTTGAAATTTATATTTTATTCTCGATCCAGTACTTTTGTTTTACACCAAAAACTCAATTTTGCTTAATTTTGAAATTTATATTTTATTTTCCATCCCTACGTTTGTTTTACAAAAAACTCAATTTTTCATAATTTGAAATTTATATTTTATTCTCGATCAGTACTTTTGTTTTACACAAAAAAACTCAATTTTTCTTAATTTCGAAATTTATATTTTATTTTCGATCCCTACTTTTGTTTTACAAAAAAAACTTAATTTTTTATAATTTGGATATTTATATTTTATTCTCGATCCGAATTTTTTTTTACGCATAAAAACTTAATTTTTCGTAATTTCAAAATTTATATTTTATTTTGGATCCAGTACTTTTGTTTTGCAAAGAAAAACTCAATTTTTCATTATTTGGAATTTTATATTTTATTCTCGATCCAGTACTTTTGTTTTACACAAAAATGTTCAATTTTTTTATTTTCGAAATTTATATTTTATTTTCGATCCCTACTTTTGTTTTACAAAAAAACTTAATTTTTATAATCTGGATATTTATATTTTATTCTCGATCCGAATTTTTTTTTACGCATAAAAACTTAATTTTTCGTAATTTCAAAATTTATATTTTATTTTGGATCCGTACTTTTGTTTTGCAAAGAAAAACTCAATTTTTCCTAATTTGGAATTTTATATTTTATTCTCGATCCGTACTTTTGTTTTACACAAAAAGGTTCAATTTTTTTAAATTTCGAAATTTATATTTTATTTTTCGATCCCAGAGTTTGTTTGACAAAAAAACTCAATTTTTCATAATTTGGATATTTATATTTTATTCTTGATCCGAACTTTTGTTTTACACAAAAAAGTCAATTTTTCGTAATTTGGAAATTCAAATTTTATTTTCGATCCAGTACATTTGTTATACATAAAATAACTCAATTTTTTGATCAATTTTTCATAATTTGGAAATTTATATTTTATTTTCGATCCGTACTTTTGTTTTACAAAAAAACTCAGTTTTTGATAATTTGAAATTTATATTTTATTCTCGATCCAGTACTTTTGTTTTACACCAAAAACTCAATTTTGCTTAATTTTGAAATTTATATTTTATTTTCCATCCCTACGTTTGTTTTACAAAAAACTCAATTTTTCATAATTTGAAATTTATATTTTATTCTCGATCTGTACTTTTGTTTTATACAAAAAACTCAATTTTTCTTAATTTCGAAATTTATATTTTATTTTGGATCCCTACTTTTGTTTTACAAAAAAACTTAATTTTTATAATTTGGATATTTATATTTTATTCTCGATCCGAATTTTTTTACGCATAAAAACTTAATTTTTCGTAATTTCAAAATTTATATTTTATTTTGGATCCAGTACTTTTGTTTTGCAAAGAAAAACTCAATTTTTCATTATTTGGAATTTTATATTTTATTCTCGATCCAGTACTTTTGTTTTACACAAAAATGTTCAATTTTTTTATTTTCGAAATTTATATTTTATTTTCGATCCCTACTTTTGTTTTACAAAAAAACTTAATTTTTATAATCTGGATATTTATATTTTATTCTCGATCCGAATTTTTTTACGCATAAAAACTTAATTTTTCGTAATTTCAAAATTTATATTTTATTTTGGATCCAGTACTTTTGTTTTGCAAAGAAAAACTCAATTTTTCCTAATTTGGAATTTTATATTTTATTCTCGATCCGTACTTTTGTTTTACACAAAAAGGTTCAATTTTTTAAATTTCGAAATGTATATTTTATTTTTCGATCCCGGGGTTTGTTTGACAAAAAAACTCAATTTTTCATAATTTGGATATTTATATTTTATTCTTGATCCGAACTTTTGTTTTACACAAAAAAGTCAATTTTTCGTAATTTGGAAATTCAAATTTTATTTTCGATCCAGTACATTTGTTATACATAAAATAACTCAATTTTTTGATCAATTTTTCATAATTTGGAAATTTATATTTTATTTTCGATCCAGTACTTTTGTTTTACAAAAAAAAACTCAGTTTTTGATAATTTGAAATTTATATTTTATTCTCGATCCGTACTTTTGTTTTACACCAAAAACTCAATTTTGCTTAATTTTGAAATTTATATTTTATTTTCCATCCCTACGTTTGTTTTACAAAAAACTCAATTTTTCATAATTTGAAATTTATATTTTATTCTCGATCTGTACTTTTGTTTTATACAAAAAACTCAATTTTTCTTAATTTCGAAATTTATATTTTATTTTGGATCCCTACTTTTGTTTTACAAAAAAACTTAATTTTTATAATTTGGATATTTATATTTTATTCTCGATCCGAATTTTTTTACGCATAAAAACTTAATTTTTCGTAATTTCAAAATTTATATTTTATTTTGGATCCAGTACTTTTGTTTTGCAAAGAAAAACTCAATTTTTCATTATTTGGAATTTTATATTTTATTCTCGATCCAGTACTTTTGTTTTACACAAAAATGTTCAATTTTTATTTTCGAATTTATATTTTATTTTCGATCCAAGTTTGTTTGACAAAACTCATTTTTCTAATTCAAATTTATTTATTTTCGATCCCTACTTTTGTTTTACAAAAAAACTTAATTTTTTATAATCTGGATATTTATATTTTATTCTCGATCCGAATTTTTTTACGCATAAAAACTTAATTTTTCGTAATTTCAAAATTTATATTTTATTTTGGATCCAGTACTTTTGTTTTGCAAAGAAAAACTCAATTTTTCCTAATTTGGAATTTTATATTTTATTCTCGATCCAGTACTTTTGTTTTACACAAAAGGTTCAATTTTTTAAATTTCGAAATTTATATTTTATTTTCGATCCCAGAGTTTGTTTGACAAAAAAACTCAATTTTTCATAATTTGGATATTTATATTTTATTCTTGATCCGAACTTTTGTTTTACACAAAAAAGTCAATTTTTCGTAATTTGGAAATTCAAATTTTATTTTCGATCCAGTACATTTGTTATACATAAAATAACTCAATTTTTTGATCAATTTTTCATAATTTGGAAATTTATATTTTATTTTCGATCCAGTACTTTTGTTTTACAAAAAAACTCGAGTTTTGATAATTTGAAATTTATATTTTATTCTCGATCCAGTACTTTTGTTTTACACCAAAAACTCAATTTTGCTTAATTTTGAAATTTATATTTTATTTTCCATCCCTACGTTTGTTTTACAAAAAACTCAATTTTTCATAATTTGAAATTTATATTTTATTCTCGATCTGTACTTTTGTTTTATACAAAAAACTCAATTTTTCTTAATTTCGAAATTTATATTTTATTTTGGATCCCTACTTTTGTTTTACAAAAAAACTTAATTTTTATAATTTGGATATTTATATTTTATTCTCGATCCGAATTTTTTTACGCATAAAAACTTAATTTTTCGTAATTTCAAAATTTATATTTTATTTTGGATCCAGTACTTTTGTTTTGCAAAGAAAAACTCAATTTTTCATTATTTGGAATTTTATATTTTATTCTCGATCCAGTACTTTTGTTTTACACAAAAATGTTCAATTTTTTTATTTTCGAAATTTATATTTTATTTTCGATCCCTACTTTTGTTTTACAAAAAAACTTAATTTTTATAATCTGGATATTTATATTTTATTCTCGATCCGAATTTTTTTACGCATAAAAACTTAATTTTTCGTAATTTCAAAATTTATATTTTATTTTGGATCCAGTACTTTTGTTTTGCAAAGAAAAACTCAATTTTTCCTAATTTGGAATTTTATATTTTATTCTCGATCCAGTACTTTTGTTTTACACAAAAGGTTCAATTTTTTAAATTTCGAAATTTATATTTTATTTTCGATCCCAGAGTTTGTTTGACAAAAAAACTCAATTTTTCATAATTTGGATATTTATATTTTATTCTTGATCCGAACTTTTGTTTTACACAAAAAAGTCAATTTTTCGTAATTTGGAAATTCAAATTTTATTTTCGATCCGTACATTTGTTATACATAAAATAACTCAATTTTTTGATCAATTTTTCATAATTTGGAAATTTATATTTTATTTTCGATCCGTACTTTTGTTTTACAAAAAAAAACTCAGTTTTTGATAATTTGAAATTTATATTTTATTCTCGATCCGTACTTTTGTTTTACACCAAAAACTCAATTTTGCTTAATTTTGAAATTTATATTTTATTTTCCATCCCTACGTTTGTTTTACAAAAAAACTCAATTTTTCATAATTTGAAATTTATATTTTATTCTCGATCTGTACTTTTGTTTTATACAAAAAACTCAATTTTTCTTAATTTCGAAATTTATATTTTATTTTGGATCCCTACTTTTGTTTTACAAAAAAACTTAATTTTTATAATTTGGATATTTATATTTTATTCTCGATCCGAATTTTTTTACGCATAAAAACTTAATTTTTCGTAATTTCAAAATTTATATTTTATTTTGGATCCAGTACTTTTGTTTTGCAAAGAAAAACTCAATTTTTCATTATTTGGAATTTTATATTTTATTCTCGATCCGTACTTTTGTTTTACACAAAAATGTTCAATTTTTTTTATTTTCGAAATTTATATTTTATTTTCGATCCCTACTTTTGTTTTACAAAAAAAACTTAATTTTTTATAATCTGGATATTTATATTTTATTCTCGATCCGAATTTTTTTTTACGCATAAAAACTTAATTTTTCGTAATTTCAAAATTTATATTTTATTTTGGATCCGTACTTTTGTTTTGCAAAGAAAAACTCAATT